>JAQFVV010013030.1:0-308722 GCA_028023455.1 Epiperipatus broadwayi | reverse complement strand
AACATACTCACACAACCTATGGCTGATTATCTAATGCATATAAAATCATTATGGATGGTGATTTAATATAAATAAAGTGAATAATACTGCAGACGTTAATAGATTTTAAAATTATTTAATATTGACAAAACACAAACAATAACAATTAAATATACTGCATATTCCACTTGCAGGTGGGATGGTGAAAATACGAACTACACGTTCTGTAATCAATTGTGAAAATACGAACTACACGTTCTGTAATCACTTGTACTTAACGATCATTATTCTATTATATCGTTTATACGTTAATAATTATTTTACGTCTATACTGATGTCTAGATTATGTCTGCCATTCCTACTCAGTATGTTAAGGGTTAAACTCTAAGAGAGTGGCAAATTTATACAATGTGTACTTAAATTTATCAATACATGAGGAGCAGTCAATGGGCTCTTTATGTAGATATTCTTAGATAAACTAGATCTTAGGTTCAGATCAATGCTGAACAATTAATATACAACAGATGAACTGGCGTTTTGTAGCATAACTTCTGAGGCTACGGCGCTATGCAAATTACATCAGATGTGGCTTGAATGTGCTTTTACTCATGAGATTCAGCAGCGTTTGCTTGGTTCTCAGATACCGCTCGCCTGCTATACATGAACTTTCAGTTCGGATGTTCGAACAGCCACAATATAAGATGCTGGATTCCGGTGTTCCAGTTTTTAAGGAGGAAATGGGAATGACCCTTAAAATCATTATCCCATTCAAGAGGAGGCTGCCCGAACTAAGGATGATAAGATAGCCCTTAAAACCTAATCTTATCTTAATAATTATATGATAGCAAGACAGAATGCACCTCAGTGCTTCGTAAAAACTCATTCACAACGCTTTGGAATCTTAATTATAACAACTAGTAGCGCGAAATCTATAGTTTCTTCTGCAAACCACTCCTACGCCAGTTAGTTAACTCAAACACTGAAATTGTGCTAAAGAGGACTTTATTAAAATTGATCTAGTTTATTAATTAGCTACATATTATATGCAATTACATTAGGGGGTCTAAAGCATATCTGGGGCTTAAACTTGGCTAACTACTGAATATGCCTTAAATTATCACTCTCTTTTATTTAACCAAACAAACCTTTTAATAAGCAACATATGTGATATTAAGCTATGCATAGCCGTTCAAATAATATATCAAAGTAGGTTTCGGATCAGAGACAATCGATAGATATGCCAAACAGCATAATTACTTTACTCGGGAACAAAACGTCTCTTTAGGTTATAATAATTAATAGTCTCTGCTCCGAAGGCAAAGCATAAATCAATAAATGCATTTTAACAAAATATATATAGAGATGCAAAAGTATAGACGCAAATAGAGAAAATAATAAGACAAATAAGCTTTTATAAGTTGAATTTAAAAAAGAGATTTACGAATTTGTGATCAGGCAAGATTTACATTTAACTTGTAAAGTATTTTAAAATTATACAGGTTGGGATACTTTTATCTAATGCAGTTAATTTACTTTAAGAGAGAATACACCTTTAAACATTGTGTGATTAATTTATAAGATTTGAATGGAAGAGTTTGTGCACATTACTTATTATATAGCTAGCTTTAGGAAAGATTTATAGATGGCTATAGCTTTTAGATTTAGTTTGATTGAGAAGTGGTTACCGGTTATTTATCTGGAGGCTTGCAGCTTGAAAGTATGAAATACACGCATGGACTGATTTATCTGCTGGTTCATCGTTGGCTATTCTTTAAGTAGGGCTGTGGTTTGGATCTCCGGGCTCCATAAACGGTTCTTGACCATCGGGAAGATGGCCGTGGCTTTTCTAGCCGCTTATTTGCATGGTAGAAAATGGGCCTGCTGCCTGGATATATGTGAAACACGAGTAAAGCAAAAATGGATGCTAATTTTCTTTCAACTGCCTTTTTTATACTTTTTTAACCCCCCCTCTTACAGTTCATTCACAATCTTTATTTTTAGACATTAAAATCTAAGAAGTCTTAATTGCATCAGCTTCAGACGAATCGTTGATTGATTTAAGTTTTATTCATTGTTCCTTTTATTTTTCTCAGATTCTAGTTCCAATCTGGATTTCAGTGCAGGTTTAATTGTCCAACTTTATTTTATTAAGAATCCTAAAATCTGGATTTGTACCAGCTGTGTCTCATGAGATTGGTAAAGTTCTTTTTTAAACCTTGGATTGCTTCTCCTTTTCTTTACTGAAAGAGATTTAAGCTGCTATGCTTTTTATCCTAGACGTGAGACATCTACCTTTTGTTTTTAGTTGTTCTACATGGTTAAGTAATTGAGTACTTTAAAGCCAGTTTGAAATACTTTAGAGAATTCTGTTCTTATCTATTACAATTTTTCCAGCTTGAAACCAATTCAATTATTTAAAATCATAAGATGAATATTTATAAAATTATAAGGTGTTGTACATTATATAATGATAATATTCAGATATGAATATACCATTTCTTTAGCAAATAAAATTATTACAAAATATATACAATTATGCTAAACGTGTGTGCATATACAATTACACACATATATACGTGTAAATATACATTTTTATACATGTTAAATTCCTAAGTATATTGTTATATATATGTACCTTTTAGGGTTTGAACTAGGAAATGAAGGCTATTGATTTCTAGAATAGAGGTGAAACGTATGATGATCAAATCATACTGTTTCATATCAGTGAAGTCCGGAAACAAAAAAAAACAATAAAAAAAAAAGAATTTACTTATTATTTAAATGAGCAATCATAAGTCATTTTATGTGTATAAGATTTATGAAATTTATTTCTCACATGGTATCAGCACCTCCCATCCTAACTTTGGTCTACCCAGCACATAAACAAAAAAAAAAAAAAAACACATGACAAACCAATGAATTCTTTCACTCTACAATCTAATCCATTTCTCACTACATCTAATACCTCATTGTTCATATGGATAAAATATACCTATGCCTTACTCTTACCTATATATATATATATATATATATATATATATATATATATATATATATCATAGCTCTGATATATATAAATATATATATATATATATATATATATATATATATAATCATTCCTCTACATCTACTAAATATGCTCCCACATCTATGATTATTTATATGGGTGAAATAATTATAATAAAAAAAAACAATATATATAAAAACTACCTCTACCAATAGGCTTATGTCATACATATATATATTCCTACTGGTAAAATGTGAACTAGATCCTTAGATATTAACTATTCCTGATGCATCTGGGGGTTTTGTTTTACGGTCTATTTCATCTTTGGCTCTAAGCATTAGAAACCTTGTCAGCTTTGCAACCTTATTCTTTGGAACATTATCATTAATCTCTTGAAACCTTGTTCCTCGAAACCTTATCCACTTTCTCATATTCAAACCATATGATTTTCTCCTACTAACGACGTAAATATTTTCTTTTCTCCTCTTCCTTTTCCACCCTGACATTTCCCATTTGGGTTCTGGCAGTATCTGAGCTACTCTCACCATCAAAATTCACTCCACTATCTTCTGCCCCTCGATCAAACTTATTCATTTTGGAAATTTCTGAGAAAGGTCTGTCTTCTAAAACATTCCTATGTATGCAAGTTTCAGTAACCTCAATTGCCTTTAGTTTTGGTACTTCTGGGTAAGATTTTGGCTTAATTTTTTCAATAAAAATAACATGATTCGATGAGGTCGAAAGAAGATTTACTTTGTATTCTTCGTCATTTCCTTCCATATCTATAGAGTCCTCAATGTTCTGAACTATCTTTTGTTGTTCAAAAGATCCCTGCATGATTTCCTCAGGTTTCATCTCTTCCATGTTTTCGATATCAATTTCAGTCTCTGAATAGATTTTTGAATCTTCTGCTATCTCCCTATTGATATTACAATTATCAATATTCACAGCATCGATTTTATACTTTTCCATGATCTCACCACTGATGTTGGACTCTGTTATGAATTTTACATCAATTTTAGATTTTATTAAATCAGCTTGCGACTCCTCAGCAGTCTTTGTATCCCTTTTAAACTCTTCTACAGTTTCTTCATCAAGTCTCAACTCTTCCTCAGTTTTTATATCAAAGTTAAACCCCTCAATCCCTACAACTATTTTGGAGTCTTCTACTACCTTCACGTCCATTTTACATTCATTTTCAGTGTTTACTACTATGTCCGTCTCAACTTCTGTATGTACTACCTCTCCTTTTGCAGTTTTAGAGATATATTCCACAATTAACAGCTTTCCGGAAGGTGGATTGACAATTTCCATATCACACTTCCTAATTTCATTTTCTTCCTGTTTAATAATCTCGATTTTTGCTTCATCAGTAATAGGATTTTCAACCTGTGATTCCCCTGAAATATCTTTGGTTGAAACTTCTAAAGTTCCTTCAACTTGCTTTATCTCAATGGTATCCTCTGGCTTCCTTTCTGTTTTAACATGTTCCTCCACTAAACTATTTTTTTCACTCATTTCCCACATCTCTTTTTGCATACTAACTTGCAACATTTCTTCTACAACCCCTGACTCACTTCTTTGCTCTTTCGATCTTATTTCAAAAGGAGATTCTGTCTTTTCTACTTCTTCTGTATCTACATCCTCATGGTTACTCTCCTTGTTCTCAGTTTCTCTACCTATCTCTACAACTTCTTCCACCATTACACCCTTAGATTCTCTTAGTTCAACCTCTTCTGGATACCATATTACAGCTTCCTTGTCTTTCTCAGTAACTCTACTCTCTTCTCTAGCTTTTGATAGTCTCTCCTGCTCCTGCTTGGCTACCTTGTCCCTGGCTTTTTTTTCCTTCCTAATCTTTTGGTCCCTTTCTTCTATCTCCCTCCATAGGGCATATAACCTATCATCTCTTTCTTTCTCCCTTTTTTTTCTCTCCTTGTCTCTTTCCCTGTCTCTTCTTTCTCTTTCCTTGTCTCTTTCCCTGTCTCTTCTTTCTCTTTCTTTGTCTCTTTCCCTGTCTTTTTTCTCTTTCCCTGTCTCTTTGTTCTATCCTGCTAAATAGAGCAGCTATCATTCTCTTTTCTTTCTGTGTTGTCTCCTCCAAAACCGGCTCTGGTTCCCCATTAGATTGTTCCCTGTTTTCTGCCTCCCTACTTTTCCCTACTATCTCCTCTTCTGCACTATTTATTTCCACTATTTCTCTTCCTGATCTCAACCTCTTTCCTTTACTCTCCACCCCCTCTTCAAGCCTTTCCTCTCTTGCCTCACTCTTCTCTACCATTACTCTCTCTTCTGTACTGTTATCCATTCTGATTTTTGCTAAATGTACCTCAAATTATTCTCAACAGCGCATTGCCATCCTCCCCAATGAAAAGATCGTCTATGGATTCTGCCCTACCACTAGTAACTACCTAGAACTGAACCAAGCCCTTAATTTATCTAACATATGAGATTACAACAACCAAAAAAAAATTTAACTAATAATGATGAAATTGTTCTTACCCATGCCTGTCTTCCACTGTGTTTTCTTTCTAACACTGCAGAGCTGCCATCACTATTTCTTTTAACTATGATTGTTTTTTTTTTTGAACTTCATTCCCCTTTTAAGTACACACATATATATAGAACAATCTTGCCTGATCGTTTGTTTATTCACTCTATTTATCACAATTGAATCACCAACCAAACTTCCCAACAGTGAGTCCTTTCAATTGTCTCACCCTGACAACAAATTTATATGAGAAACTCTCAGCTAGTTAAGAGCCCCGGGCACCAGCTGCCAGTGGATGAGATACCCATATCTATATATAAACGGTATTGGAGCTCACCATATGCATTGTTGTTTATATAACAAAATTTAAAATTTTTCGTTTATTTCTCACTACAAAAATAATTTTTATCAGCCACAGTGTGTTTACATTTCAACTCTAGCAAATTTGATTTGAGAAAGTGTGTTATACAACACATAACATAGACTAGAAATTTACATTTTTCACCCACACATATATACATAACTGTGGATAAAATTATAACAATTTTAGTCCCTACTTTCGATCACAATTGACCGCTCTTTTGTGGCAAAAAAAAATTTACTATTGACACGCATACATATATATAAAATATTTCAAAACGTTTTACTTGCGTATAAAATTCGAAATCAATCTCAGTCACTGTCTTTAATCACAATTGAATGTCCTTTTGTGACAAACAAAAAAAATTTACCATCAACACGCGTATATATGTATAAAATATTTCAAAAAAATTCTTCCTATTTAACTATTAAAACTATTCTCGACACGCGTATATATATAAATTATTTCAACAAAACAAAAAAAAAGACTGCTTTCTTATTTATTTACATCTTTTAATTACAATTGGAAAAATCCATTATCACTACATATATAAAATAATGTAAAAATTTCTCTTTCCTATTTACTTATTGCTTTTAATTATAATTGAGAAAAAAGTTTATTATCAATACGCACATATAAAATAATCTTTTTTTAAAAAAATCTTTCATGCTACCTGCCGATTTTAGCATTTATGTTCAGAAATATTACAAATCATATGATCTAAAACAAAACTTTATTTTTCACACGCATATATATACTTGACAAAAGGCGAAATTACTTGCGGCAGTACTACTGATTTTAACATATGCGTTGGCTTTTAGAAATCTTTTTACGAATTCTATAATCTAAATGAAATTTTACTTTTTCACTCGCATATATATAAAATTGATAAAATGTGAAATTAATTGCCACTGCCTTTAAATAACAATCAAAAAATCAAAAATATGAAAAAAATTACTAATCAAATGCTTCTCTAAGACCCAATAAACTTTCACTACCAATACGCATATTATACATATATATATAAATTTTACGTATATCATCATATAAATCAATTCGACAAAATATAAAATTGAACTTTCAACATAAATCTATGATTTGTGCATCTATATCTGTGAAAAAAAAATTTATATATCTATCTTTTCCCTTCTCCCCCTTCCCTCAACATGCATTTATTTCAGGGCGTGGAGAAAATTAACGAAACTCCACGTTTGGCGTTCATATTCGGAAAAAAAAAATCTACACATATATAACGAATGATATGAAAACACATCCATGTTAACATCCCCTCTCAGGTATGTAGGTTTATATTTGAAGGCCCCAGTTGGTGCGACATTCCCGGAAAAAAAAATATATATATACTACGTAACAGTCATATTTGAACATCCACGCAACAAAATCCAGAGTTTTGGTAAATTATACCAAGGCTGATCTACATGAGGGTTTGAGACCAAATCTGACCGCACCTCAGCTCCTTCACCAACACTCCCTGACTTACTACCTTATGAATGACATATATGAAGTTACACTCGTAATCTCTCAATTTCCACGCCGGCAATAGCAAAGGGTAAAACGAGAGACTCGGGGATATTTAACTAAATATTTTATAGCTTAACCAAACATATTCACACAACCTATGGCTGATTATCTAATGCATATAAAATCATTATGGATGGTGATTTAATATAAATAAAGTGAATAATACTGCAGACATTAATAGATTTTAAAATTATTTAATATTGACAAAACACAAACAATAACAAATAAATATTCTGGATATTCCACTCGCAGGTGGGATGGCGAAAATACGAACTACACGTTCTGTAATCAATTGTGAAAATACGAACTACACGTTCTGTAATCACTTGTACTTAACGATCATTATTCTATTATATCGTTTATACGTTAATAATTATTTTACGTCTATACTGATGTCTAGATTATGTCTGCCATTCCTACTCAGTATGTTAAGGGTTAAACTCTAAGAGAGTGGCAAATTTATACAATGTGTACTTAAATTTATCAATACGTGAGGAGCAGTCAATGGGCTCTTTATGTAGATATTCTTAGATAAACTAGATCTTAGGTTCAGATCAATGCTGAACAATTAATATACAACAGATGAACTGGCGTTTTGTAGCATAACTTCTGAGGCTACGGTGCTATGCAAATTACATCAGATGTGGCTTGAATGTGCTTTTACTCATGAGATTCAGCAGCATTTGCTTGGTTCTCAGATACCGCTCGCCTGCTATACATGAACTTTTAGTTCGGATGTTCGAACAGCCACAATATAAGATGCTGGATTCCGGTGTTCCAGTTTTTAAAGGAGGAAATGGGAATGACCCTTAAAATCATTATCCCATTCAAGAGGAGGCTGCCCGAACTAAGGATGATAAGATAGCCCTTAAAACCTAATCTTATCTTAATAATTATATGATAGCAAGACGGAATGCACCTCAGTGCTTCGTAAAAACTCATTCACAACGCTTTTGGAATCTTAATTATAACAACTAGTAAAGCGCGAAATCTATAGTTTCTTCTGCAAACTACCCTACGCCAGTTAGTTAACTAAACACTGAAATTGTGCTAAAGAGGACTTTATTAAAATTGATCTAGTTTATTAATTAGCTACATATTATATGCAATTACATTAAGGGGGTCTAAAGCATATCTGGGGCTTAAACTTGGCTAACTACTGAATATGCCTTAAATTATCACTCTCTTTTATTTAACCAAACAAACCTTTTAATAAGCAACATATGTGATATTAAGCTATGCATAGCCGTTCAAATAATATATCAAAGTAGGTTTCGGACCAGAGACAATCGATAGATATGCCAAACAGCATAATTACTTTACTTGAGAACAAAACGTCTCTTTAAGTTATAATAATTAATAGTCTCTGCTCCGAAGGCAAAGCATAAATCAATAAATGCATTTTAACAAAATATATATATAGATGCAAAAGTATAGACGCAAATAGAGAAAATAATAAGACAAATAAGCTTTTATAAGTTGAATTTAAAAAAGAGATTTACGAATTTGTGATCAGGCAAGATTTACATTTAACTTGTAAAGTATTTTAAAATTATACAGGTTGAGATACTTTTATCTAATGCAGTTAATTACTTTAAGAGAGAATACACCTTTTAAACATTGTGTGATTAATTTATAAGATTTGAATGGAAGAGTTTGTGCACATTACTTATTATATAGCTAGCTTTAGGAAAGATTTATAGATGGCTATAGCTTTTAGATTTAGTTTGATTGAGAAGTGGTTACCGGTTATTTATCTGGAGGCTTGCAGCTTGAAAGTATGAAATACACACATGGACTGATTTATCTGCTGGTTCATCATTGGCTATTCTTTAAGTAGGGCTGTGGTTTGGATCTCCAGGCTCCATAAACGGTTCTTGACCATCGGGAAGATGGCCTTGGCTTTTCTAGCCGCTTATTTGCTTGGTAGAAACTGGGCCTGCTGCCTGGATATATGTGAAACACGAGTAAAGCAAAAATGGATGCTAATTTTCTTTCAACTGCCTTTTTTATACTTTTTAACCCCCCCTCTTACAGTTCATTCACAATCTTTATTTTTAGACATTAAAATCTAAGAAGTCTTAATTGCATCAGCTTCAGACGAATTGGTTGATTGATTTCAGGTTTATTCATTGTTCCTTTTATTTTTCTCAGATTCTAGTTCCAATCTGGATTTCAGTGCAGGTTTAATTGTCCAACTTTTATTTTATTAAGAATCCTAAAATCTGGATTTGTACCAGTGGTGTCTCATGAGATTGGTAAAGATCTTTTTTTAAACCTTGGATTGCTTCTCCTTTTCTTTTACTGAAAGAGATTTAAGCTGATAGCGTTTTATCCTAGACGTGAGACATCTACCTTTGTTTTTAGTTGCTCTACATGGTTAAGTAATTGAGTACTTTAAAGCCAGTTTGAAATACTTTAGAGAATTCTGTTCTTATCTATTACAATTTTTCCAGCTTGAAACCAATTCAACCATTTAAAATCATAAGATGAATATTTATAAAATTATAAGGTGTGTACGTTATATAATGATAATATTCAGATATGAATATACCATTTCTTTAGCAAATAAAATTATTACAAAATATATACAATTATAGCAAACGTGTGTGCATATACAATTACACACATATACGTGTAAATATACGTTTTTATATATGTTAAATTCCCAAGTATATTGTTATATATATGTGTACCTTTAGGGTTTGAACTAGGGAAATGAAGGCTATTGATTTCTAGAATAGGTGAAACGTATGACGATCAAATCATACTGTTTCAGTATGGAGGTGTTTATTATATCTATAAAGATAATACATACGGGACAGAGAAAGGTGAATAACTCCATGTGCGTAAATTAAAAAAAACAAAAAAACATAGATTAATCTTTAACTGAGGTTTAAAGTTTATATCTGTGCTAGAAATAATCTCTAGTTTCGAAAATGACTAGTAATAATCATTAGTGTATTTATCGGAAATGGATAGCGTCAAAGTTGTGAGTGGGGGAAGTTTGACAATGATAAATGAAAATGTAACAATTTACTCTAGATAAATACTTTGCATATAATAAACATATATATGAGAGATAGTGACCTGGGCCAACAGATGAGTGCTTGAAGGTCATTTGTCTTTTATTATATCTTTATTTATATGAATTTAAAAAGAATGGGGAAGTATGGAGGTGTTTATTATATCTATATTTACAGTTTTTAAATTTATTAAACTATTAGTAATAATCCAGAGGTTAGTATGTGACCCAATATTATAAATGGCATTATTCTTCCCTCGTCTTTAAGTATTATTGTCCTCACCAGAGCAGTATTAGCATAGGATTCAAACTTGGACCTTTGAATACATGAGTATTGAATTTCAGTTATATATTACCATTGACTAAATATTGTGAATGTTTTTGAAAAATTCAAATTTTATTTAAACTTCAACTGCTGGTGTATAACCCATAATTTCAAATTGTATTATTCTCTTTTATTATTTAGATGTCATGGTATTAGCATGGAATCAAACACGGGACCTTTAGATTCATGAATATTGAAATTTAAGACTAAAATCTATCCCCATTATCTAATATTAATCGCGAAATGCTTTTTTTAAAAAAAACAAACAAACTTTATTTAAACATTATACATTCATTCAATTATTAATAGTAGTCCACAGGTTAGTATATAATCAAACATTTAAAATAGTGTTATCTTTCTTTACATATAATTGGTTGACTAATGATACTCCAATACAGAAAACAAACCTGGGATCTTTAGATTTATGAATATTGAAATTTAAAGTGAAGCTTTATTTTCTTCAACTAATATTAATTGTTAAATATTTCTAGAAAAATTCTAACATTATTTAAACTTTACAAATTTATTCAACTATTGGTAACAACCCATAGATTAGAATATTTGAAGAAACATGATAAAGCTCATTAAAATCTATTAGAAAGATAAATATTGAGAATAGAAACTTTAAAATGCAGAAAATATTTTCTACAATAAATGTCAAGAAAAATCCTATGTTGAT
The DNA here is from genome assembly GCA_028023455.1 of Epiperipatus broadwayi. Taxonomy (NCBI): domain Eukaryota; kingdom Metazoa; phylum Onychophora; class Udeonychophora; order Euonychophora; family Peripatidae; genus Epiperipatus; species Epiperipatus broadwayi. Next base: position 297,316 of record JAQFVV010013030.1, on the reverse strand, counting down.
ATAAATGATTAATACCAAATATACCTCATTCTGTAAATATATCTCATATAGAAGAGGATGGGATTTACTTAAGACAATGCTCAAAGTATAATTTTATATAATGCATAAAGAATATGAATACACCTAGAACCATTATTTTAAAAAGAGATATTGTAAAATAATATGCTATAACAGACAATATAAATAAAAATATGAGCTGAACCAGGAAGAAATTGATCTAAATAAAAAAAACTATATAATTTAATGGTACTAGTTGGATAGCTGTACTGTGCCACTAGGTGATGCTGCAGTAGAACTCTTAAGAAGCATGCAAGCAATAAATTTCACCTAGTAGCACAGTACAGCTAACCAACTAGTATCAATTTAACTTTCACAAATGTTGACAAAAATATATATTATGAATTTGACCATGACAATCTGGAATCAATATAAATTTACAAATAAAAATAAATATTTAAAATAGAGATATTCCCACAAGAAAAACCATTATTAAAATACAAAGAATTTTTGTAACAAATTATAATCTTAGAAAAGAATGAAGTACATTTATAATTCAAAAAGAATCACTTTTCTTTTACCTAGATTTATCAATAAAGAGTTATGAACCAGCCATTTATTAAACCTAAATTTTCAGTTACTATTATTTCAAGAGAGTTATAATAAGCAGCAGTACAAGATAAGGCAAAATAATCAGTGAAACCAAAAATTTTTAATTTTAGTTTCAGTGAAAATATATTGTTGTTATAAATTAAAAACAATGAAAAAACAATAACTGGACTCTATGGGACTCCATGAATAATTATGAACATATTACTTATAATATCAGAAATGTTAGTTAACTGTTTTTTTATCTTTTAAATAACTTTCCAGCTAAAGACCATGTGAATCACAAAGGTCATAACATTTAATTAAAATATTATGGTGAACTTGAAAAGAGTTTTTATAGAAAAGTAGACACCATCTACATATAAAAAATATCTCAAAAGCATTCTAAAGAAATACAATATTAATATTTCCATTGGGAAGATATGGCATATAATAGAATACATTGGAAAGCTATGAATAGATAGATATTGTGTTGAAATAATCCAGGAAAAAAAATTTTATGCAAAAAAAGTTTAAAAAGTGTATCTCAAAATATCAAATAAACAATCTAATGGTCCAGCACAACATTATATATATATGTTAAAATGAAGATTTGCATGAGTTAAATATATAAAATACATATTTTGCGGGTTCATCCGTGTTAAAAACTTTTAATATAAATATACTGATGTTTCGCCTTGGTCACACAAGTCATCCACAGAGTTGTAAAAGGTAGAAAGATGGTTGTAGAGGCGCTACAATGACTAATTTGAATAAAACATTAAAAATTCCACCAATAGCAAAAATGTTAAATTTAGGAATGTTTTTTTAAAAAAATCTTTCCAAATAGGACGAAGTTTGCAAGTATCATCTCACTTATTGATACAATCTGGCCTTTTAATTATCTCAATGGCTTCTCTAATTTTGCACTGGTAGAGATTATCACATCTGGATATGATCCTGGTACTAGAAAAATCAATTTTATGACCTGAATCTATAGTATGGAGTGAGAGTGCTGATGATGATGAGTGTTGTTTAACTGCATTAGCATGCTCATCTCTCCTAACACTGATGTGACGATTACTCATACCTATGTAAGAAGCTTTACAATTTTTACATGAGATTTGATAGACACCATGAGATTCAAGAGGGATTGAATCCTTAGGCTTGGTTATTATATATCTGATCTTTTGATGAGCAGAAAATGCTGTATCTATATTATAGCATTTTAATATACGTCTGATACTGTCTGTAGTTCCTTTTACATATGGAACACAAATCCTAATAGCTGATTTATCATCTTTTTGTTTCCTATTTTGCCTATTTTGGGCTTAAAATAAGGCTTTTTTTTTATAAATTAGTAATTATAACTATTTGCTAATAAAACACTATTAATATGATTTATTTCTTCTTTCAGATGTGTCTCATCTGAAAGGTTAATTGCTCTATTTAAAAGAGTTTTGGCTACAGAAACTATCTGAGTTGGGTGATGATGAGAATGAAAATGTAAATACCTGTCTGTGTGTGTATCCTTTCTGTAAATAGAAAAAGATAAACTATTTGGTGTTCTGGTGACTAGAACATCAAGAAAAGGGAGTTTTCCATCAGACTCTGTCTCCATTGTAAATTTAATATGAGGATGCATATTATTTAAATGTAAGAAAAAATCATCTAATTTATTTTTTCCATGTTGCCATATGACAAAAGTGTCATCTATGTATCTGAGCCAAGTGAGAGGTTTTAAAGATGATGATTCTAAAGAGTGAGTTTCTATTCCATGAATAAATCAGCTATTACTCCTGAGATAGGTGAGCCCATAGATCAGCAATATAATAACCAAGCCTAAGGATTCAAACCCTCTTGAATCTCATGGTGTCTATCAAATCTCATGTAAAAATTGTAAAGCTTCTTACATAGGTATAAGTAATCGTCACATCAGTGTTAGGAGATATGAGCATGCAAATGCAGTTAAACAACACTCATCATCATCAGCACTCTCACTCCATACTATAGATTCAGGTCATAAAATTGATTTTTCTAGTACCATGATCATATCCAGATGTGATAATCTGTACCAGTGCAAAATTAGAGAAGCCATTGAGATACTTAAAAGGCCAGATTGTACCAATAAGCGAGATGATACTTGTAAACTTTCTCCTATTTGGTAAGATTTTTTTAAAAAAACATTCCTAAATTTAACATTTTTGCTATTGATGGAATGTTTAACGTTTTATTCAAATCAGTGATTGTAGCACCTCTACAACTGTCTTTCTACCTTTTATAACTCTGTGGATGACTTGTGTGACCAAGTCAAAATGTCAGTATATTTATATTAAAAGTTTTTAACACGGATGAACCCGCACAATATGTATTTTATATATTTAACCCGTGCAAATCTTCGTTTTAACATTATTAACCTCTACGGGGAGAAAATTTTTAAACAGCTTTGTATATTTGAAAGAACGTGGATTACAAAATGTAAGTTACTTTGTAATTTATCTTTTCTATTAGCATGCAAAAATCACAACGTTATACTCACTGTAAAATTGTGTTTCATAAGAACAATTATAATGTTAGTAAAATTCTAAGGAATACAAGCAATATTATTTTAAACTCTTTTATTAAAGAAACTCGGAAAAATTTAGACAAAATTGCTACATTTACATTTATTCCTTAGTAATAAAATACATCTTTTACTGTGGACTAGTTTTGATCGTATTGCAAGTTTTAGATTGTTTAAAGATTCGGAATTTGTAACAGCAAAGCAAAATAAAAATTTGCAAATGCTAATTAGAACACAATCCCCAAACATTATGTATCCAAATCAAAAAACCATTTATAATTTCGGTTTTAGAAAAAGGTTTCAATTTTGCTTTAACACTTTCCTGGATACCTTTTGAGAAAATTGTTTGTATTGTTGAATCAGCTCTCGATAAAATTGATTCTCCATCGGCTGATTTGGTTAGAGCTGAGATTTGTAATATTTTTAAAAAAGCTAAGCTTCCTAAAAATAATATTTCAAAGAAAGAAAGACAAGCATTAAATAATATAAAATCAGACAAATCAATTGTTGTACTTCCAGCTGATAAAGATAATTCCACAGTTGTAATGGATCGTGACAATTACCATAATAAAATTTTAGATCTGCTTAATGATAAAATTTATAAACTATCAAAAAGAGATCATACTACATATTTGGAAAAAACAACAAAAGCTATTATTAATAAATCACCTATTGAAACAGAGATAAAAGATAAAATAATCCCTCGTGAAAAATCTTGTTTCTGTCCAAAATTTTATGGACTTCCAACAATTCACAAACCAGATACCCCCCTTCGTCCAATAGTAAGTGCAATAGGTTCTCCAACTCATATTTTAGCTAGATACTTATCGGATTTCATTAAACCTACAATCCCATCTATTAAATCATATATTAAAAACTCTCTTCATTTTAATTCTGTTTTAAAATGTTTAAAAATTAATGCTAATGACATTCTGGTCAGTTTTGATGTCGTGTCTTTGTTTACAAACATTCCAATTGATGAAGCTTTAAATATAATCTCACAACGTTGCAATTTACCAGACCATATTATTGCTTTGATTAAACATTGTCTCTTAAATACATATTTTGTATACAATGGACAACATTACAGACAAATTTTTGGTACTCCTATGGGCTCACCTATCTCAGGAGTAATAGCTGATTTATTCATGGAATTTAAAGGAACTCATGCTTTAGAATCATCATCTTTAAAACCTCTCACTTGGCTCAGATACATAGATGACACTTTTGGCAACATGAAAAAAATAAATTAGATGATTTTTTCTTACCTTTAAATAATATGCATCCTCATGTTAAATTTACAATGGAGACAGAGTCTGATGAAAAACTCCCTTTTTTTGATGTTCTAGTCACCAGAACACCAAATAATTTATCTTTTTCTATTTATAGAAAGGATACACACACAGACAGGTATTTACATTTTCATTCTCATTATCATCCAATTCATATAGTTTCTATAGCCAAAACTCTTTTAAATAGAGCAATTAACCTTTCAGATGAGACACATCTGAAAGAAGAAATAAATCATATTAATAGAGTTTTATTAGCAAATAGTTATAATTACAAATTTATAAAAAAAGCCTTATTTTAAGCCCAAAATAGACAAAATAGGAAACAAAAAGATGATAAATCAGTTATTAGGATTTGTGTTCCATATGTAAAAGGAACTACAGACAGTATCGGACGTATATTAAAATGCTATAATATAGATACAGCATTTTCTGCTCATCAAAAGATCAGCAATATAATAACCAAGCCTAAGGATTCAATCCCTCTTGAATCTCATGGTGTCTATCAAATCTCATGTAAAAATTGTAAAGCTTCCTACATAGGTATGAGTAATTGTCGCATCAGTGTTAGGAGAGATGAGCATGCTAATGCAGTTAAACAACACTCATCATCATCAGCACTCTCACTCCATACTATAGATTCAGGTCATAAAATTGATTTTTCTAGTACCAGGATCATATCCAGATGTGATAATCTCTACCAGTGCAAAATTAGAGAAGCCATTGGGATACTTAAAAGGCCAGATTGTATCAATAAGTGAGATGATACTTGCAAACTTCCTTCTATTTGGAAAGGTTTTTTTAAAAAACTTTCCTAAATTTAACATTTTTGTTATTGGTGGAATTTTTAACGTTTTATTCAAATCAGTGATTGTAGCGCCTCTACAACCATCTTTCTACCTTTTGTAACTCTGTGGATGACTTGTGTGACCAAGTTGAAATGCCAGTATATTTATATTAAAAGTTTTTAACACCGATGAACCCGCAAAATATGTATTTATTTATATATTCCACAGATTGATTTGTATAGTTACAATTTTTCCAAAACACTTTGAATACTTTTTAGCAAAACTTTTATTATCATTTTGAATGCCCTTCAATCTTCTTCAGAGCCAGTTTACTTTAATCTTTCCAAAATAAAAATAATTTATTTTTTGGAAAGATTAAAATAAACTGGCTCTGAAGAAGACTGCAGGGCAGTCAAATTGTAAGGTGTAGGTATTTATGTACAATAAAGGATTTTGCTCAAAAGTGTTCAAAGTGGTTTGGATCAATTATATTTATAAGATATTACAGCAAAATAAAAGAAAGGGTGATTGTGGTAAAATATCTGAAGGATTTGTGTAGTTATTATAAAATGCATCTCTAGAGTAATTTTACTTGTTATTTTATTTTTTTGAAGTTGGAATGAATGATTTCTTTAATGCAAAACAAATATTATTGTTGTTGTTGTTATTATTATTATTATTATTATTACTACTACTACTACTACTACTACTACTACTACTACTACTACTACTACTACTACTACTACTACTACTACTACTACTACTACTACTACTACTACTACTACTACTACTACTATTATTATTATTATTATTATTATTATTATTATTAAGGACTTGCTAAACATAAATTACTTCTAAACTCCTAGTATATATATATATATATATATATATATATATATATATATATATATATATATATATATATATATATATATATATATATATTGTAACCTAATTAAATGAATCAAAAAAAAGATATTATTATATCTGATTAAAGAGAGTTCAAATAGATATTACCAGTATTATATGAAATCACGTGAAGTGAGTACACTAGTAATTCAATAAAATATAACTCAGGTATACAGGCAGTAGGTTTTATCCACTTTCATTTCTTGGTTTGATGTTAAGTGCATGTTTAAACAAATACTAAGTGAATATGGTCTAGCAGGGCGCCACTAGATTATCTGAATCTAGACATGGTTATATCTAATAACCTTTTACATGTACCGGGTTTGAATCCCTTTTTGGTACTTTATTTCTAATAAAAAATGAGAGATTTTGCTTTTTGAGCCATATCACTATACGCACTAATATTTAGGTAAAAGTAAAACATCTTTAAACCAAAGTGGAGTTCATTGAACATAAATCATTTCTCAGATCTTAACATAACAAATGTGTTTCAATATTTTTATAAGTTCACTAGCTCAGATTATATATAACTAATTTAGGATGGCAATTCACTCATCCTTGCATGAAATAGATGATGGGATGTGGTTATAATAATACTAAGAAATCACTAAATATTATAAAATCAATATTTATTTATGGCCTTTAAACAGTTAAACAGCTCATTAATTAAAATGTTGATGACAATGATGATGATGATAATAATAACAATAATGACAAGGGTTTCAACTACAGCTCTAGGACTAAGCCTAAACATAAAACTAAATTTTATAAAGAAATTCATAATTATTGCTTAATTTTAGCATATTTACTTATATCTTAAATAACTAATATTCAACCATTGATGATGATGAATAATCACACTTAACCAAGACTACACTTAATGAAATATATACGCCTCGTTTAATAAAACAAACTAATATTTATTACTACATTTCTAACATATACATAAAAATTTCTAGATAATATGAAAATTGACATGAATAATAATAATAATAATTGATTATATAACAATCCTCAGATTAATTTTAAGTTCTTCCCCCTTTCCCTTCAAATGTATTTTGTATTAAGTTGGACGTCACATTGACCATGATTTTCACTCCATGAGAAAAGTATTTAAAAAAAAATATTATCTGCTCATTAGCACACATACTTTAAAAATCCAACATGTAAATAGAATTAAAAAAAATGTTAGTAAAATTGAAAGAGCAAGTTTTAGAAACAAGTTTTAAATTATTTTCTCCCCCCTCTCTTCTACCTCTGAAATGCTATACTTAACTTGAAACAAAATAATCTAATATTCTAATACTACTCCCTATTTCACATTCACTCACAATTATACACATATAAAAATATTATTATGTATGTGCGTGTTTTATCCCATAATAACAAAATATTATTTAAAACCAAAATAATAATATATTAGTTAAAACTAAAATCATAATACCATAAAAAAAAAATTGTTTTATACATTAATATTTTTCATAACTGTAAAATTAATAAACAAATAATTTTCATACATTCAAGATAATTTATGAAGCTCAAAGTTATTATTAGTAAGACATTCTTGTTTTAATCGATCTGAATAGTCTTTAAAAGTTCTTTAAATAAAAATATACCACTTTATTGCTAAAAAGTTCTTTAAATAAAAATATACCACTTTATTGCTAAAATGTTTATTAAGACTGATATCATAAAGAAAATAGATATAAAAAGTCATATTACCGATCTTTTGTTTGTGGCGAATTTCCAAGGGTTCAAACTTGTCTATATTTCTGCAGCTACTATTTCTGTTTTATGTGGGAACAATCTCTTTCTTGAGGTGTATAACTATTTAATGATGATGACTCTATTGAGGTTATTTGCTTTAGTGGACAATTTGGAAATCATTATATTAAATTTTCTTCTCTTCCTGTCAAGCATGTGGATGAAATACAGCAGTTGTTTTCCCATTTGTAAATTTTCTTGAGTTTAAAATCAGTTGTTGTAACAATTAATTGGACTTGATGATTAATATTTATCAGTAGATTAATTCATCTTCTTTGAATGCAGGTGAATGCTTTCTTCCTTCTATTAAAAACATCTTATTTCTCTGGTCAGTTGAAAGGTGTAGAATGTTATTTTAAACACAACATCTTTTCTTTCCTATGTGATGTGCAGCTTCCCCAGATGGTCCGGCAAATGGAATATACATATAATTTTTCTAGCCCGCCATTTCTTATATTTTCAACATTCAAATTTGATAGTTTAATAATATGAATCAATCACAATAATAATCTCAACAATAATTCAAGACAGCTTTTTATATCCAATTTTTAGCTACCTTAACCAATCAGAGATAGCATCACTTGCTATTTTTGGACAAATTTGTTTTAATTAGATCTCTAATTTATTTTCAACCAAAGTATTTTTTAACTGAAAAGTTTAATCCTTTTTTCCAGACACTTTTGTTTTAAAAAAAAAATAGACTCAATTCTTATTTCCTTTCTTTTGTTTTTTCTTTTTCTTTTTAACATCCAGGTAACATTTCAAATCTTTGAGCTTCCTTCTTTAGATCTTGATAAGACAATTTCAAAAATTATAGTTCTGACCCATTATAAGCTTCCAAAGTGAAAAACAATTATTTACAAAAAAAAATTGCTACAAAGATTGATATCTGATTAAACAGATTTCCTCTTTTAACAAACAATTGTACAAAAAAATAATAATTTAACAGATTTAATACTTCCTTTTCTTTCAATATTTAGGAAATGTAAATTTTTGTATGTAATGTACACACATCCTTCATTCTTTCAAATCATTCATAAACTAACTTTAAATAATATAATTGCTAGCTTAGTAATTATAACCCAATTATTTAATTAAATCTGTAACTTTTAAATCCCACTTATAATTAAAGAAAAGCAAAATAAAAGCATAGAATAAAATATTAGAATTGATCAAGCATAGGTTAGTTTTAAAGAAAGTTAAAATGTTTAATATTTGAAATATAAAACAATTAAATAATTTACACATACATTGCCTATATGTATGCATTATAACTTTGCTTTTTAAAGAAAAATTAAATATTAAATAGTTTAAATGTGTGTATTACCTTTCTATCAACACACAAACAAGTAAAGCATGTAATTGTTGACCCATTCTTTCTCTGTTTAAAGCTTTTAGAACTGGACCTTGTAGGGTTTAAACTTGGATGCCCTACAACTTCATTTATGATTATAAAAAAAAATGTGATGATGATTTTTGGTTTACCTTTTCTACATGCACATTACTATAAATTTATCTAGTGACTAAATTGTAATGGCACAATATATATATATATATATATATATATATTATATATATATTGTATATATATATATATATATATATATATATATATATATATATATATATATATATATATATATATAAAATCATAAATTATCTTTGTATCCAAATATTACAGATTCAGGCTGTATTTTGCCATCCCTCTTCTGTTTATTTAAATGGGCAAGACCCTGTACATGAGAACTCAGGGTGACTTAAAGTCAACATTGGAATGACAATAATATTGGCATCAATAAGTGATTTGGGTGTTCTGGCAACAGATTTTCAAAGGTAAGGATGACTGAAGAGTTGGAGGATGGAGTATATTGGAGCATGTTCATTAAAGTTGTAAGATTTGTTATGTTAATATAAACTAAGCATTAATTATGTATATGTGTGTGAGATGATAATGTGGACCAACTGATGAATTCAATTTAGCATGATATATATATATATATATATATATATATATATATATATATATATATATATATATATATATATATATATATATATATATATATATATATATATATATTGGTGATCATTTATCTTTTTCACATGTGTATGATCATGTGTGTCAGATTATGAAATAGAGTGGAGATCTGAAGGGAGTTTAAAAGTCTGTATTCAAATTCCCTATAATTAAACATAAATTCTTTATTTCTATGGTTCTTATTTTAGAATAAGGATCAGACATTTTCAACTCAAACTTTAAAAGAAATACTTATAGAACTCAATCAGATTATAATATATTTTGTAAATATATTAATTTTAATAATAGGTAGAATCTACGCCTGTTAGTAAGACAAAAAATTTAAAGCACATACATTTTTATATAAATTTGTTCTCAAAAAATTATATTGTCACAAATCATTTCAGATATATCAGCCAATATGCATAAAATCTGCAGACCATAGCTATTTTATATTAAGGATACTCAAATTATCTATTGTTCTTTTTTTTTTTGTATAAAATTTATAATTTGGGTTTTAAATAGTGAAGTCATTTTTAATTTAGAGCTTAAAATATTTATCAATAATTTTGCAAAAAATATAATTTATAGGCAAATATCCTCCTAATCATTTCTTCTTCTGTATCCATATTATGAATAGGGTTAGTTTCCTTTTTTTCACTTTAAACCTATGAATTTTAATTACTAATTTTTATTTTGAAAGTTTTATAAATTTATGACAATATCTGACCAATAAAGTTATCATTTTTTACTTGCCTAAATTATTGAAGCATAAAGTTGCATTAAGATACTGTTGAATGAAGTCCTGTAAAATCAAAATGATATAAAATTATTTATAGGATTATATTTAATGACAATCCTCACAAAGTTTATTTGGAAACAAATTCACACAGTTTGTTGTTTATTGACATTTTTCAAATTAAATAACATGTTCTCCTAGTGAAAAAATTTATTATCCCATAGTTTTTGTACCAGCTTCCAAAATATTTTTATATAAACGATCCATTGTTTTAATAATTATAGAACATTTTTTACTTATAATATGAACATTACATGTTCTGATGGGGCTTCTTTTTTATAGCTTTGAATTCTCTCCATTTTCATACTTATGTCAAAAACTGAATATTGATTTGGCTTTAATCTATCTATATTAAAAGGGATTTCAGTATGTTAAATATTCTCAGCTCTTCCTCATTCCTATGGCATGAGTTTGATTCATCTTCCAATTTTATACTTTCATTCTGTAATATCACATATATAATTCTTAACCTATTATATGAATAGTTTAGTATTGTATTTTCTTTCTATTAGTGAAACAAAAAAAAACAAATTCATGATTTAAAAAAAAATTAAATAAATACTCTTTTATGGAAAGAAAAATCAAATAGTTTATTGGTTAGCAATTCATGAAAAATTGAATATTGGAAGCAACAAATCAGAATATGATCTATGAGCCTTGGGGCTATGATCTTACCACTACACCAGAGCAGGCAATATCCTTGGGTAACAGAAAGTAAAAGCATGACACACACATGAATACTAGAAGTATAATCAATAGATAAAATATATCTTTTCATATTTTTAAGCTGCAACATAAACCTGGGCTGCATAAACCTTAGAAATCTCTTAAGCCAAAGCAGGATTACTATCATTTTTTAGTTATAAAATATATTTAATTCATTTAGACCCACAGTAAATAAGTAAAATGTAAATGAAACAGGCTTTTAACTAGATAAATATGCAGTAAATTCATGTTTAATGGCCTCTTCATGGAGAAATAGTAAAATAGAAGACGTTATTCATCACCATGCTAATTTCATCAAAGCACTATCTAGCTATGAATATTTACATATTAAATCAGTCCTATAATTTGGCTATATGCTATTTTCTTGAGGGAGGGAGACCTTAAGCATAATTGAAACTTTTTGCTTAACCTGAATTTGAATTCATGTCATGGATCTTTACTTATTATTATTTGAAAGATAAAGGTTGCAGGTTAATCTAAGTAGGTATGTGAGTGTCGTACATGGAATGTAAAAACAAAAATCTATAAAATGACTGTCATGTGGCAAAGCAATCATATGTCTAATATACTTAGCCAGGAAAGTCGGAAATGTTAGTTGGAATACAAAAAAAATTAAATAGTAATGCTTTAATGGAAAATTGTGATTAGCAAATGAGGCTATTCAAGATGAAGTGATTGATTCAATGAGAAAAATGAAAAGTATAAATACTCAAAGGGCTTCAATATATGAGTGAAGATGGAATAGTAAAAAAATGGTGTTTAATTGGATTACGTTTAAAGAGCATTTAACTTCTCTTGATTCTAGAGTCATCTACTGTAAATTTAAGTAATCAATGATTACCAGGTAATATAGTTCTATAAAATCTCCATTTACAGAAAAATCAGTTTCTGATTATCTTGATGAAAGCAAAAGACAAAAATTAGTTGGTCTAGAGATAGCAATCTTATAGGACTACACTATCTGGTTTCCTTTGATTATTCAAGTTTAATGTAGATAACTCAAGGTAGGATAAATATAATTGCTTTTTAAAAGCAAATAAGCAATCTTAAAATAAAAAATCATGTGATATTTTAAGTATAATATGAAAAGAACAACAAATATATTGGGTACAACAGATTTTTCAATGTGTAAAGATAATAAATTAACAGTTTCAATGTATAGGGAATGTACTGTAATTGCAATAATTATGAGGGATGGCAAAAAAGAATAAAAAATTGTTTTATAAGCATAAAAATTATATAAAATATAAAACCATATATCATAACACCAAATAAAATTTATTGTTATTTTGTACAAATGCAGAAGATTTAGGTAGTAGAGAAAAAATATGGATTATTACATGGCTTTTATTAAAATAGAATAAATTAATTGCCTTTCATTACTAAATTTTAAAAATATTAAACATGTCTGTTGTTGTAAACAAAGGCAACACTCTCCATACAGTAGTGCCACTCTGTGCTAACCAGAGTAATCAATGGATGCCAGAAGGCTTGTGCATAAAATCCCTATCGAGTGCCTACTCATCCAATATCCCCAGACTAGTTTCTGGCTTGTGGCCACCATCAGTGAGGAGCCTTGGATCTGAGAGCACTGCAACTAGATCTTAGGATTTAATGCAACCCTCCAGCAGCCACCTTTTAACTCTACTTTACTACAAAACCATGAGTATGAAATCGAAAACACAAAAATATTTTCAATCTAAGCTCAATAGCTTATATAGTCATATGGGTCTGAACTCAATTCAGCACTCATACATTTTGGTGTCTTTGGCTCTTAAACAACCATAGCCACCACTATCCTATTAGGCAGGATTGGTGTTAAACCACTAAACATCACATGATCACCATCTCATACTAGCACATAATTGTTGTTAAACAAAGGCAAAACTCTCCATACAGTAGTGCCATTCTGTGCTAACCAGAGTAATCAATGGATGCCAGAAGGCTTGTGCATAAAATCCCTATCTAGTGCCTACTCATCCAATATCCCCAGACTAGTTTCTGGCTTGTGGGATAGTGGTGGCTATGGTTTTTTAAGAGCCAAAGACACCAAAATGTATGGGTGCTGAATTGAGTTCAGACCCATATGACTATATAGGCTATTGAGCTTAGATTGAAAATATTTTTGTGTTTTCAATTTCATTCTCATGGTTTTGTAGTAAAGTAAAGTTAAAATGTGGCTGCTGGAGGGTTGCATTAGATCCTAAGATCTAGGTGCAGTGCTCTCAGATCCAAGGCTTCTCACTGATGATGGCCACAAGCCAGAAACTAGTCTGGGGATATTTGATAAGTAGGCACTAGCTAGGGATTTTATGCACAAGCCTTCTGGCATCAATTGATTACTCTGGTTAGCACAGAGTGGCACTACTGTATGGAGAGTTTTGCCTTTGTTTACAACAATTATGTGCTAGTATGAGATGGTGATCGTGATGTCTGTTGTTGTTTAGCAGAGACAGTTTTAAAATAGTACTATATAAATTCAAATAATATCTAAGTGCTTTTGACACTTTTCTATCCTTATTTAATTACTATACTAAAAATATATTCAATAATTATTTAAGACAACTAATGCAAAGACCAAAAACAACTAAGAGAAAAACCAATCTGCTTAGCATTAATTGCTTGTTATAATTTTTTAATTAAAATATTGTCTTGAAAACCAATCTGCTTAGCATTAATTGCTTGTTATAATTTTTTAATTAAAATATTGTCTTGACATTTTACATTTCTTATCATGTGGCTTATACATAAGAAATGAATTTCTGAAGTAGCATATACACCTTCAGATTTTAGAATAGCTTTGTGAACTCCATTAAGTCTTCGGTATTATCCCTGCTATGACATATTATTCTGGTGATGTTTTCATCCAATAAAATTTTTCCAATATTTATGGTTCATGATGTCATGACAACCAAATGTCTGCATGACTTATCCATGTCAACTATTCACATATATACATTACCAAGTGGCAAAATGTGCTGACCTGCAAGATTTTATGCTATCACTGTGACTTTTATACGCAATATAAATGTGTTGCATTTCGAGCTAAAAATTGTTATATTTAGCTTTTTTTTGCTAAACATTTATATACATTTACAAGTTAAACTTTTTATATGTGTTTTTTAATGATATTTAAAAATTTGATTAAATATACAGTTCGCCATTTTGTTTTTGTTTTTTTAGGTCACACAAAAATAACAGAAATCTAAAATTTTGCTACAACTCATTATTTAAAAAATATTTCAGAGTTCTTTTTCACATTTCTTTTACCATGATGAATAAATATCTTCATTGTTGGAAATTACATGTTTGTTTCTTTTTTTTTAGATTTGAAATTTGTGGATACACATGGAATATGTTGGTGCAAAGCACTGTACTGTAGTGGGAGGAGGAGAGATGGCTTTGATGATATGAAATCTCATACTAAAAAGGCACAAACCACAAGTATCTCTTTTATTTAGTATTGTAATGTCTTTTTTTTTCTTTATCTATAATAAATATATGTGTCCATTATCTTCTTTACATTTAAGTTTTGATATTACATGTGGTATAGTGTATTATTCCCAATGAAGTATTATTCTAAGTTTGCAATATATTTAAAATAACACCTTCATGCAATCTGTAGACAAATTTTATCAATTAAGTTTGTCTGCGCAATCCTTGGAGGTGTTATTTTAAAGATAACACAAACATAGAGTAATACTTCATTGGAGTAATATGTCATAGCAGGAATAATACCAAAGTAACAGATATTCAATAATACTAAAGGTAAAACAGATGGTGCTAATAAATATTCTGTTATATATTGTATTCTATTAGTTGCCAAGATTCAGGATGTAGTGCTGTGTATATTGAAGAAATAAAAAATAATATGAAATATTGTTTACAACAGCAGAATTATGTGTATAAGAAGGTAGTGGTGGGTCAAACAGTTTACCCAGCATTTTATTTAAATCAAAGTAGTGGTGGGTCAAACAGTTTACCAATCATTTTATTTAAATCAAAGTGCAATTGCTCATATTTGTATTCTCCAAAGATGTAATATTTTAATGTATGAGTCACATGATAAGAAATGTAAAATCAAAGAATCTTATTTGTTTATTAAATCATAATATGCAGTTAATTCTAAATAGACTGTTTTTCCGATTAGTTGTTTCTGGCTTTCGTACTAGTTTTCTTACATATTTATTGAGGATATCCTTGTTAAGAACATATAAGTGTCGAAAGCAGTCGGTTGTTATTTGAATTTTGTAGTACTATTTTTAAATTGTCTCTGTTAAACAACAACAGACGTATTGGTTTTAATATTTTTAAAATAGAATTAAAAAAAAGAGAAAAATGTTTAACTAAAAGTAAAAAGGAGATTAGCCTATTTGGAAATAGAAAGAGTTTGAAGCTTTTGACTTAGTTTAAGAAGCTATTTTACGTTGCCTCTCATTTGAGCACAGGGTTTGCTTTTATTTAAACAGTGCAACCGGCTTTATATATGCATATAACTAAACTGGATTTATTTTTATATTGATTAGCTATTTAAAGCAAATGTGACATTAAAAAAAATGCTTTAATGTTTTGTTTATAAATTTTAAACTAAAAGAAAAAAAAACGTGTTGCGTCAGTAATCTTAACTTACAAAAGTCTTTTTAACTAAGCCTACGAAATAATGATTCATCCTATTCAGCTTTGAAGCAGACAGAATGTTTTTCTGCAAATTGAAAAATTAGTAATGTTTCTGTTTTTGTTATATACAGTATATATAACCTTTTTTATTGACTGATTACAAAAATATGAAAGAAAATATCAAAAGTTTTGATGATTAAATCAATGATTGTGAACATGTATTCTGAGTGTGTTTATTTGGAATAAAATTCAATCAGGAGCGAGTGTGATTACTTCGTATCTATAAGATTCAAATTGAATTGAAACGTAGTTTACAGCTTGGGGCTTCTTAATTAAAATTGCTCTCCTAGGGAGAACCTTTATCAACAAGATGTCAGCAATTCTTCCCAAGAGGAGTAGAAGCCTATGACAATTAATTGCTCAAGGTGATGTCATATTTACGTGCAATAACTGAAATAAAAGCTCTGTAATAAAAGTCAAGACTACATTTATGTCAAAAACAAAAGATGCCCTAACGCTTTTATTAATTAGAATAAATAAAAGTTAAATTCATTTATTTATTCTTTTATTACTGTGTTTTTTTACGTAGATGGTTAATTTATTTTGTTTCAAGGATAATTTGTTTTAACTTACATATATGTGTGGACATTGTTAAACTCTAGGACATTATTATCACTTTTACAATTTAAATAAGAGGCACATAACGCGATCTTAAAGCGACAGGTTCGAGAGCTAAAGGTTAATAGATCCATATTTAAACTATTCGTTCTAATATTGTTGTTTTTTGACCTCCCACAAAATTAACCATTTGATTAATTTGTATATTTAATTTCCAATGTAAAAGATTAGAACGATAAAAACCCAAATATAATTATAATAGCGATCTGAATGATGCTCGTTTAATTAATGTGCAAGTTGAATAAGTAATGTGGAATGGGGTAATAAAACTATTCCTGATTTCTGTGTACGAGTAAAACAACATCAATTCAAACTCCCTGGTTTTAGGACGTATTTTGGGGTTAGTGGTTATTTCAGATATCGAGGATATCATTTTCTCTTTTACAATTCTTTTTAAAACTAATTTCTATTACTTGACGTAAGTCCACAAAACTTTCTAGATTATTTGTGATAATATATTGAACTATTTATATCATCTAAAAGATTGAACTTTATTGAAACTTTTTCAAACACAAACAACTATTAGTAATAACACAAGTTAATACATAATATACGCTAGTAAAGAACACAGGTTAATAGATTCCACAACGTTTTCTCTGCTCTTCTTCATCTGTTGCTAGCTTGATGAATGGCAATACTAGTATAGGAATGCAAATACTGATTCAGATTCTGGAATATTAAATTTTAAGGCAATATTCTGAGCTCTGTCAATGACAATAGACAGCAAAATTTTCATATACTCATCTATAAGAGACAGTTCAATTCCTCATGATACCATCACTTTTCTTCTTTTTTTCTGGATTATTTTTATTTTAAGTAATAAAATTTATTAAACAAACCTCTAAATATATTCAGGAAATTTCTTCAAATTAGTTTTGATTCACTTTATCCATTACCATAAATTTACTGATCTTGTTCCCAAAACATCACATCATAATGCCAGTTTATAAGTTTCTCATTCTTATAAAATTAATATAATTTTCCTTATTAAAATCCTAGAATTATACCATGCAACTCATATTCCTAGTTTAAACATGGAACTTTCATTCTCTCTTGAGAAATCCTTTATTTTACCACTTTACATAGTTTTACTATCTCATTCTCTATTTGTGTGTCTATTTTTACTTCCACATTTCACAAGTAGTCATAACAGTCCCTCCCCATACTTTTTCCATAATCTTCTTAGGCCTGTATTTCAAACACTTACCAAAATAGTTCTCCCAATCATTGTCAAGTTTCTTCAACCAATTAATCTTTTTATTATCAAATATTAAAGAACACTGGACTGTCCGTATTGTTTTCAATGTATGTATTATCACTATTGCATTATGTGGTTTGAATTTTATTACATTTTGCTTCAGTATAGATTTATCATTGGCATGTGGAAAACTCTGTATCTTAGCCTTTTAAAGGCACTGCATTCTTTGAATAGATGTTGAAATGTTTCACTTTATTTTTACAAAATGAATAAGTTTCCTCTAAGCTCATTCCCAATCTTTTATTAATATATGTTGTAGTCAGTAAAACTTCATTGATCAACTTGAATATGAATTTTATATATGCCTGTGGTGTGTAAATTGAGTGGAATTTACCTAGGACCCTTTCATTGCGCAATTTATTCTATGAATATTCAGGAGGTTTTACTTCTTTTTTTATGGCTTTATATCTAATGCCTTCCAAGTTTTGCATATCTAGCTCATCTTGTATGTCCTTATATGCAATAAACATATCTGCCAAATAAGATCTTTTCTCTATCTCTATTTCACTATATATTTTTATATCACTAGTTGGTGAACTGAAGCATTGATCCTTCATAACATTTAAAAATGTTCTTGCAGTAAGTTAAGCCCTCCCTCATTAATGAGCAACTGTAATATTGCCATTGACAGTAATCTAGATTTCTTCTCCCAGATGATTTTTTTAGCCATCTGTTATTTGTTATGTAGAACTAATAGAAGTTTGATAGATCTACAAGTCAAAATGCTTAATTCTTTTTTAATATCCAATAGTATTACTGGATGTTCCCAAGCATCTAGTAAATCTATATCACCTAGATATATGGTACACAGTTCTATTAATAAATTTTCTATTTCTGTACCTGTCTAAAATTATCTCTAATATCCTGAAAATACATCTAGCTTTGAAACACAGGGCAGTTTAAAAGATGCCATTTATGTAGATGGTTCACTTTTTTAATTCTTCATAAGATTTTTTTCCACATATATTCATGCTGTCATTCTCCATTTTCATAACAGTTTCATATTTTCTTCTTATTACTGAAAAGAGATTATTTATAACACCAAGATATTTTATAACTTTATGTCATTTTTATTTTTTTCTATAGTTTTCATTACCATTTTGTATTTATATATTCATGCTATTATTAAATTCTTTTTGTATCATTTTAGAGAATTCCAGATTTTCAGATATTTTACATTTGCTAAGCTGCACATGAATACTATTTTCTATGCTTACACGGTCATGACAATAGCAAATTATTCATACAGTATTCCCACCTAACACAAACCATAGTATCGCATGATCACCATTTCTTATGCTTGCACATAATTATTATTATAACAGGCAAAACTCTCCATACAATAGTGACAAGCTAGAAACAAGTCTGGGATATTGGGTGAGTAGGAACTAGATAGGTATTTTATGCACAAGCCTTCTGGCATCCATTGATTACTCTGGCTTGCACTGAGTGGCACTACTATCTGGAGAGTTTTTCCTGTTTTGATAACAAGCCATAGTAATTAATGAATACTGAACTTGGTTTAGATCTGTATATCTATACTAGTGAATAATTATGTTAATATGGGCTATAAAAGGAAAGACATTAAAAAGATATTCAGAGATAAAAATAATAATATAAAAGATAGTGTAAGTCATATATAATCAAATAGGAAGTGGGCTTCAGTTTCCTATTCAGAACACTTATATAACTCAGGATTGAAAACATGGTTGGGTTTTTGTTTTGGACTCAAGGCTTTATAATTAATATAAAAAATGATAAGAGATGGTTACTAGAGGTTTGCATTAGATTCCAATATCTAGATGCAGTGCTCTTAGATCCAAGCTTCCTGACTGATGAAATCCGCAGCTAGAAAGTAGTGTTGTGATATTAGATAAGTAGGCACTAGATAAGGATTTTATGCACAAATCTTCCTGCATCCATTGCTATTGTATGGAGGATTTGCTACTACTCTAAATGAATTATATTAAATATTTTATTTTTTGCTGCACCCATTAATATGTCTCAATTGAGTTACTATTTGGGATATATTGCTTTGTAGTTGCTGTTACTGTAGCTGTTTTTAGAATAATATATACTATTTTTTTTATTTATTTACTCTAGTTTGTGCTCTTGTCAAGATTTGTTAATATTTAAAATATGTAAATTCTAGCTAAAATTCATTGAATTAGCTTTTAAAGTTATGAATATCAACCATTGAATCTGCTTTTTACAGTAGATGTATTGTCTCTAATTACTTTTTGTGTTTAAACTATTGGACACATTATTCTATTGATATACTTACTTTTTATAGGGAGACATATAATATACAACTGCTCAGTGTTTATTTTTATATTTCCAAGTCCATATTATCTTAACATGCTTTTCAAAATAAAATAAAAAAAAGATCATAATATATAATTTTATTTCTGAAATTTTCATACATCTATGTCTTTTTTATTTTCAATTATGTACCAAAATTATCTACACCTTTATTTTCCAGTTGCTTTTTAAATCTAGGATTGAAATCTTTCTTGATAACTTTAAAAATGACAAGTCTATATATATGTGCTGGTATAATATTTTTTTATTTTAACAGAATAAGAAATTATTTGAAAAAATAAGCCTGAATTATTTGTATTAAGTGTATTTTATTAAGTATAATGACTAATATTGCCAATCTAACTGAAGACAATCAATTTTCAGCTTACTTTAATAATAATTTCTAATCCAAATATTTTTATAGTATTTATATTTTATAATATAGTGTACCAGGTCGAACCGCTGAAACCACTTACTTATGCGTATACATAAGTTTTGGCTGGTTTCAAACTCCTTCATAATACATTTATAATCTTATAAAGGTTACGTGAAGAAACCAGCACATTTGAGCAAAATGGGAGATCTTAGTGATAGCTTTAACTATCAACAATGGCCCATCTCGGTTGCTAGATTCAAACCCCTACTATCCAAATACTTTATTTGTTTCGGGGTAAACCCCGGGGCGCCAGCTAGTCTGAAGACTAAAGTATTCGGGCAGTAGGCTCATAATCCAGCACTCGAAACATTCCCTATTACTAGCTCAGTCTAATTTTAATTCAATAACAAAATTATACAAAATTAGTGGTGGAAAGAATTAATAAAAGGTTGGTAAAAAGAATTGACCAACAAATGAAGTTTAAGTTTAAAGAGAATTTATTTTAATCAAAAATTAATTAAGTTTTAAAGATAATTTATTAACGAACATTAATTGACTAAATTTAAACATCTTTATAACTCTGATTTAACACACACACATTTTTAAAGTAACATTTCTAAAATAGTTTAAATATTCTTGTAGATTTTAATAGTAGAACACTATTATTTATCTAATTTAACTCATAACACTGATATAATGATCACGCACATATTAACTCATAATAATAAAGCATTAATAGCATTTGAAACTTAAACACACATATCAATAGTTCATTTTATGTATGATAGAGTTCATATATTTTGAATCTTGAATTTTTACGAATTACAGTGGTGGCTACTACATATAAATGATAATAAATAAATGTTTACCTAGGATTTTTGGAATGTGGATATTGCTTGTTGTTGGCAGCTTCTACTGCTTTTGATGGATTATATCTAACTGGTTAGATTTGGATGTTTCTTGAAGAGATTTTATGCGAATCCATTGGCTTTATTCTTGAAGACAGTTGAACGTTTGATGGAGGATTTCTGGTTTTGATGATCTTGTTGGACTAAAAAGGCTGAAACATGAGCGTATATTTCCAAAAGCTGCTCAACAATGCATTTTTGTTTCTGAATACGTAATAGAAATGCACTGTTCTCTCACTGTCACTGCAAACTAGACTGAAAAACTCTCAATTAATTGTCCGATAACAAAAAAAGTCTATTTATACCTGCGATGTGTTGTCCATATAATATCCTCCGGCAAATATCTGTTGTCGAATTTCATTGGTAATTAATCATATGACGTGTTTTTTGATTGATTGTTTAATTAGTAGTAGCTATTTCAAAACATGTTGTTTTCATATCTTTAATTAATAGCGCACCGCTGTGTTTTTTTAAATATATTTTTCATTTATTTATCATATTTAATACTGATACATTTATTTTACATTCGCACACACATATATAATTTTATTCTACAAATCAAAACTAGTTTTAATACTATTTTTTTTTATTCAATTCGAATGAAAAGAGATTTATATTTTGAAGTTTTTAATTTATAATAATAACACTCTTTAACTTTTATGAACTCTTAGTTTTATCTTTTCTAAACAAAACTCCCCCTCTGCCCTTTTAATCAATTAATTTCTATCTTTTTTTCAAACTCTTTTACGAAAGATTTTAATAATAAATATTTTTTTTTTTAGACAAAATTCTTTTATATACATGTGCCAATTTGGCCTTGGCACAATAGTTTATGTCCATTTTTAAAATCAGTTATACTGTGGCTCTTTTTTTCTAATAAATGCTATATTGTATAGATAAGGAACTACATTGATAATATGGTGAGAGGAACTAAGTTAATCACAGAGTTAAGATGGTTACATGACCATCATTATTGTTGGGGCAGTGAAATGTACAATACACACTTTACACACTTTAATCATCCATTGCTATCAAGTCCCATGTAATTTTGTAGATGAATGATGGTTCTAGTCTCTTGTCTCTCTCCCATATTATCCTAAGCTTAGACATGAGTATTTGACATGGGTTTTTATTTATGGCAATGTAGATCATCATACATCTGATATACCAATAAGCAAAAAGTAAAAAGATTGAGCTCCTAATAGCAGAAAATTTATCATTGGCAATACTGGTATTGAGGGTTGTGAGTTACGGATTCTTACTTGTATAGTCTGGCTTTTTCTTCTAATTTTATATAAACCTAACAATGTCCACATTATATTATATAGTTATTATTCTAATTCATATATTCTTTGTTCACTTGAAAGTAATGCAGAAAGTTACATTATTTAATGGCTGTCTGAATTCAAAAACCAATGATTTTTAAAATGCTTTCTTTTTAATCATAAACATTTGGATTAACTAATGAGATTGCAATTTCTAGGATGTAAATGCAATAATTTATTTTTGACAGAAATATAAATTAATAATAATAATTATTCACATATGCAAACAGATATCTCAGTTTAAGAACAGTCATCAATTGATTTTATTATAATCAAACATCTGAAGAAAAAAAACCACGTGTTTTGTATTTTTGGTACTAAATTTAGAGATTACAAAACAACAATTTCACAACACTGTCTGATGTGTGCTGATGAATAAATAATTCAATTACATAATTTTTTAAGTAGAAATGTGGGTTTAGAAGGTGAGATTTAATGTAGATTGTAAAGTGATGCTACTGCTTTTAATAACATAAAAAGGAAATAATTTTATCATAAAGACATAATTATGATGTCAAATTCCTTATTTATAGACTTATTTTACTTCATTTAATATACAGAAGTGAGAAAAAGACATGCTACAGGTTTAATTCATTTGAAGATGTTCTGTAAAGTTTTAAAAATACAATGAAAAGGTCATGAAACCACTCAATATGTAATTCAAATATCTAGATATGATGTTATAGAGTCCATTATTGAAATAAGCGAGATGTTTAAACTTTGCAGTTTTAAATTCTTTAAATATTAAAATAACACAAAGTAATACAAAATATATATATATATATATAAGTGTGGCTGAGTGCTTTCAAGGGACATAGCCTTTATAGCCATATTGTAACTAATGAAACTAGTTAATTGCAATGCAAATTTATGCAAATGAGTTTATGTATTCCATTTTTTAAATGTATTGTAGCACATGTCTTTTCTATTAGTGGTGTGATTGTTTCTAGCAATAAAGCAAGCCTCTTTGACTTTTCTTTTTAAGTTCATGTCATTCTCTGCAAACAACCACAGGGTCCTTTGGCTTGCAATTGTGCCCTGTTGAGCTACGATGCTGGGCAAAAATTGAGTTACACATTGGATCTGTTAGTGCTTTATTGTAGGAATATATATGCAAAAAATAGAATGCATAAAGTCATCTTTCATTAGTTACAATAAGGCTATAACTATAAAAGCTATGTCCCTTGAAAGCACTCAGCCACACTTATACATATTTATTTTGTATTACTTTGTATTGTTTTAATATATAAAGAATTTTTTTAAAAAATTAGCTTTGTGTGTGTATGCATTATTAGCGCAATCATATTTATAGAGTCCATTATTGTAAAGTCATACTTTTGTAGATTGGTCATATAAAATGAATAAAAAATGCAAAACTTGCTGGAAAAATGTTCTCTAGTGAACTTGAAAATGGTTTTCATGGGAAAGGCAGAATCCATTTACGTTACAAAGATTGCCTCAAAAACATTTTAAAGAAGTGCAAAATTGACTGTTTTCATTAAGAATATATGGCAAAGAGTAGAATATATTGTAGAATACAATTAGACATACTTGTAAATTTTTCAAGAAGAAAAAAAATTTTTAGAAGTTAACACCAACTGCATTGCAAAATATCAAATGAAGATAATAATGAACCAGAATATTTTATTTGTTTTTATATACAGATTGCTTTATATTATTATCTCCAAATTATTTTGTGTAGTAATAGTAGTAGTATTTGCAGTAGCAGTAAATGGAGTAGTAATAGTAGTAGGAGGAGGAGTAGGAGGAGGAGTAGGAGGCATAGGAGTAGAGTAGGAGGGGTAGTAGCAGTAGCAGTAGCAGCTGCAGCAGTAGTGCATTCAAAAATGCATACTTTCACTTTCTTAGATACTCCACTCCCAAACCTGTTTAAATTTCTGAATGACTTACTGAAATCAATTATCTCTCATACTCCATTAACTCATATAATCTCAAACAAAAAAATCTCTGGTATGATGCTTACAACTTACTAAATAAAAAACAAGATGCCATTTATTATAAAACCCATTTTAAAGTAACAAAAAGTAGATCATTCAAAAACTGAAACATACCCAAATGTCTGGATTTTAGCATGAATCTTAAATGTTTTCCCACCAATAGTTTTTTATCTAGGAAATTGGTTGATGCAAGCATAGATATCTTTTGCTCACGATGCCATTAGAAAGAAGAAACTAGTCAACATTTTCTTCATAGTTGACCTGTCTTTCATATGTATTATACTATCTTTTTCAATTATATGTTCTCATTCTCATGCTCTTAGTACACTTGTGAACAGCATGACTAGAGACCTATTCACTAATATCAGATTCCGCATCTTATTTTTATTTACCCTGTGGTTTCTGGAGTACCATTTTGCTTCAATTCAACATCTTATAAATTACTTTTTTATACAAATAATTTGGAAAATTAAAATCAGGAATTAGGATTTAACACTTGCAAATATGTTTTCTGCATTACTTGACCACTTTACCCGTGACACTGCATTTTCTAGACAATTGCTAAAATCTTGCAATAATTATCAGGTAAACATTATTTCATTTTGTTTAAAGTTTTTTTTTGTTTAATGCGTCAAAGCATCGGCTGGGAAGCAAACCCCAGAACAACTGCTTGTAAGGCAGCTGTGCTAACCACTCGACCACTAATGCTTGACATTTTGTTTAAAGTTGGCATGCATTTTTCCTATATTACTAATATATTTAATCTTAATATTCTCTTAATCAATGATTAACTAATTATCTGATTTTAATTTGTAATAGTATTGGCAATATATTTTCACAATATGGGGTAAATAGCATGAATAATAATAGATGTAGCACCAATAAACAAAAGAAGTGGATAAAAATTTCATATTTGCCTAGTGTATATAATATATTAAATAAAAAAAAGTAAAAATTATATAGATAAAAACATTAATGTGGGATGGGCTAATAGCAAAAATTTGGATAAATTGATAACTAATTGTAGGATGAAAGATGATATAAAATATAAGAGAGGAATGGTTTATAAAATTAGATGTAATTTTTGTAACATGGTTTACTATGGCCAGCTGTCAAAGCAATTGGGAGAAAGAGCTAAAGAACACAATGATGCTATTGCTAGGAAAGATGATAGATCTGCATTATATGTTCATTATTTGCAGTACAGACATAAAATAAATTGTATTGATAATATAAGTGTTCTTGATTATATTAAAAGTGTTAATAGACGTAAAATATATGAAACAAACTATATCATGTATAATAAAAACAACTGTATGAATATATACAAAACATCCATTAAGTTAAATAATAAGTGGTTAATGGATAAAGAATGGATAGTTAATTAATTAATATATAAGGATATATATCCATTCAATATATATAACAGAATAATTTTGTAGTAGAATTTAGGAAAAGAAATAAAATAAATAAATCACATAATAGATCATGTCAGATGTCCATTTGTTTATCTGTCTTCTCTCATGTATTGATATAGATGTCGCTGTATGTGCTTTAAATCGTGGAGACATATTGAAAAGAGCAAAAAAACATAATTTGCCGAAAAAGGCTTTTTTATGATAATTTTATAATTTGTAATATTTGTTGCTTATATATATGTATATATATATGTATTTTTAAACATATTTGACTATTGTATATAAATAGTAGTAGTATAGGTATTATAGTAATAGTATTTCTTTGTTTTATTTTTTTGTATGTTTTCTTTTTTGGAAATGGAGTGATCCTAGATGATTATGATGATAAATAATGTTATTGTATTAGTAAAATGTATGGAGAGAATATATATATATATAAGGAATTATATTTATTTTTCTGAACATTATTGTTGATAAATAGTATATTATTATACTGAAAAATAATTTTACTTTTTAATTCTTAATTCTTGCATCTTAAATGACAACAATTATCGCGAACACTTAATCAATATTAATTTTTGCATAAATTTTCAGCTCTTAAAAATGTAAAATATTGTTTGAAACTAAATAAATTACTCTACGGTACTTCTTATTTTTGAGTTGATTCAATATTATTTATAATTATGGATTTTTTTTATAATAAATATATTTAAATCTTAAGCATAGCATTTTTTAAATATAATAATTATTAATTTTTTGTAAAGTATGTTAAGCAAAAAGCTAGATTACATACTAGGATTCAAAGTTCTTCATAGTCGCTATAATAAGGACTGTTTTTTTGCTCATTTATTATTTATTACATTACTTTATGTGATTGAGTACGGCAATAGTGTGCTAGGCTGAACAGATAAAAGGTCATATTTCAAATCTCCACTGCTCAAAAGTTATGGAATTTCATAAAATAGTGCATAGCTTTGTTTCTTGAGAATTCAGAAGAAGATTGGGCATAAAAATGTCAACAGCAAAATCAATTTGAGGATGTCACATTCCAGAGCCTGAAACACGTGCACTAAATCAGATCGAATAATTAAATGTATGATTGGCTTTATTGTTCAGGAGTTTATAAAAACTTTGAGCATCAGAAGTAGCAGAACATGAATCAATCCTAGGACCTTGTACCACATGGTCTGTCTATCATTGTCCAAGTCATGTAAATTTCTAAAGAAGTAACAATTTGATTGTTTCCCTATGTGATTTAATTCATATTTGAATCATGAAATTTGATAAATATTTTACAAATCAAACTCTGTTTTCTACATGATAATGTGAGCAATGAAGCCTGCATTAACATTTTCTTTACTTCTTGCCATTAGAGAAATTAATTTTATAATCTTACGAATGGATATATGATATCTTCTAAGGTATTGTGTTTATAATAAGTATAGATGAATGAAATACACCTAAACATGGTTAATCCATTCTTTCTCTATTTAAAACCTATAAAATACTAAGTTTTATTGTACTATTGAATAATAATCTTATTTAAGAAGTAACATTTTATCATCAACATCATTTAAATCATTATTGATCCACTTCAGGATGAGGGTCTCTCCAGGTTTGATCCATCTTTTCTAATCTCTAGCTTCTCTTTTTCATATCACCCCATCATATTTTTTTATTTTAGCCATCCATCTTACATGTGGTCTCTTTCTAGGTCGTTTTAATTTCCTGGAATTCAGTTCAATATTTTAACTATTCATCTAGTATCATCACTTCTAGCAATATGTTAAGCCCATGTCCACTTCAGTCTTCCAATTCTTTCAATGATGTCAGTAATATCTGTTTCTTTTTTCATCCAACTAAAATTAACTGGTAATAATATAAACATTTTTTTAATAAGCAGTTAAGTATTGAATAGCTTCACACTCACAGATCTAACTGCTTCAGCTTCATCTATTTAAATAGAAAGTAGGTTGAAGCAAAGAAAGGTTCCCCTCTTTTCTTCCATAGCGTAAGCTTGTGGTTACAACACCTGTAGAGGTCCCTACTATCGCATTTTACATGCATATGCTCGAGGTTATAGCCTCAGTAAATATTACTTACATAATCAATGTCCATTTAATAAATTTATAATTACAACTTTAAATTACTGCAATAGATTTCTAACTATAAAATCTTTCCATTGACTCATTGTAAATCGGAAGATTTTGTGAGTATTAATGTGTAATAAGAAATGTGGACTTAATCAGTGAAGTATTGAATAGCTTCACACTCGCAGATCTAACCGCTTCAGCTTCACCTATTTAAATAGAAAGTAAGTTGAAGTAAAGAAGGATTCCCCTCTTTTCTTCCATAGCATAAGCTTGTGGTTAAAACACCTGTAGAGGTCCCTACTGTCGCATTTTACACACATATGCTCGGGGTTATAGACTCAGTAAATATTACTTACCAGATATAAGGAAATGATAAACAACAAACAAGCATAACAGAAAAACATGAATGGTCTACAACATAAAATTATCTACAAGTCTAAAGAGAAAAGCAGTTAAATTATACAAACATTTCTTTAAAAAAAACCTGAAGTTATTTCACACAAGAATTGATACCACAAAGAAACAGTGTTGGAGAAGATAAAACAATCATAAATTCTTTTATAAAATCTTTTGGCATCAAAAGTACCTCTTTTTAAAAAAAAAAACAACAACAAAGAAACAAATAATATATATGGTGAATTTATTTAAAAAACTCAAATTAGCCATGTCATTTAATTAAAAATGATAATCCTTCTAAAAACTATTGAACTAGACAAAGACTGAAAGAATTTGATAATCAATTGGTTGATGAATATAGTAAGGTAATATAAAAAATCATGAAACAAAAGCAAGGTTGTACAAAAAAAAAAAGCAAAATAGAAATAAACAATGATTGAGAACATGGTTAAAAGTAGAAATTATTAATAAAAATAATTGCTATAATTGTAATAAAACATATAGAAATATAAGTAACAACATGCATGAATTATTTATTTATAAAATTATTTAAACAGTGCACTGCTCGTTAGTAGAAAAAAATGGGTGAGTTTTAATCATTCATACCTCCTGTGTCACATTAAAGAAAAGAGAATTGAAAATTAATTCTGTATAAAGAGATCATAAATCTAGAAATGAATATTAATATAAAAATTTATGGCCATCATTCAAAAACACCAACAATATCTACCAATAGCAATTTCTTCTATTCTCATTATTCTTATGCCATCTAGTGTAAGATTTAATAATCAATAGATACAAGAAAGTAATGTTTAATAAATACTTATTCATGCTGCCCTATCCTTATACACTGGTTGGCATTAATGTGGTGCTAAACAAAATTGTTACTGAATAGCAATGTAATGTTTTGTTTATGTGATGTATTATATGTTTTACACCTATCCAAACAGACCATTGGAAAATAGTGTCATCAACAATTTCTATCTTTCTTAAAAAGCTTTTTTCAAAATACATAATAATTTCATAACTTTCTAGAGCTCTTGCATTCTTCATGGAATTAATTCCAGTGCTTTATCTTTTCAATTAAATAGTTTGCAATTTTGGAGACAAATTGTCATAATCATAGAAGAGACTTAATTTTCTTTATCATAAATGGTTCTTCACACTTCTCAACACAATTTCATTCTTCATGTTCATAATTAAATTTTATTACCGAAACAACTTTAATATCAATAACAAAATGTTATGCTATATGTTTGAGATTTTGTTATCTATCATAATTGCAGTCATATTTTTTTATCCAGTTTGCAGTATATGGTTTGAGAGCACAGTGAAGATTATTGTTCTTGGAAGTATATATGTAAAGCATATAGCATTATGTGATTTTGAGTAGAACATATGAGTGATCGTATGAAATTGTAGTTCATATATCTTTGTCATTATTAATATCTTTCCATACTGTTATACAAAATTTTATTAAGTCAGTGCACTAGATAAATCAATTTAAAAATATTTTGTGAATATATTTTTTTACATTGCCTTGTCTCTATTAAAAATATACTGGCAAATTGGCTACTTATGTAGTCATTGTTTGTCGAGTCTTATTAAATTTATGTAAACTTGTATTATTATAGAATATTGTTAGTGTTTTTTACACAATTTTCAAGATTTTATTTAACTTTATTTGAATATTTCAGAAGGTTAATAATATCAAATGGAGATTCTGATATTTATACATTTTTCACTCTTTTATTAATTAGTAATCAGTTTCTCTACTGAATCTAATACCTACCTTACAGTTTTAACTTATTTTCTGCTGGCCAAAATATAATCCACCTATTGAAATTTTATTTCAATGCTTCCAAAAAAGTTTAGCTTGGGATTTGTTTTTTTTAAAAAAAATAGTTTGTGGTATAGGCCAAATTGTCTTGAATTAAAACTTTAGGTTTTTTTTTAAAAATTCAAAATAGAAGTTTGACAATAAATAAAGAATTAAAGATGCAGATAGATGAATAAATGCATTGATTGCAGATTTGAATCCCAAGCTCTCATTAATATAGACAAATAAGAGACCATCCTGCATAGGTTACAATAGTGGCAGAATAGTAGCTTCCGAAGCACAAAATTCTCAGATTGATTGTAGTTTCAGCACTTTCAATGCCAAAACTTCTAATGAACTTCTGAACATTAAAATCATTCATTTACTATGTTAAAACAAGATACTAGTCTAGGGATAAGAATTAACTACATTAATATTTGGTAATCACTGATACTCAAACATACAACAAATGGCACTTGAGAAGAAAGGGAGCTTATTAATGCAGTAAGCACTGAAAGTCGGCTAATGTTGCTTTGGGTAACAGTGATTTACTTATTCCTCAAAGTCCACCAATCTATCTTTCATTTCTATCTCTATTTCCAAATATGCAAATACCATTTCTATCTTTTAGTAATTTTCAAACTGTAGCATTATAACATTTCATGGCAATATTTAAAATATTATCTGATTTAGTCAAAACATTTTGCATATCTAAATATAAATTCTTTATTTCTTCATTATGAAGGGGAATCTGTAAATATAAAATGAATTGAAACAATATCAGCACTGCAAATGGTATGTTGAAGTTTTAATAGCACTTCAATGTATTTAAATTTAATATCTTTAATGGTTAACATACATGTAAATAAATTAGTAAATGGGATCACCATTATATATGCTAAGTTAAATCTACAGTCAATGTGTATTGATGTGCAGAAAACACACAAACCGGTTCCGCAGGCTGAATGAAAACAATTAGCAAACCTGTCCAAGCTTTCTTTTGAATAGCAGTAGTTTGAACAGATTTGCAAATTGTTTTTATTCTGTCTGCAGAACTGATTTGGTTGATTACTGCACATCAATATACCTTGGCTATGGATTTAACTTTGTATATGTAATGGTGATATCATTTACTTATTAATATATATATATATATATCAGCCTTTACAAGCTGATTCTAAGACAAAGTCTGTCAAAATGCCCTTATAAAGAAACTGTGAAGATGACCTTTGCATAAAACTTACCAAATATGGTTGATCGTAATTCAAGAAATTTTCATTTTTCTTTTACGCTCTGAGAATAACTGACAAATTAATATTAGTACATATATATTAAATAATACCTGACCATCCTATAAGCTTTAAAAATTGCTAATAACCTTACATTAACTTTTAAATCAATTGAAATTTGTTTAAGAAGAAAAAAAAAACAATAGCAAAATAATGATATATTATCAAACCTGCATGCGCACAGACACATGTATTTTCACTTTTTTTATTTCCACTCTCCCATATCACAACCACCCATCACCACATAAACTCGGATGGCCGTATTTCACACACACACGCGCGCATACACACATATATAGTATATAAAATTAGCATTTTTAACTAATAGTGCTAATTTATTTTCGTGAAAATCTTTTAAAGCATTAAAATTTTTCTACTTTTTTAAAATAAATTTCATAAGGTCTTCCATTTTCTTCCTAACATTATCATTGATTTGTTTAATTCAAACTTTACATGGATCAATTGCGAAATTTAAGATTCAAATTAGTTCAGAAATACATTACTAATCACGTGTTTTTAAAAAAAATCAATAAGATTTAAATTTAATGGAGTTGCTATCTTCATTTCAAAAGCTTTTTGAATTCATCAAAAGTTTAAATTTCTAATAATTTTTAGAAGTATTCAGTTGTTTTTTTTTTTTTTCGTAAAATTTTAGCTCAATTCTATTTTTTAATGTATAAGTTTTTATTATTATTATTATTCATATTATATTTTAGATTACAATTTAAAAAATAAATAAATATTTGATTAAAAATATTGCTTTTTAAAATATAATAATTTAATAACTTGAATTTAAAATAAAAATAATTACTTATGTTTTACCTTTTTTTTTTCAAATTTATTAAGTATTAAAATATCAAATTATCTGATATCTTATTATAAAACTAAATTACAATTTATAATTAAATAAAATACTTATTATTAATATTTCTAAAATTAAAAGATAAAATATATAAAAAAGTGTAGGGGATTTGATCCCAGACTTTCAAGCTAGCGCTTGTCATCCACATCTTATACATCTAGCTTAAAAGTATATATAATATACTTGTATTTAAATATTATATAGAAAAATTATAAATCAGGATTTTGACCAATGAGAAATGGAATAAAGATACTTGATGAAAATTTTGAATTTTTACCTTTAATAACTAATTATTAAACAATTTGTTAAGTCAAATGTAATTAGAGATTAACAAAAATAATAATAATATGAATAGGAATTTTATATACCTTCTATTAATTATTAGTTATACAAACTTACGCGAGGTGTCCCTGGAGTGGAAAAATTTAATCTTGTTTTTATTAATAATGCTAATCTTGTTTTTTTTTTATGTAACTTTGCAAACTTTTGTATTTTTTATTAAATTAATTAGATGAAGTAGTTACTTTGAAACATTACTAACAATTCACTGTGAGATGATGATTATGTGCAAACATTATATGTATATAAAAATGTATCATATTCAAACCTGAGTTTGAGTATGGGCCAATTAAAATTTGATATTTTCAGGCTCTAATAATGATTAGAAGTTTTTCCACTGACAACTATGGTCAAACATTTTATATACTGCATATATAATAGCTCATATTTACACCTGAGTTTGAATTTGGGCCAAGTAAAATTTGAAAATATGTTCAGACTCTAATAACATTTATATAACATTTGTAAATACAAGCTTATTAAATTAAGTCATGTGAGATGTGACTTGATTTTTTTTTTGTAATTTTAAGTAAGAATTGGGATGTTTTTCAGCTAAGTTGCCAACTCTAACCATTCACCCTTGATCAGTAAAGGGTATTTAACTATTCCTGGCTAGATATAAATAAGGATGAGAAACACTCAAACTATCACTGTGCAGTAATTAAATCTGATGAATAATGCATTTTACTCCATTATTTGGAGCTATGGGGGAAACATTCATTTTCCATAAGACAAACTGAAGATTATTTTATATTTTAAACAGATCTGATTCTCCCTTTTTCACATTATAAAGATCATTTATACATAAACATAGCAGTCATACATAAAAATGTATATAGTTATTTATGCTGAAATTAATTTAAAGATTTCTGCAAACCTATACATAAAATCATTGGAATGTAATAAACATTTTCTTACATAATCTAGATAAAATTTGAGAAATGGTGTAACCAGACAACAGCCAATGAAGACTGACAATGCAAGCTGTGCCAAATTCTCTGTAATTGTACTTGATTACAGATAAATATTTATTCTAATAATTAATTTTGTGTAACCATTCATGGCTTGAAAATGATGTAGTGATTAGTAATATGCCATTTTTTAAAATTATGTGTACAAATATTTTTAGCATTTGATTCACATCAACACTTAAAAAATGTTTATCAACTTTTGACTATGAGAAGTTCAGATTGATATGTATTGATATTTTTTAACATCCAAAGCTAAAAGTTATCTCCATTTACATGGATATAATCTATTTCTATCTTTTATTATAATAACAATTCATGGAAATGTTTAATTCATCATATATATAATAGAATGAATTGCTGTTATTATTACGAATAATATTAAAACATTGCAACAGAGAATTAAAAGAAGCATAATAAAATTTAATTAAATAAATCAAGTATATGATCAATGTGTTAGTATCATATTCATGATTATCATAAGAAAAAAAACAACTGATAGCATTTTAGCTTTAAATAGAACATTTCTCTTTTTCTTATTTGAGTGCCATTTTATCTCTGATTTCATTATATGTTTATTTTGTATTATAAACCAAGCCTCCTTAATTTACCATTTATTTCTTCACAAATTACCACAACAATATAAAAAAAACAATACCATGTCCATAATGCTTTTCATGATTATAAAATACGGACATTTATTAAACAGTTTTGTTTTTTTTTTGTACATAAGTGAATACTGTGTCATTCTTCCCCTCAAATTTGCTTTCATTTTACTGTAGTATATTATAACGGTCCGAAAAGAAAAGAGTCTTATCGTATCTGCTGTACAGAGCACCACCAGGCATTTGAACCTGGAAAATTTATATAGTAGGTAGATAC
Organism: Epiperipatus broadwayi; assembly: GCA_028023455.1. Lineage (NCBI taxonomy): Eukaryota > Metazoa > Onychophora > Udeonychophora > Euonychophora > Peripatidae > Epiperipatus > Epiperipatus broadwayi. The sequence continues at coordinate 262,389 of JAQFVV010013030.1, read as the reverse complement.
GTAAGTTAAGATTCACATTTTACATGTTTTATTCAGACTATCAGCTCATGCCACTAGCTCAGTGAGACACAGAGATTTCTAAAATATAAATTCTTATTTAAAAATATTTTCAATATTAAAATAAAAAATAAAAAAAGCCTCTGCCAGTAATTAACACATAAACATTTATTAATGCACATATAAATAAAATTGAGGAACAAAAATTATTTTAGGTTTTAATATCAATTTTTAAATTTAAATTATTATTTCAAACTATTCACACAGATTTGTTTAATAATATTTTTAAGAGTGTTGAATATGAATAAACTACATAGATTGCATTTGAAAAGAAAATATTCTATCTCTTATTTAACCTTAGGCCAAAAGTTCGCAGTCAAACGGACATCAATCCATCTGATACATCGATGTATTCAATGCAGCATGAAATATGACAGCACAAATACCATACTGTCAGGAATGAACATCTGAAAAGCATGGTTAAAGAAGATATTGACTCTCATCCTGTACAGGAATGCTACATCTGTCTGGCAAGAAGAACAATAAAAAAAACTCCATAGGAAGGGACTGCGTTTTCCATCTTACTATCCCCTTCCATAGGCAAAAAGGGGGTGTGCGGCATATAATGCAATCCTGCAAGTAGCGGACCTCATACTACATTTACTAATTACACCAATATATCCAATCCATTGACCCAATCTAACCACGAAACAAATAACCTAAGATTTATCCTCCCTTAAACTAACATAAGTTTGCGAATCTATGCAACCATTCATGCCCAACTTAAATTTAACATTTATATAAGTTCACACAAATGAATTTTATAAAAAATTATCTTATAATGTTGAGTATAGATTGGCCACATAGATTCCATGGTTAAAAACATTTCAAAATAAACATAAACGATCAAAATATAAAGTCATTGATGAAATTGCAGAGGGAAATTTACAAGAAACCCAATGGCATTTATCATAAGATGCCGCATTGACACCAATAACTTAAAAGACATCTGAATAAATACATTTTAGATACTCACCATAAGGTATCATTATTTACCAAATGTCTATATATTTTAATCAAATATGAAAACAAAAACATAATTAAACATTAACAAATCTATGCAAGCGTCTATACCCAACTTAAATTTAATGCATTTAAATAATTTATACAATTTATTAATAAAATAAAAAAAAATGGAAATAATTTGTTTTGCAAACTCACATGTATACATTTAAACATTAATAATTGATTTGAAAGTTAAAAGTCAGATAAAAGTTCATTTTAAAATTTAGGTTAGCTGAATATCAAAAGCTTGTCAAATCTTGATGAAAGTTCTTAATTACTTTTAAATTTTACAGTTCATATCTTACATTTGAAGAATCCTGGTTCCTGGTGCCAATTCCTGCGATGTCTCTATTGGAAGACTGGTCTGTTGTTCTGGAGGTGGCCTTAGTTCAATCCTGGTACTATTTGATTGCAGAACCCATATGATTCGGGGTCTGCAATAATACCATTCATAATTCATCAGTCATTTTATTTGAAAATAGTGAGAAAGTGTGACAAGTGCATCTTATCACGCCTCTCAAAAAAAATCAAGCTGGAACTGTTTTTGATTTCAATATTTTTCCTTTTATACCGATCATCCAGATTCACTTAACAATGGTTTCCTGTTCCAAATTTTCGTTACAGTCCGAGCCTTCATTGCTGCTTCTATTGGACATCTAATTTTTTTTTGTTCTCTTATCTATATCTTTCATCTGACTGTTTTATATAAGAGCCCCAAGGGCTAGTTTGCTTTTTGTTTAATTTATAAAACAATCATTTCCATTTACAAAAATATTTTATCATTAGATCTTGTACTTTTTTTATAAAAAAGTATGTTCAAATATTTTTTTTTTAAAAAAGAAAATAAAACTTTTAAAGTTTTCATTCGATCTGTGCGAATATATATATATACATACATTGAACAACTCTTTAATTTTAGCTTTTAGCTTTTTATTTACGAATTTAAAAAAAAAAAAAATTCTAATTTTAAATTAATGTAACGGCATATACCATTACAATATATATATATAGAATGAACTGCATCTCACTTTACATATGATATTAGACTAATCTGATTTATCCATTTTCTCCTTCATATTATTAATAAACCTATTCAAATTTATGGGTTTCCTAAATAAAATTTTAAACTTATCTGCACATATGTTTCCAATTCTATTTCCATCACTCAGTATATATGGTAGAGTCATTATTTTTTTGTTATCATTTCTGATTTTTTCATTGTCATGAATAAAAAAATTTTGAAACTCTTAATATATCTATATATGTCAGTTGCATTAATAGCAAACATCACATGAGAAATATAAAGTTCCAAATTCTCAATCTTGTCAAAATCAGCTTATATAAATAGTTGTTTTGATATAAAATGCTGACAATGCTAAAAATTTAGGTGAGCTTGGTCCTTGAGATCTCACATTGATAAATCATCTAATATTAAAGGAAATATCAGTCATTTTATAACTTAATGAATTAAGGCTCCACTTTGATTATATATCCAATTAGCAAATTTCATTTTTTTAAAACTCTGTAGTCAAATTTAATTACAATTTCATATTTAATTCATTAAAAATATAATTAATAATGGACTGATTTGCATATATAAAAACATTAGCCGCGTACAATTTTTTATTGATATCTAAAAGTTATATTATTCTCTTTGGATACAATGCTAATCTACAAACAACTGCATTAATAGAAAAACCCATTATCCAAAGTATTCTCATTTTATATACTTTATTTCTAAATGCAGTTATGACATTATTATCAATTCCGTTTAATATATCATTAACAAATTCCTTTTATATCTATTTATCATTTTATTAAATAATAATTCATCAATAATTTTAATGGGTTTTTTTCATTTACAGACCCATTTAATTCCGTTGCATTCAATGGAGCCATTCTATGTATAAGAATAGAAAAGTTAGAAATGTTAAAAAATAAGTGGTACCACTGCATTATCCAACCGTTAAAAATAAATTTGAAAAGGTATAATAAATAAATTTAATACTGGATTTAGAACAACCATAAATTTAAATAAGTTGATTAATAATATGAAGATTAAAGCAGATGAATTTGGTTCAGTTCAATGTTATGAATGCAATTTATATATATATATATATATATATATATATATAAAATAGTGAAATGAAAGCAATATTCATTCATGTACAAGATGGTACAACTGAGCTAACAAATATGTCTGTATTTTATAGACATAAAAATGATTATGATCATGGTTTTGGTCTTAGTATTTTATTGTTGAGGTGTATTTACCAGAAAAGAAGTTTATTGCACAAAAAGAACATATGATTAATATGAGATCCAACTGCATTTGAATAAGCAAAAAAATGGATTTAAAAATTTTTTTAATGATAAAATACTATTTTTTTATATATATAACCATGATTATCATACTAACATATTGAAAGTATACATACTAAGTTTACTTAATTATTATTTTATTTTCTGTAACAGTGTTTTAATATTATATACTAAAATATATGTCTTATCTACTTTATGGTCAGTCATGTGGTATTACACTCAGAGAAATGATGGCTAGTAATAATTATGAGGCTGACTTATAAAAAATAGCATTGAACTTCTTTAATTAAAGTAATAATATTATATAATATTTTTAGAAATAATAATGTAATAGGTTTTATTAGTTAAATGTGAAGAATTTAAATATTAAAATAAAAATTAAATAATAATTTTATAATATAGTTTAAAATAATGTAGCCAGTTTTTGTTATCAGAAAATAAAATATTTACATCTAGAAATAATATATTTAAAAGAATATATGATAGAATTTATGTTGGCATACGTGTTTTCTTCAAAAGCAATAAAATTAAGAGAGATATAAAACATAGAGCTTCAAAAAATTGGAGATGAAAAAAATAAGATTTTATTTCAATTTTAAGTTTGCATTTTTGTGTTTAAGATAATAGATTAAAAAAACACACAAGTCATATTTAAATAATGTAGCTTACTCCAAGTTAAGAATTTAATCAATTAAATAATTAAAATGTTTTTATAATTAAATATAATTAATGTCTTTAAAAATATGAAAAATAAAGATGTGACTAAGTTATGAAAAGTAGAGGGCAATGAAAACATACTAAGTAGAAATTTCTTTAAAAAGTCTCTCATCATTCTTATCTCTTAAATGTTAACTCTAATTGTATGACTGCTCTTTGAACTCAGATTGTGTTTAGTGGCTAAGAAAGAAAAAAACTATTAGTACTCTAAAATATATACTGGACCTAGTAATTGTTAACTTTTTTTCATGTGTCATAGCATTGGCCAGGAAGCAAACCCGCTAACCCAGGACAACTGCTTGTAAGGCAGCTGTGCTGACCACTCGGCCATCAATGCTTGCTTCTAATCAAAGAGGCACCTAAAAAAATAATATTAACAATCAAGTATTCATGCAGCAACATGCATTAAATAAAACTGTAAGCCAGAAGAAGAAAATTTCATTCTGTTAAGAAAGCTTATATGTGACATTTAATTTTTGCCTTGGAAAGAGGAGGAGGATGATGATGATGATGATGATGATGATGATAATAATAATAATAATAATAATAATAATAATAATAATAATAATAATAATAATAATAATAATAAATTAGTCGAATACATATGTATGTTATTAAGGGAAATGCCAGTCTGAATTATGAAACCTCACAATAAATTGTGAAAAGAACTCCCACAAAAAATGTTCAGTTATGGTTATATGTAATTGCTAAGAACTATATATATATATATATATGTGTGTGTGTGTGTGTGTGTATAAAACTGTTTATAACTTAGACTTATATTAAAAACATTATTCTTTGATGACTTCTAAATATATGTTTTTTAGTTAACTGTATATTATTTTTAGAATTATATTTATATGTATATATTTTTCGAATTATGAAAAAACAGAAAGATTTGTTGGTTTTTTTAAAAAATTAATTTAAAAGAAGTAATTCAAATTGCAGCTTAATTTATTTCATATGTAATTTTATTATATAGAAAACAGATTTGCTTCTTTTTTAAACCCTTTTATTAATGCTGGAAAATCAGTTTGTTTGTTGGTAGTTTTGTTTGTAAACCTTTGACCTCTTTTAAGTTAGAATAAAATTTTAAAGTTTATATTTAATATATTTAAATTCAATAGCATTGTTTGAAATCTGGTATATAACTAATTAATACCAGACTAACCCAATTGATTCTCTAACCTTCTTAGTAGATTGAACAAAGGATGAACAAATATTAAAATTATTCATCAAGAACTATTTTCTATGCATATTATAATAATGTACATGCAAAAGATTATGCACTTTTGAGGAATGGATATGTTCTATGAATTGAAGTTGTCTATCCCTGACATGTATTATGTCATTATACATCTTCATATACACTTCAGCCATGTCTTGCAATCATTTTTAAGGTCTATTCTCTTTTCCAGTTACTTTTGCTGCAATTTATCTAATATTTTTTTCACTTTGCCTACTTTTTAAATAGTATTCTATTCTCATTTTAAAAAAAAATAGCAAATTAAAAGGAGATATTAAATAAATTGGAATATAGCTAACTGCAGAAAATTAGAACTTAAATATGGATATGGTTGAAATGTAGGTGGATAGTGATATACTGTATATATTGCTATGGAAAAGTTATTTGTTTCATACACTGAAAAAAGATTTTAAAAAAATAAGTATGAGAAAAATCATAGAATTCTATCTAATTATTCAATGTGAAATTAAGCATAACTTCTACATTAATAAATTTAGAAAAGACATTCAATTTGTAAAAGGTCTCATTATGAACTACTAGCCATATGCAGAACCTAATGTTTAAGATGTAATATTTACCAAATATTTAGGATCTACCATAGAAGATAAAAGAAAGGAACACTGATAAGGAAATGAGTATCCAATTATTTTTAACTGACTATTATCCTAAAACAATTAGGGTTAATATGCTGAATGGCAAGCACATGGGTAAATATATATAATTCTAATAGTAAATAACTTTCACTCTAGCTTGCTGTGTGTGGTGTGCCGGTCAAAACATGCTTATCCATCTAACATGAGCTGGAACTCACAAAATGTACTTCAAACCCAGTCAGACCCGAGACTTAGATCAGGGACCAGGCTTAATTCGAACCCACTCTCTCAGCCCCAGATCAAACACCTAATGGATAACATAAGTGATGGCACACAAGAATTAATTCTTAATCCGGCTCGCTAGCAAATCGAAGAAAACAATAAGACTCATGGACTCAAACATATATAAACAATTTAATACTAGAGACATTCCAAAGATAAAATCTAATATATTTAATTAAAAGGGCTTTACTAATGAATAGCTAGAATCAATTAATGAATTGGACTGATTTAATAATGAGACAGAAACCGATATATAATGAATTATAAAATATATTTATTCACAATTTCAGATGTATTTTGATATAACATTATTGTTGGCAAATGTACGCAGGCATTTTATTTATAAAGTAACATTTCACTAGGCCATTTAAACAATAATTGATACATTGGCTAATAGGTTTGTTGCTCTTATTTAATGGAGCCAAATATCATGCTATATAACTAATCACTACATTCATTTATTAGTTATGCCCTTATCATCAGTTCGAGTGGCTGTTATATATGAAATCAAACCAAGTCTGGAGTGAAGCTTAATAATACATGTGATTAGAATAAATTTTTATATTAAATATGGGCATATAAGGCATCCCAGATAGCTTAGACCGAACTGGTTTTCAAGAATGCTTCGGATCAATGCTGAAGATTGCATATTATGGAGGTAGAGTTGGCTATAGAGATTTTACCAATATACTACGCACAAGTAAAATATAATAATAAAGTTGCTCTGCAGATGGAAGAATAGTTTTTAAGGTTTTTGTGACCAACACCAGTTTACCCAATAACCGGCCGTCATGCTGCTAAAAGGGAACCTCTATTTGGTTCATAAGAGGCAGGGGATTACGTGCTAATCTGGCCCTTAGCTCAGTCTTAGCTACAGCACTACCCATAAAAGAGGAAGATGATCTGGACTTACCATGGCTCCATCTTATATATTTATAAAAAAACAGCACAATGAGAAAATATTAATAAATTTCACATCCGCCAAGCCGAAGTATATTACAAATTAATACTATACATCAAATGAACACTAGTTTTCAGCTTGATCAAAAGAGCCAACTCTTCTGTAGCATGAGGAATATGATATGCTACTGATGGGAATTTATATATACAAACTTTACTTTATCCCGTTCAATCTCTTTAGTTATCTATAACTAATAAACTTTTAAAGGGGGAAAGTATATTTAACGGACTTACAAATACTTTAATAAGAAAAATATACTTATGATTACACTCCACACTAGTTTAATCTTTAGTAACATAATAAATAAAGGTTGAAAATTTGGATTTATAAACCACGTTTTATATTTATATTAATTAATTTACTAAATGACAAAATAATAACAAGCACAAAGGATCGCCATTATTTATAAATTAGGGTTTCGAAACGGAGCGCTAAATGACACTATAATAAATAATAATTCGAAGATTTTAAATTATATCTTAAAAAAAGAAACATATTTTGTAATTAAATGCACACCATTTCGAAACGTAGGCATAATTAATAATCATTAAAATAATCAAAAGAAAAGTAAATATACTGCAGTGATTCAATTATATAGCAAAAATATTGAATTAATAAAAAGAAATCAGCAAAATTATTACATTTTATATACTTCAAATATTATTTAGAAAACAATTTAGAAAGAGTTTACAATATTGAATTAATAAAGAAATTAGCAAAAGTATTTCATTTTATAGAATTTAGATATTATTTAGAAAACAATTTAGAAAGAAGTTACAATAATATGGTTATATGGTTAGCTAACATGTATTTTGAAGAAATAATGATCATTTTGTAGTGTACACAGAGCTCTGCAATTTTAATCACATTAAAACAGTTCTCCTATAGTTGAACTGGAGATACTCAAGCTGGCATGAAGGCAAGTTCTTTGGCAGCTTATGGCATCCTCAATTTAGTTTGGGAGATGATTTAAAATGGTGTTTCTGAAGCTGGACAGAAATTGGAATGAAGGCAAGTTCTTTTTAGTGGCTTACGCCATCTTCTGTTTGTTATAAGCTGGTTAGGGCAACGTTGGTTGTTGCTTCGGACTTTGGGTGGATCGACTTCCGATGTTCCATCATGGGAAAGCAGCAAAATTCATGCCTGACTTTAGCCAGACATGGTAAAATTAAATAATTTATAACTTCTGATATTAACAGCTCTTCAAAAGCAAGATAGAGTAACTCTCCCTGCTTAAAATAGGGCCTATTTATATATTTTTTACCAAGCCTTAACACCTTTTTGGAATTTCGTTTGCCTCAGAACCAATTGACTTTTAATTAAAACAAAATCATATAATCTAATTTCTACAACAGATAATGTCTTCGAGGTGTTATATTTAATTTACTTAAAATTATTAAAATATATAAATCATATAATTCGATTCAGATTTCACTAATTAAATTCCTTTTTAGGTGTTATAGAATGTTAAAGCTTAGCAGAAGTAACGGTACTCTGATTTAATCATAAAGTCTTTTGTTGAAACAAAATCAGTCAGTAAACAGATTTTACTTTTAACCCGGGTGCGGTCACTAATTGATTTCTTGTTTACACAAAATTCTCATTTTTAATTATAAACGGATTTTTATTTTACTGAAATAAATAACTTTTAACACATTTGTTTTTACAAAATAACGAATTGGACAGATTAAAAAAATACTTTAGTTTCTGTTATATATATAAAGCATTAAATCAGAAAAACGTTAAATATATTTTAAAGAAAATGTTTTACATTATTTATTTTTATTTAAACTTAAATATATATATATGAATCATTTTGCCATTATTCCAAGGTTTAAATTATCCATCCACAGACGAATATGATTAAGAATTGACTGATAAATTAATAAAACATTTTATGAAGAATTATGAGGATTTCTAGCTATAATTTTATCAAACCTGTCTAATTATAGCATACTTTCATATGTAAATGGATGATGCCATTCAAGCGGCCATGATAGCAAAGTTTTACCACTCGACTTATATATAACATTTTTACATTTAAAATAGGTTCAAAACTAGTTCAGACGAGTAGGTCATTAGGTTGATGGTGAAACGGAAAGAGATTGGAAGGTTTCCGTTTCAGTGGCAATACGTATAATGAGTTTTGCCTGTTTTAACAACAGCTATACACAAGCATAAGAAGTGGTGGTCATGCAATGTTAATTAACTTTCAACATGTGTATGGGTATATAATGAATGTACAGTTGCTTAACTACAATTTAACTGTCTCCTAATTTACATTGTACTACTTACGTGAAAGATTGCAATTATACACTTTATTCTGTTTAGATTTTATGTATTATATTTCTTTAATCATCACTAATTTTAAGACCACTGTCATTAGAGTTAAATGTACTGTGTGTTTTTACTATCGAAAAAATGATTCAATAATTACAAGAGAATTTTAAGAATTTAATACTACTCTGAGATAGAAAATAAATTCTTTTTCTATCCATGTGATCTTATTAGAAGTCTGTTTAAAAAATATTTTTTTAAAAAAAGAAAGCTGTGAATTCTGTAGAAATGTGAAACCTTTTTCGCAAGAATTAAAGACAACCTTGTTATAATCATATTTTTTTTGGTTTTAAAGGCAGTGCATACACATCGTGCTATTGTCCCAGATTAACCTTAAAACTGCTTCATTAGCGAGCAACAGTTAAATACCATTTACCAATCAATAATTAATTAGCTGGGTGGATTGTGTGATAATACAAGATAGCAATTAATATACTTTTTCCTAATAAAAAATTATTTCAATAATTATCATAAATGATATGAGAAGACATCAAAAGATAAGTAACTCATTTTAAATAACACAATTAATTTTATGAGAGATAATGATAATTTTTTGGCAAGAAAACTTAAGTTTAAATAGCTATCATACAAACACTGAAATATCACGTAAGCGATTCTTTTCACAAATGATTGTCTATTTACTTATCTACATATATATATATATATTGTAATTATAATTGAAATAATATTTTTAAACGGTTTATAAACAATTCAAACAATCTTTAAATCCGCAGAAGTACTTTCGGTTACTTTCAAACCTGCCTCAATATCAGTTGAGGCAGGTTTGAAAGTAACCGAAAGTACTTCTGCGGATTTAAAGATTGTTTGAATTGTTTATAAACCGTTTAAAAATATTATTTCAATTATAATTACAATATTATTTTTAATTAACGGATATTTTTATTTATTTTACATATATATATATAATACTGGAAGATTAAGACATATCATTGTTCCAATGGATAATTAAAATGCTTCTAGTCAAATCATAAAAAATTTTTTTACGAAAAAAAGAATGATCCATTTTCTGTGTTGTTGCTTCATTTTCTTATATAGAGAATTGTCTAAAAAGTTAGGTCAGATAAAAGGTATGTTTAATTAATCACAAAATTTATTTTGTCAATATTTTAAATTGATTGATACAATTAATTGACATATATGAGAGTTTTCTTAATTTTAATATTCTGATTGAAATAATGAAAATATCTAATACAAAATATTTCCAGTGCTTAATATATTTATAATACTTACAGATTAAAACTCATAAAATTGTAATAATATATAACTCAAATGCCATTACCTAAAGCATAAGACAACAATTTTTTATCTAATGAAATGAGAGAAGACAGATTGTTTTTTCCCCATGAAAATTATTGTGTCATAAACATGGCTAAAAGTCATTTCAATTACCTTTTGTAACAATTGCATGAGACTTAATCTCTAAGTATTACAAATGTATATTAAGTACTGAAAGCAATTTATATTACATATTTTCATTATTTCAATCAAATCTCAGTTATGACATTCAATAAATTTAAATATTTTGAAATAAATTTTGTGAATGATCAAGTATTATTATTATTTTTTTGCATAAATGTTTTAACAACTTTTTGTATAAAAAAATGAAATAATGAGAGAATATAGATTGTTCTTTTATCATAAAAATTATTGCCTTATTTTTTGCCAAGAGCATATTTCAATTACCTATTGTAGTAGTTGCAGAAGTTTTAATCTATATGTATTGAATTAAATATTTTCCATGGTTTGTTATTCTAATAAAGAATAGAAAAAAAATAACATTTTATCCATGTAAACAGAGATAACCTTTGCCTCAACTACAACTAATTGGCAATCTTCTTGAAACTAAATAAGTTTTCTCCATCACCTATAATAGCTAATTTATTGGTGTTTATTGTTTAAGTAAAATGAGCACTGGAAATGTTTTAAAATTTATATATATATACAACAAATAAATAAATAAAAGAATAACACCATTTTCCCCACACTATTCTTGTAACCTACAAAGCATTCAAAAAGCACTAAAAGACTGTTTACTCAACAATACTCAATTTCTATCTATAAAGAAATTTTGTGAACAAGTCTGAATAATTTTATGTATGTAAAAACTTGATGAATATTTTCTCCAATATTATGTTTTAGTGATAAATATGGTATGAAAATTAAATAATTCATATATATATATATATGATAAACAAAAATGCAAGTTAAAAAACTTGCTAACGCTTGTATTTATGTCCACAGATGGCGTCCTACCAAGACTGCCAATCAAGCGTATGTTTTGTTTACATAAACGTCAGAGTAGTTAGTATTCACTATCTCTAACTATAATTCCACTTTCAGATCAAATAGCTTGAAATCATGATCTGAAAGTGGAATTATAGTTAGAGATAGTGAATACTAACTACTCTGACGTTTATGTAAACAAAACATACGCTTGATTGGCAGTCTTGGTAGGACGCCATCTGTGGACATATATATATATTAAATTAAATACTTTTGTAGATTAATTAACATATAAATGAAAAATGGGGAACTTCTCCAAAATAATTAGAGGAATATATCCCAAAATTGCTGCCAATTAGAAACTAATAAGTTGACAGTCTTGAGCTAAATTACTTATTCTAGTATTGTGAATGGTGCTTTAGTACTCAAATAAAGAGAAGTGGGAGCTTTTGATGTATTAATACACACTAAACACTTTTAGAAGCTTTTGCTTTTATATTCATAGCTGGGATAAAATTATAAATAAAAAACCACAATCATTCAAAAGCACTTAGCATATATTAATACATCAAAAGCTCACACTTCTCTTTAACTGAATACTAGTGCACCAATCACGAATTATTTTAATTAAAGTAAGTATAATAATAAACTCTTAGCTCTAGAGATGATCAATATGTTAGTTACTAAATCACATGATACAGTTTGGGGATGTCTTTTTATTGGTTGTTATCTACCTGTATCATTGCTAGACATATTTTTTTAAATAAATTATATGGAAACTCCCTATAAATTCTTTTTTTGTATATATTACCACTGATTAAGAAGTGCCACACTAACTTTCTGCCCTGATAATTTTAACATTATCCACTTCAGATAAATACAAACATAAATATATATGTGTGTGCATATATGGTTATGTTTGTCTGTCAAATATGTGAAATATGTGAATTTAGCTTTCTCCATGCTGTTTATAACAATGTAATACCTATTGCTTTTTTAGTTCTTATAAAAATACAAAATTTGACAAATCATGTTATTAAAGTCCAAATCTGTAATGCTCTTTTCTGGTTGTGATTTTAGGCATGATAAGCACAAACAACTCTATTAGAAGACAGGCATAATATCCTAATTAAATCCAGAAAGAAATCTCCGCAGTGAGACAGGAATGAAAATGGCTAATATGTGAGCATTTCATAGATAACCGGTCTTAGGACTTGATCGGATGAGCTGAAATTTTTGATTACATACATTTTATTTTATATACACAGACAAGTTTGTACATTATGAAAAAGTTACAAAAAGTATTAATTTTTTGGACCAGAATTATTTTTTACTGCCTAGTTTATTTAATAAAGCTTGCAACAGAGAATTCTGTCAGTTGCATTTAATAATTATTATCGAGTAATATTTATTTTTCCTCGTAGTTTTAGCTTCATATTTCTAGTTTCAAAAATAGATCTTGAATGGATGTTGTTTGAGCTGTTTAATAATATGAAAATAGTTGGTACACATCCAAGATAAGGAAATCAAACCCCAGTAAACAATTGAACATTGCAGAATTTTAATAAATTGTCTGATTTTGCATGAGAATAAATGGTTCTCGGTGTAAAAAAATGACATAAAACTATTATTTTATAATTTAATTCATTGTGTACTCTTTCATAACTATTTTCCTATCTACCTGCAATAGACAAATGGACATACTGTTAGACAGAGGTAGGTAGATAGATAGATAGTTAGATAGATAGATAGATAGATAGATAGATAGATAGATAGATAGATAGATAGATAGATAGATAGATAGATAGATAGATAGATAGATAGATAGATAGATAGATAGATAGATAGATAGATAGATAGATAGATAGGTAGGTAGATAGACAGACAGACAGTCAGATAGATAGATAGATAGATAGATAGATAGATAGATAGATAGATAGATAGATAGATAGATAGATAGATAGATAGATAGATAGATAGATAGATAGATAGATAGATAGATAGATAGATAGATAGATATATAGATAGATAGATAGATAGATAGGATAGATAGATAGATAGATAGATAGATAGATAGATAGATAGATAGATAGATAGATAGATAGATAGATAGATAGATAGATAGATAGATAGATAGATAGATAGATAGATAGATAGATAGATAGATAGATAGATAGATAGATAGATAGATAGATAGATAGATAGATAGATAAAAACGAAGTTGCAATAAATATTGCATTAATAAAATTTAGATGAAAATCCAAATCAGAGACTGTTTTATATTCTATATCAAGAACTTTCTTCTAAATACAATTAAATAACTGCGTGTTCGCACACACTCATATATATGTAATTAATTTGAAATATTTAAATAACTTTTTTTCGAAAGAAAAAAAATGAATTAATTTTCTTTGTACTTAGTTTAGGTTCTAATTAAACATTTTACTTGAGTGAGTTTTATTTTCCCTTTTGTAAAGAAAATTTTAATTATATATTTTTTAAAAATCTGCATACTAATTTAGAAAAAAATACATTCCAAAACAAATGGATTTTCTTTCGTAAATTAGTATATAATGGAATATATATATATAATATGTAATTAATTAGATAGATAGAATTTGTTAATAAATATTAATTCATTATCGATTTTTTTTCAGAACATTATTTATCTCAACTTTATCATGCTGCAACCATTCTCCATCCTCTGTCAATTAAAATAAAATAGAAATTCATATATTATTAAAATACTAGCCAAAACACCAAAACATTCCTAAAATTCTTCCACAACCATGGTTTCATCTATTAATAGACTTTCTCAAGTGAAATTCAATTAAACATACAACATATATCAACAAAACAAAATAGTCTTCCTATCATTCACTTCAAAAACTAACTTCCTTTAGCATCAAAACAAAATAACCTACCCATTATTTACTTCAATAACCAAGGATCCTTTAACATCAAATGATGCCTTCATAACATTGATAGCCACTAATTCAAAAATTTTTACCATCAAAGTTTCTTTTACTTTTCTTTTGTTTTTTTTTATTCACTTTTTTCATAAAAGATAACTTTTGCATTATCAAATAATATTTTAAGATCTATATTCAGTTTATGAATATACAAAGCTGAGTTTTGATATCTACTTTTAACTCTAGTCTTAACTTAAACTCTTTCATTAAGACTTAATTTAATCTGACCTATAAAAATTTTATTACAAGTGCAAGATATATTATAAACAACCCCAGAAATGAATTTGCAATTAGTTGACTGTTTTGAACTATTTAGAAATGAATTTAAATTCAAGCCATTCTTCCAGGCTACTTTCATACTACTGAAATAAAAGACTATTCTAAATTAATTTACTAACTGATGCCATATAAAGCAAAGAAATAAACTCTTTATTTACACAATCAATTAAATCTCTATTAACTGATTTGCAGATATATTTATTAAATATAATATTCCTAATAAATTCATGATTATATTCTAACTCAATATAGTCAGAAGCAAATTGGCTGCTCAATAATGAAGAACACAAGCCAGAAACTAGTCTGGGGGTATTGGATGAGTAGGCACTAGATAGAGATTTTATGCACAAGCCTTCTGGCTTTTATTGATTACTCTGGCTTGCACTGAATGGGACTACTGTATGGAGAGTTTTTGCCTGTTTTAATAAACTATTATTAAAACATGCAAGTTTATTTTTTTTATGTTTTTAACATCAAGAATTGTCAGTTATTCAGAAAAAACAAATGTCCAAATTAATAAAATGTTAGATGTTTGTATTTTAATATTGCCAATATGGTCACACTTAAACAATTGACAGTTATCAAATAGATGTATTAACCACTTCTCAAGTGAGCTAAAAACTTTAAAGTGAGATTCAATATAAAGCATTTTGTATGAATAAAGTATAAGTCTTCTTTATAACACTTGCATTTAACTTCATTCATTTGCTGAAGTTGCTATAGAAGATTTTTTTCAATATTTAAATATGATCCTAATTGGAAATTGCTGTACTTATAAAACTATATAGCTATTTAAGTATTGAGAAAACAAAGACTATTTTTTACAACATTTTGAGAAAATTTTATGGGTTTGCATTGCAATTTTTATAAGTAATTAAGGGTGATAATTAAGGACAATGCAATTTTTATAAGTAATTAAGGGTGATAATTAAGGACAATTTATACCTGTAGATAGACACCAGAATTTAGAGTTTTTCTGAAAGTTTGTGATGATGGTATTCTAGTTGTATTTTTATATTGGACTATTTCCATCATCTAATATAAGCATTGAATGTCTTTAGAAAAAAATAACTTTATTTAGATATTTCAAATACATTCAACTGTTGGTAATAACACATCAAACAGGTTAGTACTGTCAATGGTCAGGCCAGCAACACCTGAAGAACAGGGCAGAATAATACCTATCAAAACATTGTGAATATACTAACCTGTTTGATGTGCTATTACTAACAGTTGAATGTATTTGGAATATTTAAATAAACTTAATTTTTTAAAGACATTCATATTAGATGATGGAAATAGTCCAATATGAAATTACAACTAGAATTTAGGATGAATCTATATAAAATAATTAAAAATTATTTCCCATCATGAATTTTTGCCAAGTTAAAATATTGTAACATAATCTGATAGATAGGATTTAATAAAACATCTAAATTTAATACATTTCTTAAAATATACAAATAAAGACATATGAAACACCAAACAATGTGCAAAATGCATTTCTGGAAGAACCTGTCTTCACATTTTTATTATTGTAGTTTAATATTTATTTGTAACAAACATGTATAAATTAACCCACGTTTGTAACTCCACTTAAATCTACTCATTTTGATAATATCACCAAGGATAAATACTAATAAATATCCATACTCAGTTTTTATTAGTCTATAAATTATTACATGATTTTCTTCCCAAACATAAACTTTAATCCCAGTTAAGATTAATATTTCACTTATTAAATTCCAGCATAAGCATAAATTTTTTTGCTTACACATCATATTTACATTATGTAATAAAACTCTTAGATTCAGCATCCTTCTTAAAACATATAGATAAAGACTTATACTACTGTCTGTGCATGTCTTCTATTATTTAACTTAAAGATGAAAGAAGCAAGCTTTTGTTAGAATTAAATTAGTATGACTAATCTTAAAAAAATATTTTTATAAGTATGAACAAATTCAGATAAAATTGATCTATCTTATAGATTTTGTTCTCAGTGAATTATTTAAAAGGTTCATAATAATATGTTCTATGAAGGTCAGTCTATAAAAACAAGGAAATTAGATGCATACTTCTACAAAAGTACTAAATTCAGGTAAAGTTGATCTATCTTATAGATTTTTCTTGGTAGATTAGTTAAAAGATTCATTATGATATGTATTCATCATCATCATTATCAAACATTATCAATCCACTACAGGATGAAGGTCTTTCCAAGTTTAAACCATCTTCTCTGATCTTTAGCTTCTCTTCTTTACATCACCCCTGCACACTTTCTTATTTCATCCATCCTTATCACATGTGGTCTCATTCTGGGTCTTTTACAATCTCTTGGAATCCAGTTTAAAATTTCAATTGTCCATCTATTATCATCTCTTCTAGCAATATGTCCAGCCCAATTCCACTTCAATCTTTTAATTTTTTCAATGAGGTCAGTAACACCTGTTTGTTCTCTTAGCCATACATTGCGTTTTCGATCTCTTCTTGTTACTCCCAACATATACCTCTCCACACTTCTTTGAATGGTCTGAAGTTTCTGTATTGCTCTTCTATTGAGTGTCCAAGTCTCAGATCCATAAGTAAGAACTGGTAAAACACATTTGTTAAAAACCTTCCTTTTCAAACACATAGGCATATTTCCTTTTAGTACCAAGTTATTTCTACCAAAAGCACTCCAACCAAGTTTAATTCTATGATTAATTTCCTTCATTATGTTTCCATCTGTATTAATAATCTGACCAAGGTATCTGTAACTGTTAACTTCTTCTAATTCATCATAATCAATCTTTATTTTCATATTTTGAGCAAATCGATTAAACATTACTTTAGTCTTTTTAACATTTATCTTTAGTCCTACTTTCCTACTTTCATCTGATAACTCCTGCAACATTTCCTGCAGCTCTGAAGCATTATTTGCAAAAACAACTACATCATCTTCAAAATCTAAATGACTTAAATAATCTCCATTTACTTTCACTCCTTTAGTTTCCCATTTTAATCTCCATTTACTTTCACTCCTTTAGTTTCCCATTTTAATCCACAAAATACTTCTTGCAGCACTGCTGTAAAAAGTTTTGGAGATATGGAGTCATCTTGTCTTACACCTTTTTTATGGAGTCACCTTGTCTTACACCTTTTTCAATGTTGACTTTCCCAGTATCATTGCATTTTTATAAATATTCTTTAAAATATGACAATATCGTGCATCTATACCTTGATGATCCAATGCTTTAATCACTGAAGAAATGTTTATAGAATCAAATGCCTTTTCATAATCTACAAATACAAAACATAATGACAACTCATATTCATTTTTCCTTTCTATAACTTCTCTCAGTATCTGAATATGATCTACTGTACTAAAACCACTTTTATAAAGTGTTAAAGGTTGGAAATGTGGGAATTTGATACATCCCTAAAAATATACTATCTGGGTGAAATTGATTTTAGGATATTTTATATTATGATTTGCACTGTCAGTACCAAAGAATAAGGTGGGAGATGTTGCTGATAAATGAGACATTGGTGATTATACAATGTTTTTATGTTTTTTAACCAATCCTGTCCAAAAGGCGATGATGTCTATGGTTATTAAAAAACAAAATACTCAAAAAAGTATATTATGTGATGTTTTAGTTCTTTTTACCAATCCTGGGCAAAAATTGATGATGTCTATAGTTATTAAAAAAAAAAATACCCCAAAATATAGCTATTGAACTAGGTTCCATTCTATATTACTATACAAGTGAATGAGTGTTGCTTGAAGACATTATTGTGTTTTCACTATTGATTTATAGCTTTAAGCCAATAAACATCACATGACCACCACTTCTTATGCTTGTGTATAACTGTTGTTAAAACAGGCAAAACCCACTATATATATTGTCACACACAGCAAGCTAGCGTAATCAATGGATGCCATAAGGCTTGTGCATAAAATCCCCATCTAGTGCCTAATCATCCAATATCCCCAAACTAGTTTAGGATAGGGGTGGATATGGTTATTAAAGAACCAAAGACACCAAAATGTATAGATACTGAACTGGGTTCAGTCCCATATGACTATATAAGCTAATGGGCTTCAATTAAAAACATTAAGGTGTTTTCAGCTTAAGACTCATAATTTTGTAGTTAAGTGGAGATAAAAGGTGGCTGCTGGAGAGTTGCATTAAATCTTAAGATCTAGGTGCAGTGCTCTCAGATCCAAGAATACTCACTGATGAAGGCCATAAGCCAGAAACTAGTCTGGGGATATTGGATGAGTAGGCACTAGATGGGGATTTTATGTACAAGCCTTCTGACATCCATTGATTACTCTAGCTTGCTGTGTGTGGCAATATGTATAGTGGGTTTTGCCTGATTTATAGCTTTATCGTTAATTATAAAGGTAAAAGATGTTGTTTGGAGGGTTGCATTAGATCCACAGATCTAGTTAAATTGATCTCCAATCCAAGACTCCTCACTGATGAAAGTCACAAGCTGGAAACTAGTCTGAAAATATTATACAAGTAGACACTAAATAGAAATTTTGATGGACAAATACCCTAGCATCTATTGATTACTATGCACTAGATGGTACCGTTGTATGGAGAGAGTTACTATTATTTTGAAAAACGTGTGTAAGCATAAGAAATTGTGATCAAGTGATGTTCTAGTAATTTCAATTTTGTTTTGAAAATCATAAATTAGCTTTGAACTGTTAATGATGAATAAAAAGTTTTTTTAAGTTTGTATCTGAGGAGCCATAGGAAGTGCTCATTTTATAATGAAATACAAAAGTTAGCCATAAATATTTTGGGATTTTGGCTGAAATATTCTGGCTTTTGTATTTCTGTTTAAGCAATAAGACAGGGTTGTTACAAAAAATATAGGAAATGGTTTTTAAGTTTTTAAAAATAAAATTCATTTTTCTACTAATTTTGACGGAGAAGCACTTTTTCAATTGTCATAGTTAATTGTAGTTGAGATTATAATTAGAAGGAAAAGTAAGCACCTAGATGACTTAGATAGAAAACAATATTTTAAAAATAAATATAGCATTCAAATAGTATGATTTTTGGAGCAAATTTCAGGATCAGTCCAATAGTATTGTTAGCTAAGAGAATTGATTGCATTCACAAGTTCAATTTATTCATAACATTAATTGCAAGATGGCCACAGTAATTTATTGGATAAAGATAAATAAATTATAATAAAATGTAATGGGATTGTGGTGGCCATGGTTATTAAAAAACCAAAGACACCAAAATGTATGGGTGATGAACTAAGTTCAGACCCATATGACTATATAAGCTAATGGGCTTGAATTGAAAAAAATTAAGGTGTTTTCAGTTTAAAATTCATAGTTTTGTAGTTAAGTGGAGATAAAAGGTAGCTGCTGGAGGGTTTCATTAGATCTTAAGATCTAGGTGCAGTGCTCTCAGATCCAAGACTCCTCACTGATGAAGGCCACAAGCCAGAAACTAGTCTGGGAATATTGGATGAATAGGCACTAGATGGGGATTTTATGCACAAACCTTCTGACATCCATTGATTACTCTAGCTTGCTGTGTGTGGCAATATGTATAGTGAGTTTTGCCTGTTTTAACAACAGTTATACACAAGCATAAGAAGTGGTGGTATTGTGATGTTTATTGGCTTAAATGTAGATCAGTTAATAGAAAATGTTTTTGTTGTTGTTATAAAATGAAAATTAGCAAATAAAAAACTTTCAGCACTTACAACTTTTCTATTAAATAGGTATAGAAAATTAAATATAAAGTAATATTACAGCATTCTAAAATCTCTTATCAACAGATTATTTAATAATATGATGCTAGAATTTAATTAATTTGATTTCTTAACATGTAACAGAGATTATAAAACACATACAGTAATCTAAATAAAAAATCTCAAAGGTTTGGAAAGGTTATCAAACCTTAGTGACAGTAATATTGGAAGATGAAAATGTTAATATATTCAGTTATCCATTTGCTGAGAAAGAAAAAGTATCTGGTAACGTTCATATCTCTTATGTTTGAAAATTATATGGATATTCATTTTATATTTTAAGTTTGAGCATTGATTTATTACAAATAAATTAATACCACTGATTAACTAAATATATCTTATTGATAGAAATAGCTTTATTGGAGACAAAAATTCAAATTTATATAAATAGGGGATAACATTATAGTAAAAGAAAATTCACTTGCTATAAATTCATTAACTCCTACCTCAGAAAAATGCTTTGTTTAATTTCTCTTTTCTAAAAAGTATTTTCCAATATCTCTGCAGTCAATATCTTATTTAAAAAATAATATAGATATTAAACTTTTCTATATACTCTCCACATATACACTTCAATGCAATTTTTATATAATTCCTCCTTTATTTTTCTTACAGTTTCAACTGTCCTGCAGTCTTCATCAGAGCTAAAAACTTAAACATATATATATATAACCATATATATATATATATATATATATATATATATATATATATATATTTTGCGGGTTCATCCATGTTAAAAACTTTTATCAATATATGCGTTTCGACTTGTGTGACCAAGTGAAACGTCAATATGATTAAAAGTTTTGGATGACCAAATAGATTTATATATTTAATGTGAAATCTTCGTTTTAACATATATAAATATATATATTAAGTTTATAGCTCTGATGAAGACTGCAGGACGGTTTCAACTGTAAGAAAAATAAAGGAGAAAATATACAAAAATTTCACTGAAGTGTATCTGAGGAGAGTATATAGAAAAGTTTAGTATATATTAATATATGAAGAAAGATGCAAGTGAAAATAATAAAAAATATATAGATTGTGAATTATGCTGGAAATTATAAAGAATTACTTATTAAAATTAAATAACTGTGTGGTTTAATTATAATATAGGTTTTTATGTCCATTGGTTTAAATTCAGTCTTACAATTTTTCTTTAATGCTTTCACTCCTATGTGCATTTCTGCTATGCAATCTGACAGTACTGTAGTTGTTTTGACTTACATTTACTTTGTTTTAGTTTGTAGTGTTTATTTTCTGGTTTTCCATTCATGTTACATTAGAAAGTGGGACTAAAATATTCATTAATCTATTATGTCAGGTAAATGTAAAAAACCTAATACAAATAAGTCACCAATAAGACTAACTAATAACCTTTTGGTTCTCAAGACCTCAGAGCATTCACAGGAGCTCTGAAAGCATCATATCTTTGCTTGGCTTCATGAAGAAAAAATATATATTGCTCATACTTTATTTATATATTTATGAATATGTTTGCTAAATATTTATAAAAAGTCTATTTAAAAACAATATTTGTGAGTAAACTCCTATTGTTTGATTAAAATCAAGATGAGGCATGAAAATTATAATAATATATACTTCAAGTATTAGTTGGCTGAAATAGTAACACCACTGTTAAGACCCTAGCAGTTATTTTTTGTAAATTTTTCAATAATATGTCAAATTTTAAATTTTAAAACAGAATTTCATTGCTATGATACTTTCATAATAATTCATTTGATTTTTAAAAATGGAGTTAAAACAAATTTTGTTATGACTCTAAACATTTTTATTGGCAATGGTAATGAACAATAGCTATTGTTGTGCTTATATATTTCACATTGTTACTTTTTTATACCTGCAACAATGAAATATTATTTTTAAAGTAACTGATGGTTTTCTCAGAAAAAGCACCATTGTTCATAACTTTAGATTGTAGTATTAATGTCATTTTCTGTGATAATGGCCTGTAGTTTTTTTTCAAAGGAGATTTTAACATAATGTCTTTATTGATGTTAAAATTAAAAAAAATTCTGAAGATGTCAACATCTTAAAAACTGCAGCTAAGATCAAAAAAACTTTTCAGTCATTTTTTGACTGAAGAAACTATCCAGAGGGCACTCACATCCTTCTGATCTAGTTTTGACATAAGGTATAATTTAAAATAATTTCTGCTATAAAATATTTTTAATTATTTTTATACATTAATTGGCTCATTGTTATATAGAAATATACAGATAAATTTTCAATTTATTCCTTTATATTTTATTTTTAGCAATACAAGTTACTAACATTAGCCCTAATAAAAAAAAGTGTTTATTATGTCATTATCTGTCAAAATTGAAATGGTATTTAAAATCTTTTACAATCTTTTAATTTTTGTAATATCAGATTTTAAAGCAGAATTTGATTGAGTTATCATGAGTTTACTTTTGTTAGTTCACATTAAAAATAAGTAAATAAAAATGAATTCATTAATTCTTAATATGATCATTTATGTAAATATATGTAAAAACATTTATTATAAATTGTTACATTTATATGTGATTTTTTAAAATATTATTCACTCATAAAATTAAATTAGAATTCAAGTCCAATTTATGGAGTTTTAGTATAAAATAAAGATTTTAAAAGGTTGAGCATTTCCAAAAACTCCCACCAGGTGAACAATACAAAGGGTCAGCATGCAAGATGGTGAAGGATGTTTTCTAATTATAAATTTATACTGATAATAAATAAAGTAAAAATTATCAATATACAATAGCAAATAAAGGTCAAAACAAAATGCTGCAAATATAACTCAAATGGAAATGAAGAACTGTCAAAAAGGAACTCATAATGAAATGGTTAACATAGCTGACTTACATCAAACCCAGCCAATCATGCAATGTGGGTCAGATATTACATTAGAGCTATTTTATGATAAAAGATAAAACATAGATAAAAACATTCAAAGAATCACCATGTAAAAGTTGGCAGACATTGTGAGTATTAGTTTCTTTTTCACTATTTATCTATGAGGAAATGATTGAAACAATTTAAAAGCATTTTACCTATGTACATTAAGAGTAACAAGGTTTAGCCAAAAGTAAAATAGAGACAAAGAAGAAAATAGTTGCCAAGCATTGGTGGCCAAGTGGTTAGTACAGCTGCCTTGCAAGCAGTTGGCCCAGGATTTGCTTCCCGGCTGGCCGATACTTTGACACATTAAAAAAAAAGTTATTAATATCATTTTTTATGAAATTAAGATAGATAAAAGGGGGCTAGGATACACGTATTATTAAAAAAATTAATCATAGATGAACAGTGAAATTACAAATACGATTTCAAAAGTTCTAGATAACCTAGAATGAGGCCGTGTATAAGATGGTTAGATAAGAAAAAAACCTTATTGAATGGTAACAAACTGATGTAAGATGTGAAAAAATTTAAAGAAACCATTCATCGGTGGATCGATAATGATTGAAATGACTGTGATAATGATGTTTAGGATATGCTACAATTCTTTAGCTTTAAATTTTCTAAAACTAAAACCAAACATGCAACATTTTGATTTATTTAGGAAACGAAATCATTTATTAACAAAAGATTATATGTTTGATTTATAAATGATTGAGAAAAATAACTTTTCTTTTCTTTTAAAATTTATCAACCAAACATTCTGAATTAAACTTATTAAAATGAATGAAAAGTTACATTGTGTTAGTCCTGAAAATAGATTTTTATCTTGATAAATTGAATGAAAAATTGTCTCATTTTCTTTTAAATTCTTTTACTGGATTAAGTCTGTTTAAAAGTTGAATGAAAAAAGAGGAAGGCAAGAAATAAAGCAATAAAAATCATTAACAACAGAAATAAAGACAACAAAAATGTAATATCTTTAGCACTAATATAAATAATTTTAATTTACGTTTAAATAAGAAATAGATAATTAAAGTACAGATTTGTGAAGAAAATTAAAAAAAATACTTGACATGCTGCATAGCTATATCAGTATTGATATAACAAATCGACCATTATTATCACACTACAGCAGCTGTTAGCAACCTGTGGTGCATAATATCTCAAGGGGTCGCAGAAAAATTGTTGGGGATCGTAGCATTTTGAGAAGTCCTCATGTTGGATAATACATTTTTAATCGAAAAAAAAAAAAAAAGCTAAACACTATTGAAAAATACATGAAAACTGCTCAAATCATTATTGTGGTTCTGATGAGTTTTGTGTTTAAACATCTTCTTTATATTCCAATCCACTTTGTATAAACAGCGCATCATATGACACATATATTTCTCTCATTTCTTTTATTCATTTTCTGAGTTCTTTGTGCTAGTATCTTTCTAACGTTGATATGAGGTACCACATTCTTGAATGTACACATTTTCTAAAATAAGCTAAAAAAATTGTAATTGCTACAGATCAATAAATCTGCTAAGAACCAAGTATTACTATGCATTCATGTATTTATTTTTGCCACAAAGTTTACAATTAAATATTTTTTACATCCTATTTTTCATTTTTATATACATGATAAAAATTTAAACTTTTAATGAGTAATTGAATAATAAAAATCAAATGCTCAGACAATGATAAAGATAGCAGTAGCAAGAAAGAAGATAATATTATTTGTATGAGATAAACTTTTATTATTATTACCATTACATAGTTTTAATAGGATTGTAATAACATATAATGAAGCCCATAAAATTTCAGTCTAAGTATGGGAGTCGCAAGTGTAAAAAGGTGGAATATTTCTCCATGTTAAATCCAATATTTAGATCTGTCGTTTCTTTTCTCATTTGAGGAAAAGAAAACATCATCATCAACCTTTATCAATCAACTACAGGATGAAGATCTTTCCAAGTTCAATCCATCTTCTCCGATCTTTAGCTTCTCTTCTCCACATCATCTCTGCACACTTTGTTATTTCATCCATCCATCTCACATGTGGTCTCTTTCTGGGTCTTTTACAATCTCTTGGATTCCGGTTTAAGATTTTAATTGTCCATCTTTTATCATCTCTTCTAGTAATATGTTCAGCTCAACTCCATTTCAGACTTTTAATTTTTTCAGTGAGGTCAGTTACACCTGTTTGTTCTCTTACCCATATATTGTGTTTTCAATCTCTGCTTGTTACTCCCAACATGCACCTCTCCATACTTCTTTGAGTGGTCTGAAGTATCTGTATTGCTTTTCTATTAAGTGTCCAATTCTCAGATCCATAAATAAGAACTGGTAAAACACATTTCAAGTGTCCAAGTCTCAGATCCATAAGTAAGAACTGGTAAAACACATTTATTAAAAACCCTCCTTTTCAAACACATAGGCATATTTCTTTTTAGTATCAGGTTATTTTTACCAAAAGCATTCCAACCAAGTTTAATTCTACGATTAATTTTATCCATTATGTTTCCATCTATATTAATAATCTGACCAAGGTGTTTATAACTGTTAACTTCTTCTAACTCATCATAATCAATCTTTATTTTCATATTTTGAAAAAAACCATTAAGTAAACATACAGTTATCTTAATCTTAAATACAAATATTAAAGCTATTATTATTATGGTTAATTTCTGTTGCCAAAAGCATTAATTGGTATTTATGTCCTGCTTGTTTTCATGTAGGAATAATGCCTAGCTCATCTGAAAATCAAAATTCTCATTACTGTTTATTATATAAACAGTCACATAGTAAGTATTGTGAGAATAAAAAAATATATATTGTTATTTTCATATTATGTTATATGATGTTTAAGTAGACCTGCATAATACATAAAATTTCTGAAAATTTATTCAAACAAAGATGTTTAGTTTTGATTCCTTTAATCTTTTAATATATGTTACTCTTCATGGCAAAAGTAATTAAATGGATTATTGCTCTGAAAATCACAAATTGTATATGTAAATAAGAAGTGGATGTTATGATCCAGACATTTTTGGCTCTCAAGTCTAACATATTCCTATAATAAATCACATAGGTATCAACTATGATGAGTAGAATAACATGAATTTGACATTAGACAATGTTTACTCTCATCAAAATGTTTACATCTGCATACATGACCATATATATTTGATGCCATAATTAATTTCACATTTAAATAAATGTTATTAGTAATTTAATAAACAATAAGATATAATTTACTTTGAAGGATGTTTGCTATTTTATATTTATGAGTAATCAAACTAATCCAGGAGGAAAATGGCAAACGTAATACACTTAATTGAATAAATGTATACTTTTGTTACATTTAATAATAAAACATTAACAAAATAAAAATTAAAATAATTGCATCCATAAGTTATGATTATTTAGACTTAGATAAATAGAAATAATTTTTGCGCTTTCAAACACAAACACACAATTCTTAACAAAATGTAATATTAAAAAAATTCAAAATTGTAATAGAAATTAACAGAAATTTTAGAAATCAGATATGAGAAATAAATAAAATATGAATAAATCAGATGTACCCATTGTAAATAGGCCAAGTTATATTAATTGGTTGCTTTAAACTTTTTTAAAGACATAATGTAAATTAAACAAAACATTTTAATATTATATAAATAAGTGTGAGAATTGTACAGCAGCCAGAAAGACCATTGTTTTGATTTCAATTATATGCTAACCAACATTATATGTAAATATGGTGCTAAAACATCTATTTTTTCTACCTCACTATATACATCATTTCAAACATGAATTTATGTACTATAATCACATTTTCTTCATGATTTAAATACTATACCTCTGTAGTTAAAAGCGCATGCGTGGATTTTTTTTTGAGTGTTTTTTATTAATGATGGAATTATTTTCTATGCATAAATGTAATGTATTTTTTAATTGGTTATGAATTTTATATGTCACAGCCCTATGAACAAACATTTATTCACTAATCAGGTATTAGAAAAAAATAGGGATTTTATATATAAGATTATTACCTTTTGTGTTTTTTGATTTGAAAAGTTGTCATTCAGTTATCTGAAATTAATGTTATTTGTTTTAAGTAATAACCAATATACATATTTAACAATGAAATAAAACATCATATATTATTTTCATAATATGTACATAATAAATAAAAAGTATATAACAAAATGCAAATCACATCAGTGACATCAATCTTTCTTTATGTATGTTCTTATATTTTAAATCACATAAATATATTTCCAGAAATCAAAATATTACATTATGCATTTTCTGAGTTGCCACATGATTACAAAAAGCAGACTCTTAAATAAAAAAAATATAGCAATATGAATTTAAGATTTAAACACATTTATATTGTTTATACTAAACTTAATGTAATTAGAAAGGATTTGAACTTAGACATTCAAGCTCCCTATATCCATCCACTCCAGCTTATATAATTGATACACATGACCACACACATGTGAAAAAGATGTGATCTTCAATATATATATATATATATATATATATTGTGCTGAACCAGCACTCATCCGTTAATCCAGATCATCATCTCCCATACATATATACTGAAGCAGTATAGTATATTCCTGCTGTCATATCTCTTTTATCTCCCCCCCCCATACATACATCAGTGCCAGATTTAAACTCTCTCTGAGTACAAGTATATGGACATTAACACAGTTATATATATATATATATATATATTACAAATCGATGTCTGTATTTCTTCAAGATAATATACATAACTTTATAAATAAATATTTGAAAATGCAGTAATTAAAAGTCTATAAAAATTATATGTATAACTATAACTTAGAAGTGCTTTCACTACCTTGTAGCTTTGTCAACTATCACATTTAAAATGTCAACTTTTAAATGTGATAGTTGACAAAGCTACAAGGTAGTGAAAGTGCTTCTAAGTTATAGTTATACAAATAATTTTTATAGACTTTTAATTACTGTATTTTCAAATATTTATTTATAAAGTTACACACACACACACATATATATATATATATATATATATATATATATATATATATATATATATATATATATGAATAACCAGCTGTACTATCTTATATATATATTGTAACGTTTATTTATATACGTTGCAAATATATTGGCATTTGGTGAAAGCTAGAAAATAAAAGTAAATTTAGATTTGTTTTGATTTTTTTTTTTTTTTTTAAAAAATAACGTACAATGAAAGTTAAATTATTCTTTAGTATTTTTTTAATGTAATTAGAAATAAAAGTAGAATTGGAGAGAACAAAAGAATTCCAAAAGTAAAAAAAAGATAAGCTAAAAGAAAAAGTATAACTAATTAAAGATGGCTGAAAAACTTGATAAGAAAAGAGAACTTTATAATGTAAATTTTATAAAGAATCTATAAGATTACGAACCAAAAAAACACCATGATAATAGCATGTGCAGAAGTCAGAAAACTGGGCCTCTAGTATAAAAGGCAGAGGTCAGTTTGAAGAATGTCTTGTTCATTTGTTTCTCTAGTTGGTTTTTGATAACAATAATATATCCAAGATCACTCTACGCTGAAGTAATTCGGCATGTCGGAGTGAACCGGAGCTTCTGCAGACATCATGCCTGAAGATGTACACCAGAAAAGCCTTCGTGGCCGACTAGGAGAATGGACCATAAGATCAACTAATAATCAATGGCCATGAGCTCATTTTAACCCCAAAAAACTATGCATAGTTATCTACAACCATCGTGAATTCACTAAACTTACCAGTAAGTTATGATTCATTATCCTGATTGTGACAAATTTAACCATTTTGCAAACTACTCGTAAAAATAAGCTTACAACAGGACCCCGATATAGACTTTCATTTAATTAATCAAGAGACTATTGTGTACCCAATAACTTTTAATTACTCATGTTAATTGCTTTATTTTATTAATATTTCACGTCTGAATTAAGTGTGTTCTCTCCAATTTATTTGATTAATAATTTCCTTTAAACATTTTTAATTTATTAAAATAAAAATATTTCTAATACCAATTTTCATTTGTGCATTATACTATAATATTTATTAGTTTTTATTATTAAATTTATTATTAGTTTAATAAGATTTAAAACATAATTTACTTTTGCCAATATGTTTCAATAAGCTGAGGAATAATAATCTAAAAAAATAATTTTTGTTACGGTATGATGTAATACCGATTAGTTTAAAAGTATTTTTTTTTTTTATTCATGAGACGTTATTGGATTATTTCAGTGGACTCTTTAGAATAAAAGGTCCTGGCACCCATATTAAATAAATTAAAGGCTGATTTCGTCAATAGCATAATTCTCAACAATTAGTAGGCTGAGTTTGATCAGGAAATATAGTTATGTTTTTAGAAATAGAAATACAACTTTCTTCTTTTCGACATAACTTGATCAACTCGTGCGCAGTTTATACTAGTGTGTAGAGGCCTAGCAAAATGGAAAATGTTATAATATATATATATATATATATAAAATGTTATAATATATATATATATATATATATATATATCACAGCAGACATATTTTATTTCAAAATCAAACCTTTTTAAGTTATGTATTTTGTTTTTATTTGAAAGAATCAATTTATATTTTTTATATTTAAAATCGCATGTTTATAAGAGTAGTTCACATACTACCATGATATGTAGATAGTGCAATATAATTTAAATATCATTTAGAAGTTTCTTGGGCTTCTTAATTTTGAATTGAATTAGTGGTAAACAAAAATCATGCCACTGCACACCTGTATTAATATAGAGTGGGATCAAAGTTTAAAATCTTATTTTTGCAAGAATATTTTTCTAAAATGTATTTTATAGTAAACAATATTTATTGAACTGGATCTATTACCAAGGTTTTGGGGAATTGAGACTGCCAAATCAAGTTAATCAGTTCTAAAATTTAAACAAAAAAATAAATCAATTTAGTAAATTGCAAATTATAAGATAGTGGTTTATTGAGCAGTAAATAATCTTGCTGACAGCAAGGTGTTCTTATCCTAGAGTCATATAAATAGGCCATATTTTATGCTGTAAGATATGTATGTTATAAGTCTAAAAAAGCATTGACATCAGTCACCATGCCAGTTTGACTTTTGATATGGTGGAGTAGAAGGGCATTAGATTTGCCACTTTACTAAGGTAAGATGGTGATCTCTGATCCTGTTCTACATGCATAACAGCCTGTCATCATTGTTTTAGAGATTGAAAAATTTTCAGCTAACAGCCTGCCACAACAAGAGTGTAATTCAAAACATGCACCTTATCCAGAGCTCAAGAGTACCACCACACCTGCCTGTCGACCTACCTGCTGCCTGATGTTCCTGAGTTGCCAGCTGTGATAAAGAATATTGATAACATTCTTATAAAACACCACTAACATCTTAGTCAATTTCTAAACCTTTAAACATTAATATTTAAAGATAGTTAAATGTTAACTGAATGTTCAAATCTAACCCATAAAGTTATCTGAAGTAAAATCTAAAAAGTTTGTATCAATCTACCTAAAATTAAATCTGTTAACTTTTATTTAGTATTGTAATGATGACAACTGTAATCAGTTATTTAACTAAATTTCTGTATTGCTGCTGTTATATATATATATATATATATATAACAGCAGCAGAAATAATGACTAAATTGTAATGGCACAATATATATATATATATATATATATATATATTGTGCCATTACAATTTAGTCATTAGCTAAATTTATAGTAATGTGCATGTAAGAAAATATAAAACCAAAATCATCATCACATTTTTATATAACAATAAATGAAGCTGTAGGGCATCCAAGTTTAAACCCTACAAAATCCAGTTTTAAAAGCTTTAGACAGAAAGAGAGTGGGTCAACAATTATATTCTTTATTTGTTTGTGTGTTGATAGAAAGGTAATACACACATTTAAATTATTTAATATTTAATTTTTCTGTTAAAAAGCAATGTTATAATGCATATGTATAGGCAGTGTGTGTTATAAAAGCTATTTAGTTAGCCATCATTAAATTTCAGATAGTAAACATTTTAACTTTCTTTAAAACTAACCTATGCTTGATCAATTCTAATGTCTTATTCTATACCTCTATTTTGCTTTTCTATAATTGTAATTGGAATTTAAAAGCTAAGGATTTAATTTTAAATATTAGGGTTATAATTACTAAGCTAGCAATTGTATTATTTAATGTCAGTTTATGAATGATTTGAAATGATAAAGTATGTGTGTATATTACATACAGAAATTTACATTTATTAAATATTGAAAGAAAAAGAAGGGTTAAATCTGTCAAATTATTTTTTTTACAATTTTATGTTAAGGGAAAATATGTTGAATCAGATATCTATTTTTGTAGCAATTTTGTTTTTGTAAATGATTGTTTGTCATTTTGTGACCTTAAGCTTGGTGAGAACTCTAATTTTTAAATTGTCTCATCTTAAGATTAAAGAAAAGAAACTCCAATTTTAGATATTACAGATGTACGTGGAAAAGGAAAAAGGATTAAGTCTATTGTTTTTAAGACAAAAGTGTCTGAAAAACAGGTGTGTGACTTTTTGGGTTGGTCAAAAATAGCAATTCACACTATCACTCTAATTGGGTGAGTTGACTCAAAAATTGGATATAAGAGCAGTCTGGAAAATCAGTTGAGCTATTAGATTATTGTTATTATAATATATTGTGAGAGAGACTTTTTAAAAAATTATTGAAACTAAAGCAGACAAACATTTTTAATTCTGCTAGATAACCTTTTTCTTTTGAAAATCATTTTTTTATAAAGTTTTGAATGTTGAAAATATAAGAAATGACGGGGTAGAAAAATTATATATGTGTCTTATCAAGACCTGTCCATCATGGAGCTGCAGATCATATAGGAAAGAAAAGATGTCTTGTCTGAAAAATAATATTCTACACCTTTCAACTGACCAGAGAAATAAGATGTTTTTAAATATAAAGAAGAAAACATTCACCTGCATTCGAAGGAGATCAGAAAGATGAATTAATCTACTGATAAATATTAATCATCAAGTCCAATTAATTGTTCCAGCAACTGAGTTTAAAACTCAGGAAATTTATAAACGTGAAAACAACTACTGTATTTCATCCATTAAAAGAATCATGCTTGACAGGAAGAGAAGAAAAATTAATATAAAGATTTCCAAATTGTCCACTAAAACAAATAACCTCAATAGGATCATCATCATCAAATAATTATACACTTTAAGAAAGAGAATGTTCCAAAGAAACATGGACATTGTTGCTGCCAAAGATAGACATTAAACAAGAGAAATTTGACTCAATAGAAGTCACTACAAAGAACTGGTAGTATAAAATTTTTTTTTTTGATATATTTTTATGATATCAGAGTCTTAATAAACTTTTAGCAATAAAGTGGTATAGTTTATTTAAAGAACTTTTAAAGACAATTCAGATTGATTAAAACCAATAATTTCTTACCAATACTAATCTTGAGCTTCATAAGTGATTTTGAGTGTATCAAAATTATTTGTTTATTTATTTACAGTTATGAAATATTAATGTGTAAAATATTTTTTTGTATTATTATTTTGGTTTTAAATAACATGTTGTTATTATGGGATAAAACACGCACATACATAAAATATTTTTATATGTGTATAATTGCAAGTGAATGTGAAGTAATAAGTAGTATTAAAATATTAGATTATTTTGTTTCAAGTTAAAGTATAGCATTTCAGAGGTAGAAGAGAGGGGAAGAAAATAATTTAAAACTTGTTTCTAAAACTTGCTCTTTTTAATTTTACTAACATTTATTTTGTCATTCTACTTACATGTTAGATTTATAAAGTATGTGTGCCAATGAGTGGAGATTTTGTTTTATGAAATACTTTTCTTGTGGATGGAACAATTTAATACAATATACTTTTAAAATACATTTACAGGAAAGGGGGAAGAATTTAAAATTTAATGTTATGATTTTAAAACAGTCGATTATGATTATTGTTTTATTGTTAATATAAATTTTCATGTAAATATAGAAATTTTATGTATATGTCAGAAATTCAGTATTAAATATTAATTTATGTTATTAAATGAGGTATATATATTTCATTAAGAGTAATCTTTATTAAGTGTGATCATTCATCATCAATGGTTGAATATTAGTTGTTTAAGATATGATTAAATAAGCTAAGATTAACAATAATTATGAATTTCTTTATAAAAATTAGGTTTTATGTTTAGGCTTAGTCCTAAAGCTGTGGTCGAAACCATTGTCATTATTGTTATCATTATCGTCATCATCATCATCATCAACGTTTTAATTAATGAGCTGTTTAAATGTTTAAAGGCAATAAATAAATATTGATTTCATAATATTTAGAGATTTCTTAGTATTATTATAACCACCATCCCATCATCTATTTCATGTAAGGATAAGTGAATTGCCATCCTAAATTAATAGTAATCTGAGCTAGTAAAACTTATAAAAATATTGAAACACATTCGTTATGCTAAGATCTGAGAAATGATTTGTGTCTAATGAATTCCACTTCAGTTTAAAGATGTTTTATGTTACCTAGGTGTTTACTTAAATATTAGTGCATACAGTGTTATGGGTCTAAAATCAAAATCATACATTTTGTAAGAAATAAAGTACCAAAAGGGATTCAAACCTGGTACATGTGAAAGGTTATTAGATATAACTGTGTCTAGATTCAAATAAACTAGTGGTGCCCTGCTAGACCATATTCACTTGGTATTTGTTTGGATATGCACTTAACATCAAACCAAGAAATGAAAGTGAATAAAATCTACTGTCTGTATACCTGAACAGATAATTTATTGAGTTACTAGTGTACTCACCTCACGTGATTTTCATATACCTGAGTTATAATAGTTGTTATTAATAATTTGTTTATAATTATTGATATTGTGATATCTTGAGAAATCTAATTATAGAATTATGTTTAATATATTCCTACTCATCATTTTAATATTTATGACCTTGTGGCTATATAGCTACTATCCAGGAGTATGTTTCATTTAATCCAATGACCCTTAATATGATTGATAACTCAGTCTGATCTTTTTGTTTAATAGCCACTACTCAGGTATTCTTCTCATAATTTAATTTAAGCTACAATGCTTTTCGTTTATTAAGCTAAATATTTATATTTGAATCGTTTCTTAATTATTTAATACACTTGGATCTTATTGTTCTCTTTAATATGTTACAATGGACTTACTTTTATTAGGTTACAATATATATATATATATATATATATATATATATATTATAACCTAATATATATATATATGTATATATATATATATATATATATATACATATATATATCTTTCTAAAGAAATTATATATATATGTTATAATGTGCCAAGTATTTTGAAACAGACAGCACTAATCATAATAAATTTTTAAGGAATACAATTATTAATATCTCCATTTTAATATTTTAGTAATGCTATTTGGCCCACCATAATGCTGTCTCGAAATTCTATTATATCAGATAACAACTAATCACTTCGAGCTCACTATTACAGATTGATTTAGATTTATATCATATTATGTTATATATGGTTTGCTTAGTCAAATTTATGCTTTGTAATTTTTAATATCTATTATTTAAAAGTAATAGACTAGTCTTAAAGATCATGATAGAGTATATTTATTAACATCTTATTAGTTGCCATTAAATATATTTTCCCCTCCTTAATCTATAATTAAAGATGCAGTTCCAAGATATTAAACTAGATTGATACTTTTGTATTAGCCCTTTTGAGTTAGCATAATTGTAATGCTATTTTAAAAACTGGGTTCTGTTTTTTAAACAAATAGAAGCTATCTGTTTTAGGCACATTTAATTTTAGTATACATATTTGTACTTGTTTAGTGAGTTGTGAGTCTGTTTTTACTAAGTACACATAGTTCATTGTGTCTTGCTGCATTTTCTGATGGGTTCACAGTGGAGAACACTCTCATCCAACTTTAGTTCAGGTAAGTCTACTTTTATTAGCACTGGAACATGAGGATCCAAACCATTGTATAAAAGTCATGTTCCTGAATTTGAAGTGTTCATATATTAATTGTGGCAAGTTGTCCAATCTTAGGGCACTACACATTTTGATGCGGAAGCCCATGAATAATTACCCACTCACACTGTGAACTTATTTCTTAATGTTTTAGTCAGCACCATAACATATATATGTGGATCTTAAATAGTCAGTTCTTTCCTTTTATTAAATGATTGTTCAGCATTAATCTGAAACCCAAATCTTTAATTATTAGACTGAATCTGCATCTTGAGCTTAATTTGTCATCACTTTTAAATGTATATAAATAAGAGCTACATGAAGGCTGTGATGAGTAATCTATCTTAGGCTAGCATATTCACTTATAGTATTAGCAAACCGTAATGTGAGAATAGAATTTAGCATATGAACTATTATAGGCATAAATCTTATTAACTGCACATGCACACTTACCCATTTAAAGGTGGTAAGATGAGATTGCAGTAATAATTTAATCTCACCCACCAAGTAACACCTACATGCATTGATCCCACATACTTAACACTATATAATTATTGAAATATTGTTTTGTTTGATTTTATTTTATTCTTTTAATAAATCTATTTAAAATATAAAACTAGTTTCATAGCTTTCTTGCTCATAATTCTATTTCAATCCAAGCCCAATTTCTTATTAATTTATATATGTGTGATATGCATTATATTTAATCATTGGTGTTAACTTTTAGTTTTGAGTTAATTAGTGTGTTAAGTAGTGTTAAGTAGTCCATTTTAACCCTTTTACTTAAATTTTTAGTCTGTTTCAAAGCCTCATGTCTTTCCCTGTTTGGAGCTGTGAGACCTGTGTGTGACTTCAGAAATGCCATCCATAAGATGTTAATTCATATAGTACTGGTGAATGAGTTGAAGTTTGGTCAGAATCAGGATCTCATCATCTCATTTCAGTCAGTTTTGTGTATTTATCTAGACTCTTGATTTTTTTTACATGAAATCTAACCATTATAATATAATCAGTGCTCAGTTTATATTGAGATAACAAATCTTGAAACTTTAATGGACAGGCTTCAATGAGTGGAAGATGATGATCTGGACCAAATGATAAGTACAGGTTCATCATGAATATGTATATTGGAGCTCACTTATCTTTTTCATACATATGTGGTCATGTGTATTGGTTTATAAAATCGAATGGATAGCTGCAGGGAGTTTAAAAGTCAGAGAATCTAATTACATTAAGTTCAACTTAGACAATATATTTGCATTTAAATATTACAAATTCAGTCTGTATTCTGCATATCCCTCTTCTATGTATTTAAAAAGACTTATTAATGACCTATATGTGAGGGGTCGGGGTGTTTTAAAGTCAACATGGATATGACAAAAGTATTTGCATCAGTAAGGGTTTTGAGAATTCCATCTTCAGATTTTCTATGATATGGATGACTGAAGAGTTGGAGGGTGGAGTAGATTGAAGTTTGTCCAGTAAAGTTTGAAGATTTGCTATCTTAATATAAACTGATCACTGATTATATACATATATGTGTGGGAGGTAATGATCTAGACCAACTTATGAGTGCTGGTTCAGCATGAAATACATATATTTGTGATCATTTATTTTTTTCATATGTTTGATTTTCACATGTATGTGGTCATGTGAATCAGTTAAAGATGGGGAAAATAGCTACAGGAAGCTTGAGAGTCTAAGTTTAAATCTTTTCTAAAAATGTATTTACAATATTTACAACTGTTATACCTTTGCTTGATACCATTGTTGAGGAATAGTATTTATTTGCAGTCTATTAATGTAAGGAACTCTCATTATCCTCTAAATTTACCTAACACTTGCAGCTGTATTGTGACACCTTGCCTCATGTTCTGATTTATGCTCTAATGTGAACTTTCCTTACTGCTTATCCTATATCATGGACACAGCATTTACCAGTGATATTTCTGGAAGCTGCTGTTGGAAATATCACTGTTTGCAATCTTTTTAATTTATCATAACTGCTGAACCCATTTGGTGATGCCCTTGACTATACAGCATGGAATTTAAGCACTTATCTGAGTACACTTTTTTGTTTTATTGCTGTGAGTTTTCTGATATTAGTCACTTTAAAGCCCATGAGTTTGAACCAGCCATAGCCTAATAAATTGATAAACTTACCAACAGGAATAACAAGAGGCCAATTAATTGTTTTATTAGACACTGCAACTTTAACTCTTGCTTAACCTGAGAGTAATATTTGATTTTCTTGGTAGTCAATAATCACTCTCCTGTTAGGATGTAGATGATGATTACTTTTTCTATTAATAATAGCCCAGGTATTTTAACACAATAAATACTGAAGCCTCAGTGTCCAATTCCATTGTCATCGGCATATCATTAATACTAATTCTACTTGTGAAAGCTGAATCAATGAATCAATGCCTCTCATATTATTTATACAAACATTGTTGATTTAATTAGATTCTACATTCGCTTTTGATTTTTTGGAATGGACTATTCTATTCTTTTCTGAGAGTTTAGTATTTTCTTTTTAAAACATGAGACTTCTATGTGACTACCATGCTTGCAATATCTGCACATCATGCCCTAGTTTGGAAATTTGGTGTGTGTTTTGGCTTGTCACATCTATAATAAACTCTAGAAACACTGTTATCAATAGTATATCATGTAAGCTTGTTGTGATCAGGAAAATATTTAAATGATTTGAGTAAAATCCATAGATTTAATGCTGGGACTACTTCTGTTTACTGGAGCAGTCTGAATAATTGTTGTACCACCTAGATTCACTTAAGAAAGAACTGAACAAACATAGTCTCAGAATCCATCAACAGCTTAATCTTATGATTCATTCATTTCACAAATGCAATGATCTCAAGAGGCTTCATTGAGAAATTCTTTAAAGGTGGAGTTAAAAGCTATCTTTTGAGTTTAATTGCAGAATATCTCACTTTCTCCCCATACTATTGTGTACAGAGATTGAAATAATATCTCTACATTATGATTAAAAGTATTAAGCAGAAAAAGTTTTATAGTAAAGGTAAAGCTTTATAAATGTCTAGGTCAGCTGTCAACATAAGGGATATATGAGCTTGTAGTATCTCATACATTTGAAATACATTTATAAAACAAAAATATGGCTAATTATAAGACAGGGTTTTCGATATAGAAAGGCATTTGAACCATGGAGGATGGCCAATTTTCAGAATATGTCAGATAAAATTCATCTAGTGAGCCATTTTGCCTTGTTTTTTCTGGAAGAGAAAAAAACATCTGGCTCTTCTTTAAAGTTAACAAGTAACAATTTGCATTTTTTTTAATTTTTATTGACTTTCTAATAATTTTAGCTGTCAATTCTTTACATAATCAATATCACACATCTAAATAGCTCACAGGGGAAGATTCTTTATACTTAATGAATAACCACTCATGTTTTATTCTTCAATTTCTTATTTATATTTGTAATATTAGCATTCAATTTTTAATACTTAGTGACAAACATATAAACAACAATGTAGGTAAAACCCTGTTGTGATTGCAAACCAAATTGTTGTGTTGACACAGATTCATAAAATGTGATTAAGTATTTATTAATTAAAACAAAAAAAACAAATATGTATTTACAATACATACAACTAGTATACCATTGCCAAGATATAGTGTCTAGTTGGCATGCAACTATTAATGGAAGGGACTTCAGGTATCCATCTAAGTTTATCTACAACTTCCAGATGTACTGTGACAGCTTGCCTCCAGAATAGGTGTAGTAACACATCTGTCAGTTCTGGACAGCTTGTTTGTTATATGATTTAGGTTCTAGAAGCATCCAATTATAATGTGAACTTAGCTCACTCTTCATCCATGTAGTGGAGACATCTTGTGTAAATGCCATTCAGGTCTGACAATAAAATGTCACTTTCTAACTTTGCTATCAACTGAATTGATTATTTGTAGTCATATCCCCATTCATAATGAAAACAATCATATTTATTGAGCATTATCATCCATTGACCCATATCTTCTATTGGATATGTGTTATCTATTCAAATATCTATTAGTCTATGGTGATGAATTCTCAATATGATCAAGATAAGATGAAATCTGAACTAGTTCACTAGTTGAAGGGAAGATGAGATATAGCTTCCACCAACAAGATTGGAAAACAAAAATATATATTTAGTGCATCCATCTACTGGGATAAAATCATTTTGGAAACCACTTAACCAAACATGGCACATAGCCCACTGCTATTGGCAGCTTCAAAAATGAGCCAAATAGAGCTTTTCAATTGGGTTGCTTAATGTGATCAGCTGCCAATATATTACCACATTCAGTAAGTCAAATAACAATATATTACCACATTTGGTAAGTCCAATGGCTATATAATACCACAATCAGTAAGTCAAATGGCAATCAATATATTAACATCTTCTATAAGTCAAAAACATATTTAACTGTCATATCATTTTGCCATTATTCTTTCAGAATTTTCAGAAAAGAACACTTAATAAAATGTTCCTAATGTCTGCATGTTATATCATTATGATGTTCAAGTTTGCTTCCATGTAGTGAATTGGATAAAGTAATAACTTTATCTCAACTAATTTGGTTCAGTGCTTATAACACTTTATATCAGCTAAGTAATTGTATGCCCCTAAGTAAAACATATTTGTAAGAATTTTATTATACCATTTACTCAGCTGTACAAATGAAAATTAAATAATAATAATATATATCAATATTTCTTCAAGATTTTATACAAATATATTGACAGAATGAAATTTATAATTTTTCTCTCTTTTTCATGGATGGAAATTGAATACAATTTAAATTTGTTAAAATATCATGTGATTTTTTCTGTTTTGTATAAAAAATCTCTTTATACTACTTCAGAATCGTTTGTTGTGAGTTTGAGTAATTATTAGATTGTAGTTTTATTATATCCACATCCACAAACTATTTTCTGAGTTATCATCTTCAAAAATTTAAACCTAAAACTGGAATCAATGCATTTATGTGTCAAGCAGTTAACATTAATATCTTTATATTATTAAAATAATATGAAATACAAAAAAAAAGTTGAGCATAAGCTCAATTATTTATTATAGTTGCATAAGTTTGGTATTTTGCTAATAAAAATATAATCTAATGACTTCAGTATTATGTTGATTGCTTCTTTTACTCTTTGGGTAAAATATTATATATCAACAAAACAATATATAATTTCTTCTTTTCTATATTTAATAGCTGCTTCAGTGTGTTTGATCAATAAATTTTATTAGCACAGTGTTGGATTATAATTCTATTAGAAACTGCTAATTCCTTCTCACACCTTACTACAATATTAAATCACTCCAACCAAAGTTAAAGACTCGAAATAATTAACAATGACCATCTTATTTTTAAACCTAAATGCATTTATATAGACTAATCTTCAATGTCTTCGAATGAAACTAAGAATATATTAAATCATTTACTTTACATTAATTTCTTTAATAATCATTACATAGTTTAATATCTTCTAATATTAGCACAAAGTAAAATATATTATTTTATAAGTGTTAATAAGATTATTAAAAGAAATGATATAAAGCGAATGTTTTAATGTATAAGACCCTCAAAATTGGCCTATATAATTGTGCTAACATTATTATTATTATTTTTTTATATAATGAGCTAAAAAACCCACTTCTACATCCATTAGTATTAAGTTTTTTCATGTGCTACACAATTTATCTTAATTCTTTTTTTTAACATTCTAAATTCCAAAACTGCAAGTGTAATATTTTGGTTACAATCTCTACATTTCTTCACCTCTAATGTTTTTATACTTTCATCATATAATAATAAAAATTTTTTATTGGTATTATATATTCTCTTATACTTCATATTTTTCAATTGTTATATAACATCTAATATATTTTTTATTGATTATTTTTTTTAATAACACTATTTCTTTATCTCTAACTAACCTTTCTACCATCGTTTCACACACATTATAATGTACTTATTCTTTTTTGTTAACTATTTATCAATATTTTAAAAGATTTAATTGAACACTAGTCTTAATAATCCACATTTTTTTCATATAGTAACCAATCAAATATTTTTAATTTGCTTTTAGCTT
Organism: Epiperipatus broadwayi; assembly: GCA_028023455.1. Taxonomy (NCBI): domain Eukaryota; kingdom Metazoa; phylum Onychophora; class Udeonychophora; order Euonychophora; family Peripatidae; genus Epiperipatus; species Epiperipatus broadwayi. The sequence continues at coordinate 220,493 of JAQFVV010013030.1, read as the reverse complement.
TAGTTGTATTTATATATTGGACTATTTCCATAAACTAATATTAAGTATTGAATGCCTTTAAAAAAATTAAATTCTATTATTTTTCCAATTATATTCACCTGTTAGTAAAAGCATGCAGGTTAGTATGCACACAATGTTTTGAAAGATATTTTTCTTCTATATTGTTCGAGTGTTAGTGTCATGAACAGTGACAGCACTATCATGTGAATTGAACTTGGGCCTTTAGACTCTTGAATATTCAATTTTAAGGTAACACTAGCATTACCTTAAACTTCAATATTCAAGAATCTAAAGGTCCAGGTTTGATTCCCATGCTAGTACTGTTACTGATCAGGCCACCAACACATGAAGAAGAGAGGAGAATAGTACCTCTCAGAACATTGTGCATATACAGACCTATGAGATTTTACTAATAGTCGAATGTAATTGGAAAATTTAAATAAAGTATATTTTTTAAAGACACTCTATACTTGATATTAGATGATGGAAATAGTCCAATATATAAATACAATGAAAATACTATCATTACAAACCTACAGAAAACAAAATGGTTCTTTGTGTTAAAAGTTTACTGATCCCCAGTACAAGAAATTATATAGAAAATTGTTGATTAGACTTGAGATGAATAATTAATAATCTATTGTATTTTTTTTCATATTATAGATACAGTATGAATAATAATTTGGAAATGAATGATGATAACTGCATTAACATTTGAAATTTGATGAGTATTGGTAAGAATATTCAGAAGGTTTTTTTATAAAATTAAGTAGATTAACATTAATTATGAATTTAGAAGACAGTGATGTGAAAGGCTTTTAATAAATAAAATTAAAAACAAATTAAAATATCTGGATGGTTTCTATAGGAGTAAATGTGAATTATTAAAACTAGTGTTCAATTAATATTCAAAATAAGTCATAGATCACATGACCCTATTCTCTTAAGCTTGTAAGTTATAAACAACGAGGATTGCCAATTCCTCAACAAGCTTTGTGATAAATGCTTAGCTAGAGAAAGCTTTAAAATATCTCTGTCAGGACCCTCCCCCCAAAAAAACCCTCTGATCATGGTTTCCTGCTATGGCACTCCTCAGAGAGGTGTTACGATAGGTTTAGACACTAGTGTTCAATTAAATTTTTGAAAAGATTAACAGATAGCTGAATAAAAAAGAGTGAGTACATAATAATGGATGTGAAAAGATGTCAGAAAGGTTAGTTAGAGATAAAGAAGTAGTGTTATTGAAAAAGAAAATCAATAAAAATATGTTGGAGATTATATAAAGATTGAAAAATATGATGTATAAGAAAATATATAGTATTAGTAGAAGAAATTGAATGATGCATGAATAAAAACTTTAGATGTGAAGAAATGTAGAGGTGATAATAAAAATATATTTTAAAAAAAAGAATTAAGATAAATTGTGTGGGGCTTGAAAAAACTTAATGGTAATGGAAATAGAAGTGAAAATTTTAAGTCATTATACCAAAAAAATATTTGAATAGTGAAATTAACAAAACATCTCTTATTAAATTGGTACAGCAAAAAAAAGACTAGAAAATAGTATCATAATAAAAATAAAGTATATTTTTTTGTGATATATAACAGTTTGAGAAAGATTACATTTTTAATGTGAATAGTGGGTTCACCAAGAATATATTCCATGCATAGAAGTTTTTTATTTCATTTAAGAAAAATCAGTTTTACAGCACATTAATTCTATTGTAAAGGTAATATTCCCTCATCACATGTATCACATTATAATATTAAACCAGCAAGATTTAATGCAAAAATAATCTCATTCCAGTCATAAGATAATACTTTGAGGAAATAAAAATACCCATCTTATTTTCAAACCTAAATGCAATTATACAGGCCAATCTTAAGTGTCTTGAAATGAGAGTGTGAATATATTAAATCATTCACTTTACATCATTTATTTTAATAATCTTACTAACACTAATGAAATATTATATTTTACTTTGTGCTAATATTAGATGTTAAACTATATAATGATTATTAAAGGAAATGAATGTAAAGTGAATGATTTAATATATTCTTATTTTCATTCCAAAACACTTAAAATTGGTTTATATATGTGCACTTAGTTTTGAAAATAAGATGATCATTCTTATTTACTCAAAATCTTTATCTTGTAGTTGGAATGAGGGTACCCTTACATGTAACATCGATCTTTAATATTGTAATAAGGTGTAAGTGAGGAGGGATTAGCACTTTCTAAATACAATTACAATCTGATACTATGCTAATAAAATGTATTGATCAACACACTAAAACAACTATAAAATATAGAGAAGAAATTATGTTGTTTTGTTGATATAAAATATTTTACCCAAAGAGTCAAAGAAGCAAACAACATAAAACTAAAGCCATTAAATTATATTTTATTAGAAAAATATTATACCACCATAACTATAATAAGAAATTGAGTTTATGTTCAATTTTTTTTTTGGCAATTTATATTATTTTAATAACAAAAAAGATTTTAAATGTTAAATGCTCCACACTTAAATGTATTAATTCCAATATGAGATCCAAACTTTTGAAGATGATAACTCTGAAAATTGTTTGTGGAAGTGGATATAATAAATCTATTATCTAATAATCACCGATTACTCAAACTTATTAAATCACTCTGAAGTAGTACAAAGAGGCCTATTATAGAAAACAGAAAAAATCAAATAATATTACAAACGATTTAAATTGTATATGAAAATGGAAAAAAAGTATTTATAAATTTGATTTCATCAATACATTTATACGAAATGTCAAATAAATATTGATATATATTATTAAGATTTAATCCTCATTTCCAGAACCTGAGTAAATGGTATAATAAAATTGTTATAAGGGTATCTGACTTAAGGGCATACAGTTACTTAATTGATATAATTACAAGATATATTTCATCAAAGTATTACAACTACTGAAACTAAATTAGTTGTGTACAATGCTATTGTTTCACACAATTCACTGAACAGAGCAAATTTGCACATGTAAGCATTAGAATTTTTTTTAAGGATTCTTTTCTAAAAATTCTGAAATTAAAATGTCAAGATGATACAACTGACAAATATGTTTTGACTTACTAAATGTGGTAATATGTTGGCAGCCAATTTCAATATGCAATACAATTGGAAAACCCTATTTGGCCCTCATTGCAGGCTGCTTATACCAGTGGGCTAAGTGCCATGAATAAGCGGGATAAATAAGTTTATTCCAGTAAGGTGGGTGCATTGAATATAACTTTGTTTTCCAATGCAATCATCATGCTTAATGTATTACTTGGCTTAATTTGATGAATGATTTTGCCTTTATCCCTCATGGGATAATTTTTACATCCCTTGAGTTTAGTTCACCTGCTATCACTATCATTTAATAGCTATATTTAAGCAACACTATTAGATAGTTAATGGTGCAGAAACTACACCAGAGATTGGCATATTTACAGGTATCAAGCAGTGTTCCCCTCAAAGCCCAATAACTTTCAATCTCTAACTGGAATTTACTCTATGCATTGTCTCTAGCTTACAACTGGGTTATAATCTCCTTGACAGGAACATTGACTGCTTTGCATATGCTGACAATTTATTCTTGACCTCACAGAGTCTGATTCAGCCCAAAAAACTTTTTAATTCTATGGACATGATTACTGCTTGGTCTGGGATCAAACAATATCGAAAAGTGTGCATTCCTGCACATTTATGGTAAAGTAAAAGCAGTTCTCTATACATAATTCTTTTTTCAGGGTCAAAGCCTGATCTCTTTCTCTAAATAGAACTTCTATTGTTATCTAGGGATCTCCACAGAGTACAACATAAATAAATGTGCTGAGGTAGTTTTGGAGAAATCAGTAGGTTTTCTAGATAAACTTGATGGCTTTCTATTGGCACTGTGGCAAAAATTTGATGTCATCAATACATCCAATATCCTTTCACTATCTTTTCACTTTTGAACTGTAGTAAAAAATGAATCTCTGTCCCACTTTGATAAACAAGTCAAGTCAATCAGTAAGATATGGTGTAACCTCCTAGAATCTTAAACTATCAGTATGGTGATCTTCATCTCTTACCCATGGGGCAATACATGAATATTTTCCAGGTTGTCTATGAGCTTAAATGGTTGCTCTCATACTCAGTCAACTCTTTTACAATAAACTCACTGAAAATGATTGTACAAAATCAACTGAGCTGCCTGCATTACCAGTATACTCTACAGAAGTTGACTCACTATCAAAAAATCTCAAATGTCTGGTTCAAGCTACAGAAGGACACAAGAATCTGAAAGAAAAAAATGGAAAATTTGTAGTTCATTAACTTTTTGGCAGACTAGGTATGAAATTGGATAATATTGTCATTCAATCAAAAAATGATGAAGAAAATATTGTGGTCTCCTTTATGTACACATTACAAGAAGCTTTTGTTGCTAAATACATCCAAGTCAGGGTGTTTGAGGTAAAAAATAGAACTGCCACATCTCATTGGAGTGATTTTACTAGGTTCTGTGATTGGTGTTTTATTCATATGGCATGACTGGATTGTGTTCCTGTGAATAGTAGTTTCACAAATGAGACACTACCCTATCTACTCTGTCATTAAGGCCATATTCTTCTACAGTGTCTTTTACACAATGTATTACTGAACTGTGTACACAAGACCATCAAATTTGATTATGGGCTGAATAGGATTAACTGGATTATTCCAGATTTTGATGGTAGTTTTTACCCTGACATTATTGTCATTAATGAGGTTCAAAAAACTGTCAAAATGATTGATATCACTGTTTTTTGAGAACCAGTATGAAACCTTTATCAATGTCAGAGCCAATGATAAACAGTCCAAATACAAAAGTACTGCAGATTAGTTAATTGGGGGAGGGGGGAATGATGGAGAGTTGATTGTTCTTGGTATTGGCAAGAGCTATTCCAATCTAATGCATATACTGATTGTCTTAGATATCATCTGCTGGAGCAGAATTATATCAAACACATCATGTGAGTCTACCAATATGTTGAAGTTGGTTAAAAGCTATCTATTTTTGTTTTTTCTTATCTATCCTTTTGTGTGTTGTTCACTTTTACTGCCCTTTTTATGTATTTACTTCTAAGTGCCAAACTTAAAACATAGAGAAAAAAACTCTTATTGTAAAATCACATTTTAATTGGATTGGATATGTGAAATAAATTAATAATAATAGACTTCCTAAAATTATATTTTATGATGATCTAGGGCATAATTTTTAAGGGAGAATCAGTTTTTATTTACTTTATAAAATCTAAATTAAAGACAATCTAAAAAGTAAAACTTTGATTGCTTTTGTTGGGAAGATAAGTCTGAATGAAAAATTACAAGCAGATAAATCAAGCAAATGATTTCATCAGAAAATGTTAAAAGATGGTATCACAAAATGTCAAAATAAAAATATTGGATCAAGATATTCTATATATGGACATATTTATGATTCAGAGATTGGCATCTGTAGTCATTGCAAAATTCAACTCTAGCATATTACTTTTTTATTATTATTGTCTTAAGATTGGAATAGTCATATGGAGTAGAAGTGAGGTTGCTGACATTGATGAGATATATGGAAAATAATTTTCAAATGTAAACTGTTTTTTTTTAGTTCTTCATTATAACAACATTTTTTTAATTAATAGTAAATGATTACTACTAAATTTTATTTGATTTAAAATTTATTTAATTTCATTTTAAACTAAGTTAGAAATATTATCATATAATACTAAATCATCCATGCACTTAACTAGTGTTATACAATGCTTTATTTATCACCCTCTTTTATAGTTTACAGTTTCGATTGCCCCAGCAATCTTCTTCAGAACTTTACATCTCGTAACCTCAACTGATAAACAACACTTTATTTACCACCCTCTTTCTGGAGCAATTGAAACTGTAAACTGTAAAAGAGGGTGGTAAATAAAGCATTGTGTGGATGATTTAGTAATACTGTATATGATATACATTTGGCAATGCAATAAGAAAGAATAGTTAGAAATATTAATGTAGTCAAATTAATATGTTTATATACATATATGATAATATTCAAATTATAATCTTTCACTCCTCATTTACCATGATTTTCTAATTTCAAACATTTATAGCTTATCTCTAAATGCAGACACCTGATTGGTTCTCATGCCAGTTGGAGAGCCAATAGCATAATTTTATTATAGATTCTGCAGTTATACTTTTGAAATATAAGAATAAGCAGTTGTCATTTCAAGAAGCTAAAAACTTAAATAATATATTTTTAATTGTTGGTAATAATAAAAATATAGCTTTATAAATAAAATATTTTACTAATGAAAAATATTGCCTTGTATTTAACATTATTTAGAAATCATTTATTATATTTTAGATATAATTAAATTACTGTTTTTAAAATATCATTAAATTATAAACTTCATTGGACGTTTACCAAACACTTTTTTGCCGTTATTTATAATACCTAGAAAAAAATCAATTAATAATCAAATTATTTAAATTTACATAAATATTGTTATATCTAGAAATAATCAATTAGTAACAAAATTAAATTTGAAATATGAAATAAATATCAGAGTGAAAACATATAATTCTTACAAACATTTTGTTATTTTAAATAATAATTATGAAAAGATAATACAAATAAACCATCAAAAAGTTTACCACGACTAATAAAAATAATAAATGTTTGTTTTTATAATAAGCAAAGTCAAATTTAACTTTTGGTTTTTATTTTATATATATATGACCTTTTATTTAATTTTTAAAACTGTAGATAGCTTTTGAAAGAAGGAATGTTGCATAATTTGCATGAATATTTAATGGTGTACTGTCTGCTTTATAAAACTGGGAAAAAAAGGTGAGATGATTGATTTAAAAAGTGGACATGTATTTTATTAAAAGCAGAATATTGTAGGAAGAAGTGATTAGGACTCATAAATCAAAAGCAAGATTAATTATTTATTTGCCCTGTATGGTTTAATGCAATGATAAAATATAGGATTCTGATGTTAGAGGTCCTGGTATCAATTCCAGTGTTAGTACTTCCAGCATTCAAACTTTTTATAAATTCACTATTTGCGTATTGATAGTTAATTAATCATCATAACAAAAACAGCAAACATAAATAAATAAGATTTATTTCTCCACAAGATTTAACTGTTGTAATAAGTAGAGGATTTGTATACAAATATGCAAAAACATTTAATTAAATCAAACAGTATCTTAAGAATGGTGTGAAAAATTTTAGTGCTAAAATTTAAATGGAAGATGAAAGAATTGAGTTAATTTGAGATAAAAAAATAATCTAGAACCCAGACGTAAAATTTTCATACATACACATAACTATATATTATGAATTCATCCTTTAAAAATGAATACATTAAATAAAAAGTTAATTAATAAGTAAAAGCAGTGTAAAAGGTGTAAAAGAAAAATTTTTTTTTCCTCACCACATTATTATCATCTTGTGTAAGATTTAATAATCAATAGATCTTGGAGTGCGTATTAAATCCCATCCCCACCCAGTGCTATTGTATACAAAATCTCCAGAATAATATCTAGCTTCATCAGAGAAACTTTTTTAAATCTCCGAGTTCCTCACCATGAAGTCATAAGCTACAGCTAGTCTAGGAATATTGGATAGAACAGTAATGGAAAAGTAAGCACTACCATCTGAAACGTATTGATTACTAATTCTTACCCTAGATAACAAAATTGTTTTGAGAGAAAAAGAATTTGCTGCTAATCAGCACGATATGAGACATGTAATGTTTTATTGGTTTTAAGAGAAAGATTTACAGAAGAAAAGCTTCTTGTGATGAAACACAATTAATTTGTAATATTCACTACTTCAAAATAAAAATAGTATTGCCATAGATAAAGGATGTTATATTCTGATGCAGATCTTAGAATGAAGACACATCTCAGCTATTGCAGACCTGAGCTTACATTTAGAGAGTATGAAAATTTCTAAACCCAGTAAAAATGAAACGTAAGTTAAAAAATAGATATTAGAAGCAATCTTTTGATGAGAATATATATATCTAAATGAAACGACATTTTGATATATATATATATGTAAATGATCGGAAAATATTTGATAAGGTAAATAAAAATGTAAGTTGAAAAATATTCAGTTAAAATTCTACTATTAAGAAGTAATATATAAGGTAAATAAAAGAGAGAGAGAGAGAAAAATTATCGTATTAGCAATTTAAACTTTTAATAAAATAGTAAAGAAAAGAAAAGAAAAAAATATAAATAATGGAATAAATATAAGGAAGTATAGAAAATATTATATTAACAACAAGCACCTAATATCTTTGTTTACACAAAATAACAATGTGATGCATAATGGCTTCTTCTTTCTCAGAGACAGAAATCTTTCAACCATTATGCCCAGAGAAGCCTGTTCACCACCTTCCCTTTCTCTCCATGCTAAAAATATAATTCTGTTCTCATGTGATCTAGTGGTTACATATGTTAATATCTAAATATTCAGTCCGGATTGGTTTTAGATTTTGTCTGTATTAATACAACTTGGGATCTCAATGAAAATAATACACTTTTACGTCTAAAAACCTCCTTTAACTCCTTTTTGTTACTCAAGGCAAAGGGAAATTTTTAGCTTTAATAATAATAAAGAGTTACAGGTGATTATACTCCTAGTTTAATTTTCAAGTTTTATTGATTATGGATAAACCCAGAAACAAATCTTGGGAATTTAAATTCATCAGTATAATGCTTTGATTATTCAAGCTTACTATAGAAATACTAGTTTGGAGAATTTCTTTTTATTTTATTGTGTAGAAAAGTTTGTATTTACATGTTAGACATGTATTCCATGTTTGCAAGGGCAGACTCCCATATTTTTCTCCAGTGGGGATGGGAGGAGTTTGCAACAACAGAATGCCATAGTTGTGATTTTCTAATATAGCATATTGAATAAGTGCCAACTTTTAAAAACATATTATAAAGTCATAAATGTAGCACATTGCCATTGTATTTCCTTTCTTTCTTCTCCCAATGGAGAAAGGTACAGCATTCTTCCATCACAAACATGGACAGCTGGTCTAATATGTAAATATCAAACACTTAACCAAAAGACTTAACAAAATGTAGCTAAGATTTTAATTCTAAATTAGTAAAGCACTTTATGTGGCCAAAGTATGTAGCAGAAATAATACAATGACTTTAGTAATAATGAATTATTTGACTAAATGTATTGCAAATGCAGAAAGAATACATAAATAATTCTTATTGCTGAAAAAATAATCCTATATTTTTGTTAATATTTGAATACAATTATACTTTATATTATAGAAGTACCAAACCCTCCAAACAGTAGTTCCACCAAGCGTAAGCCTTTATAATCAATGGATGGAGGAAAAAATGTCCATAAAAATCCTTATCTAGTGTCTACTCATCCAACACCTCCATGGTTAGTTTCTAGCTTGTGATTTTCATCAGTGAGGAGCCTGGGATTTGACAGCACTGTATTTAGATCTTGGGATCTAAAGAAACCCTCCAGTATAACCACCTTTTACCAATTTGGTTAACTATAAAGCTAGAAGACCAAGATGAAAACATCATAATGTTACCAATTTAATCTCATTGCTGCTGGATGGTTAAATTAGATCCTAAGATTTAGGGCAGTGCTTTCAAATCCAAGGTTCCTCACTGATGAAAACCACAAGCTAGAAACTAGTCTGAGGATGTTGAATGAATAGGCACTAAATAGGAATTTTATGCACAAACCTTCCTGCATTTATTGCTTACAAAGGCTTGCACTTTGTGGCACTGCTGTATGGAGAGTTTAGAATTTTTATTAACATGTGTAAGCATATGAAGTGGTCATCATATGATTTGTTGTTGGTTCTTGGAGTTTAGATGTAATTATAGTGGATTTGAACACAGATTTTCAAGCTTCTTTCAGTTATTCAGTCTATCTCATACAACTGATACACATGACCACACCCATGTGAAAATGATAAATGATCTTCAATATATATATTTTGTGCTAAGTATATTGGAAATCATTTATTTTCTCATATATGTGGGTCATGTGCATCAGTGGTACGAGATAGAATGAATAACTGAAAGGAGTTTGAAAGTCTGTATTCAAATCTCCTATAATCATCTCCGTTAATATAAATTATCATTTGGTTAGTAAAAGCAAAGTAAGTTCAGCAATTATGGATGTTGCAATTTAAAATTTATAGAGGAGATGAAATTGCTAATATGCTGAGAAAGGATTAATGAATTATTAAATGCTATGAAACAAAAGGAGTCAATAAAAATTTATAATTTATAAATAGAAATTAGATACTACAAACATATTTGTATTTTTATGTTGGACTACTTCTATCATCTAAATTTAACTTTATTTAAATATTCCAAATACATTCAACTGTTAGTAATCACACATCAAACAGGTTAGTATATGCACAACGTTTCAAGAGGTATTCTCCTTTCTTCGTCAGGTGTTGCTGTCTTGACCAGTGACAGTATTAGCATGAGATTTGAACCTGGATCCTTAGATTCATGATTATTGTATTTTAAGGTAATGGTCTCAGTTGGTTAGAGCATTACCTTAAAATTCAATAATTAAGAATCTAAGGACCCAAGTTCTAATCCCATGCTAGTACTATCACTGGTCAGGCCAGCAACACTTGATGAAGAGAGGATAATGATATCTCTTGAAAGAATGTGAATATAATAATTATTTACAGCAAGTTAGGAAAGTTCAGGTATGAAGAACATTCAGTTTTTAGAAAAAAAGGGATATTAAAAATTCAATTGAAGATAATGGTTACTTTTGATAAGGGTGCTCCTTAAAGTCATCTTTAATGCTTTTAATATTTATTTCATTAAGTATTAGTATTAACTTTCATTAATTGAAACAATGATAACTATAGCTAATATAGATTGCAATCGTAAAATGTGTGTTTTTCCTGTGATTGGTGATAAAAATGAAGCATCACACTGAGAATCAATTATGTTATAAAAATATGTGTTCATCCAAAATATATTTTGAAGCAGTAGTTTGTTTAATAGTAAATTTATATGATTGTCAAGTAATTAATTTGTATCCCCAAATATGATAAAATAAGTAACGCGACTACTTTTTATCACCATAATCTTTTTTATTTTTTAAAAAAAGTAATAGAATCTGCTTTTTAGAAAATAACATAGCTTCATGAAGATGGTTGGTTACTGCAGATGGTGAATAATTAAGTATAATAAGAAATAAGTATTTATATATATATATATTGTATATATATATATATATATATATATATATCTGTGCTCGTTACAATATATATAATTTAATATTTTAGGGAATAAACTGATAATATTGCATATTGGAAATGATGTAGATTTTTCACAAAGTAATTAAAATTATTACGAAATGTCTTTTTATTGAGAATATTAATTGAATCTAAAGATTCACTATATTCACGTAGGTATATTTTTTATATTGTCAACATTATAAGGATTGTCTCAAAGAGATTCTAAAAAAGTGTAATATCAATCATTTCCATGGGAAAGATATGTTAGAGATTAGAATAAATTGGAGAGCTACACATAGACATGGTGTTGAAGAAATTAGAAAACATCATAAAGTATCAAATAAACAGAAAAAATATGTGGACATATTTCTTGCCCACAGATTGATCTGTAAAGTCATTATAAAGCTCTTTGCCTGAAGATTTGTGATGATGGTATGTTAGATGGGATAATATGTTGAACTGTAAATGTTGAATGTATCGACAGTTTTAAAGTTTACTTATTTTTTTCAAAGACAAACAACTTAATAATAACTCACAAATAAACAACACATATTAGTAATTACACACCTGTGTTGTGTATTTGTGTATTATTACTAACAAGTTAGTTGTATTTGAAAAGTTTAAATAAAGTTTAAATGTTTTTATACATTCAGCTTTTACTGATAGATAATGGAAATAGTCCAACATATTATCACATTACAGAACTCATTTCTAGAGTATTTTTCACTCCTTTCATTGTTTTTCTTGGAGTTAAAATACATATTTAACAGCAATGGAAAAAAAATCATCAGAAATATTTAGCTTTGATGGTTATCAACTTGAGAATGTACAGAGTTTAAATATTGTTGGTGTTTGATAAGTAGAAAAGTAGACATGATGTGGAAATGCAACACAGATTCCAAACTACTACTGCTGTTTTTACTGAAATTAAATTAATTGTATACAGAACTGTTGCTTTGCCTATATAAATGTATGAAAGTGAAACATGGACACCATATCAATGCAATAAAAAACCTTTGGAGAAATGTAAAGATTTTCTGCAAAATTTTAAAAATATGTCTAGGTCATACAACCCAGTCACTATATTTATTCAACTATCTGAATGGGTTCCTCAGACTCACTACTCCAAAGTCCATCTTTATTGAATTAGACATGTAAACAACAATGAACAATACAAAACATTCTAAAAGAATGTTTTAAGGTGAAATTGAGAATGCTTTTCATAGGAGAGATGGATACTGTTTATGTTATAAGGATTATCTCAAAGATATTTGCTTTGTCAATTGTTTATATTGGCAAGATATGGCAGAGAATATAATACCTTGGAGAGCTACAATTAGATATGTTGTTGAAACATTTTAGAAAGAAAATCTTTCTGCTGAAAATAATAAGGTACAGCATTAAAATATCTAGTAAACTAAAAAATGGGCCATCATGTTCTATACATGGATATATTCATGGTTCACCCAGAGTCATCATAAAACTTGTTTCTAGAGTAGTTCTTTTACTCTCTCCTTTTATTCTACCTTTCTTTTTTTTTTTGGAGTTGAATGTCCATACTCATTTACAATTGTCTGTTTATTATTTTATTATTAATACTTATTTATGGAATGGCTGTTTGTTATTTATTATTATTTTATCAAGATAACATCAATCTCGTTTAATTTTATAAATGTATTAGCGGTATGAGATAGAATGGATGATTGAGGGTCATGTGAAAATCTGAGTTTAAACCCCTATATATTATTATGTTTATGCATTCATTAAAACTTGACAAATATATTCAAGTTGTTATCTTTTAATTTATTATTATCATCTATATTTTCTTTTTTAAAACACCCGTTAAACATTCATGTGTCTTTTTAATATTTATCCTAATTTTACTTTCTTTTTTTCATGTGAAAGCCTCAATGAATATGTTGAAAAAATTTTGAAAGATAAATAATTGATAGGGGGGAAGTTGATTGGTGATTTAAATGAAATCAATGGATTTGAGTTGTCTTGAAAAAGGCAAATAATATGAAAAGATTATTTATTGGATTGACATGCAGAACCCATTTTTGTTTGATGATTATTGTTTTCATCTCGTAAGTAGTGGTAATAGTACTAACGATATAACTGATAACACTAAACCAATTAACAACACTCAGTTATTACTCACTTTTTAAAATTGCCACATCATTAAAAAAATTAAATGTTGCTATCTTGCTCCAAAATATTTGGACTTTCTGAATAAGATCAAGTTAAAAGCTCATCCTACAAATACCTTTTTATCCAATAGATTGGTAAATTCTAACATAGATGGAAACATACTTTTTATGCCATTAAGACAAATTATAGATCATTTTCTAGCTCAAAGTCCAGCTCCACAAACAAATCATACTTTTATAAACATAATCACTCTAACTTTCCATCTTAATAAATATCGTACGCAGAGATATATTTTTATAAATTACAAATATTACATTTTTAATTTTTCATTTTATGGTTTTTGATATACCATTTTTATTTTAATCCAACAATACTAAAATTATCATCTTTTATAATAAACTATGGGATATTAAAATCAGGGATCAAACTCTTGCACCCAATAACATTTTTGCAGTCATGTGTAGCTTAGAGTCACTTCCATTAACAATGTAGGCACTGAATTCAATCTATAGCAATTTGAAAAATTTTCTGTTAATTGTAAATATATTCTTTTAATTTAAAATTATTTCTTATAACTACAAAATACACCATAATACATTTGTCAACAATATAATTACTGTGCAATCTAATTCATTTGTGAACAATGTAATTACTGTGTAATCTAATTCATTTGTGGTCAATGTAATTACCATGTAATCTAGTTCATTTGTGAACAGTGTAATTACTGTGTAATCTAATTCATTTGTCAACAATATAATTAATGTGCAATCTAATTTATTTGTGAACAATATAATTACTGTGTAATCTAATTCATTTGTCAACAATGTAATTACTGTGTAATCTAATTCATTTGTCAACAATATAATTAATGTGCAATCTAATTTATTTGTGAACAATATAATTACTGTGTAATCTAATTCATTTGTCAACAATGTAATTACTGTGTAATCTAATTCATTTGTCAACAATATAATTATTGTGTAATCTAATTTATTTGTGTCAAATGTAATTACTATGTAATACAGTTATCACCACAAATGTAATCATTGTTATCATAAATAAAATTTATTTTAAAAGTAGTAGTAGTAGCAGCAGTAATAGTAATGGCAGCAGTAGAAATAGCAATAACAGTAACAGTAATAAAAATAGCAGTAGTAGTTATAATAATAACAATAATAACAACAACAACAATGATGGAAATAATAATAACAAAAATTGTAATGACAATGATTGAATGATTTATTCCTTGAAAGTTTGTTCAAAATTTGAGCACAAGAAGTAACAGAGTTAGGCAGTGATCTCTATATTTTGAGATGCAACGTCTGCCAATTTACAATTGCAGTAAATCACCCAAGGTAATAACTTTAATAAAAATAATATTTGTACAATAAGTAATAATTATTTATAATCTGTCTGACCTAATCAATCAACACCATCACAAATGTTATAATGCAATATTTGATGCTTAAGACATTTAAATTCTTCAAAATTATTATCATTAATATAACAAATATTAACACTAACTTGACTTCATAAGTATTATTAATATGAAAATAACTTTTTAAAAACAGAGTAATTAGAAAATATAAAACCATGTCTAACATATGTTTTTAATTTTCAGTACTGTTGAGTGTGGTGTATTGTGGCTGCTAGGCAACACTGCAGCACCACCAAGAAGCCTGCAAGTGATAAATTTCTACAAAAGTGGCTGAAATTGATGAAAAATTAATATTACATTTTATCACTTTATGACATAAATTAAATTTTAAAAGTTAATTTACTCACACCAATGATTTTACTACACACACATGCATTTTTAACTTCTTTCCAAATATATGCACACACAACTATTAAAGATAAATCAATTCTCAAATTGCTTTTTACACAAGACCAATATTTCTCAAAGACATTGAAAAGCATAATTTTGTCCTAGTATATGCTATTTGTCTCTTGTAAAAATGTAATTTATGGCTTTATTAAAAACAAATATAGCAGATATTAAAAACACTTGAATGTGTTATTATAAGTCAAGTATTTAAACATTGTAAAATTTTAGGGACATCTAAATATTACCAAATATTTTTATTTTATTTTTAATATTTCTACAACTATTTCATTCTATTGCTTAACACTCAATAAATAATATTGTTGAAATTAAAGTTTTCTCAAAGGGTATACTGTCTTTAGATGATAAATAAGAAAGTCTGCAGGTAACAACACTTTTTATGCAAGATACTCCAATAAATATATTAAGAATTGATAATATAAAACAGACAGACACAAAAAATTCTCCTACAAAAGCTTAACAAATAAAATATATAAAAATATTTTATGAAAAAATATTAATTTAATGAATACTGCATTAAAAATAATAAAATATATAGTTTTTCTTGACGCATTGTTTTGATTGTCATATCAATTTAAAATAAAAGCATGTCCTCCCCATTAATTAATTCAATCACTATTGGTTTAAAAAAGTGTGATTGAATTAATTAATTTATGGGTGTGCAAATTTTTAATTCAAGTTACATGTAAGAACCAAAATTATTTTGTGTTTTTTAGTAGATAACTTGTCAAATTGAATAAAAGCATGTTTTTACAATATGTATATAAATAAAATGTCTGTTAATTAAAATAAGAATGTGTTTAATGTTTCATTCTACATTCCAAACAATATTAATAAATTAGTAAATAATTCTAAGGATGTCATACCTGTCAAGCAGAAAAATAATGTCATATATTAAATTGTTTGTGATTGTATGCTATCACATATAGATGAATCTAGATGCAGTATTGAGAAGAGACTGAGGGAGCTTGAATTGTTATACAAGCGTGTAAAAAGAAAAATAATGCTTAATGTCTCCTTCAGTTTTCTTTGATCATGAAAAAACATGTAAATATAAATTTAGATTTGATTTTGAAAATGTGAAAATTCTTCATGAAGGGAGAAACCATAATAAAAGAAAAATTAAGGAGGCAATTTTTATAAATAGGAATAAAATGCATTTAATCAATAAACAAGCTTCCAACATTAAAATATGAGATTCCTGGAATTTGAATTGATGACGTTTGCTTCTGCTTTGTTTGTTTTTTAATTTAATGACAGTTGAGGCAGGTTTAAGAAATTAACTGAAAGTACTTCTGTGGATTTAAGGATTGTTTATAATACTTTGTTACCATTAAAATTATTATTATTATAATTATATATATATACTATTTTTAGTATTCGGTGTGTATTTCTATATCACTTTATTTGTCAAAATCAATTATCATAAAAAGCTATAGTTATTCACTTTTAAATACTGAAAAGATAGATAATGTCACCTTATTTTTAATATTTAAAATTAAATTCACCCACATTGAATCTTAGTTACATGATTGTTGTATGCTTTGAAAACGAGGTTTTGGTAAACAATAAAAAAAAAAAAGTTTATTCTTCATTTTTTCTTTCTGTCTTAATTAATTATAAACACTTTTTAGTGCACTAGTAATCAAATTAAATGAGAGAACATTTTTTAAAAGATGTACTGCCATCTTGTATACAACTTTCAAAACTTAATGAACTGATTTTCAGCCAACCAACATTAGTGGGCTGGAATACCCTGAAATATTGTGTTGTTATATGCATCATTAAAATTTTTCTAAATATTTTTTTTACAATTCATTTTTTCACATAAATAGAAAACTATTGCTATTCATATATATATAAAAAGAGAATCTAAAAAATATCCATTCAGTAAGGTTTTTTTTTTTTCATGTGTCAAAAACATTGGCCAGGAAGGAGGCCAGGAAGTGAACCTGCAAACCTGAGACAACTTCTTGTAAGGCAGCTGTGCTGACCACTCGAACCACCAACACTTGATGGTTTGTTTTTATTATGACAGTAGTTCAGTTTAAAAAGAAATACATTTTATGTAAAAATTCTAGAGAAATTAAGATTTCATACCTTATTTATTTTATTATTATATTTTAATTACCTGTAAATTATTCAAAAATGTATTCTTTAAATTAAACGAAAGTGTTTGCTCAAAAAATAATTATGCTATCTATTGTGCTTGATCAAAATCTATCAAACTTATTTAAATACACTTTGACATGTGGCTAACCAATGCTTGTTATATTGTATTAATAATTGAAACCAAACAAACATAAAATTTGAAAAAAAAAAAAAAATTCAGTAAAAATCAGTTAAAAATTGTTTACAAGTTTTGGCTCAGATAAACAGAAGTTAAGTAAAAGCATTTGAAAATAAATTTATTTCATAAAAATAAATGATCAGTTATTCCCTTTTTTCCATAAATATTTTTCTTTGTGAATTTTTATATTTGTAACGTCTTTTGTATTATAACAGTTTTATTTATATATATGAAGATATAATCTTAAAATCGGCTTTTTAACAGTATAAATAGCATTATTGATCTTAAAACAGGCAAAACTCTCTATATGTATTTCCACTCAGTGCAAGCCAGAGTAATCAATGGACACCAGAAGGCTTCTGCATAAAATCCCTATCTATTGTCTATTCATCCAATATCCCCAGACTAGTTTCTGGCTTGTGGCCTTTGTCAGTGAGAATCCTTGGATATAAGAGCACTGCAGCCAGATCTTAGGATCTAATGCAACCCTCCAATAGCCATCTTTTATCTCTAATTAACTAGAAAACTGTGAGACTTAAATTGAAAACACTATAATATTTTCAATCCAAGCTCATCAGTTTATATAATCATATAGGTCTGAACTCAGTTCAGCACCCATAAATTTTGGTGTATTTAGTTCTTTAATAACCATAGCCAATTCTATCCTACTAGGCAGGATTGGTTTTAAGCCAGTTAACATCACATGATCACTATTTCTTATGCTTGCTCTTAAGTGTTATTAAAACAGGCAAAACTCTCTATATGTATTGCCACTTAGTGCAAGCCAAAGTAATCAATGGATACCAGAAGAGAGTTTTGCCTGTTTTAATAACACTTAAGAGCAAGCATAAAGAAATAGTGATCATGTGATTTTTATTAGCATTAGTGATCATTTAATGAAATTGGATAATTAAAATACAGTGCTAGAAAGATTATTTTCCATTTTATATCCAATTTTTACTTGTTCTAAGCACAGAATAATTCATCTTGGATGAATAATTTTTCAACTTCCAAAAGGTTTTAGATTGTACTATAATTAATTGATGCTTTTTGAAAAAAAAAACTTTTAACAATTAAGTAGTTAATGGTGTTTAAGACAATTGTCTCAAACAACAAAAAATTATGTTTAACTCTAAACTACTATAAATATGTGCTGTATGCACAAATAATGAAGCTAGTAAATATATATAATTAAACCAGGATATTAATTTACTTTAAATATAAGAATATTGATTTATTTTAGCTAAGCACTTTCAAGAAACTTCCTGCTCTCATATTCATAGCTGCTGTTGGTAAAACTTCATTGTAGAAAAGAAAATGTATGCAATGTGATGCAAGTAATTTATAACTGCCATTTTCAGAACAAGGTTAAGCAGGCTTCTATTCTATTAATAGACTTAAGATCACTTGCTATATGAAACACTTCTCTAATCTAAGTGCATGTCTTTCTGAGCAAATGATGTTGGCAGATATGGGTTCGAATTTGTGGCCTGTTGTTCTTTCGTGCTCAAAAAAGATAGAATTGGCTTCTTGTTTGGTTTTGTTTTTTATTGTTGTGTTTCTGTTTCACTTTGTCTCTCTTTCTTATTTTACAAAATTTAATTGTATATTACATATAGAAGTGCAGGTATGAAAAAACCTGCACTGTAGAAAAAATTCATATTTTCAAAATTTAATTATATAAAATTCTAAGGTAAAGCTAAGCTAAATAAAATATGGTTACATGATATTGATATTATTATGTTTTTTTCTTAAATTAATAAATAATGGTAATGAAAATATATAATGCCATTGAGGTGAGCCATAAGCTCAAAACCAATTGCTCTGCAGATAAGGATTTTTTAATAGAGGGTTTGAATTCTATCTCTTTTGGCACTCATAATTAAAGCTGATGTGATGTGATGTTGATGTGATGTACTGTAGCTTCTTAAACAAAATCAAGAATCTCTCAGCAATTATACCAAAAAAAAACTTGTTAGCTCCATCTAGTGAACATTTTAGTACAAGTTTAAAAGTAAGTTACACAATTTGTGAATTATTTTATTAATTATTATAGTTTTGATATACATACATTTTAATAAAAAGTTCTTAATAAAAATATGTTGTCAAATTGTTTATTTTTTAAAATTTTATGAGATGATGTGATGTGATGTATTTGGCTTCTCCTTAAACGAAGTCAAAAATATCTCAGCAACTATGCCCAGATAAACCTGTTAGCCACTTTATTTTCCATTCCCCACTCTAAGTCTTCCCATATTCTGCCCCATCCCATTTCCACAACATAATCTTTGTCAACTCTATGGCATTTAAATCTAAATCTCCTTATCTTTTCGCAAACCCAGCATAAAAACTACTAACTCACTTTCTGTATTGTCATTTTGTTCATACCTATTCTCCCATAACTTCATTATCTGTACCCTTTCTGCTTTCAAGCATTTACATTCAATCAACAGATGCCTAATATTTTCTATACCTTCCTTACATAATTTGCACGCTAAATCACCCATAGTTTTCCATTTACATGTATATTCTCTTGTTGCTAAAGATCCCATTCGAGCCTTAAACAATAAACTACTTTCCTTACTATTATCATAAATTAACTCGCTTCCAATATTCCGTTTACTTCTATATATATTTAAACTCTTCTTACCCTCCATACCACTTCTCCATCTCTCCAACTCCCTAGACAAAACTCTCCATACAGTAGTGCCACTCAGTGCCAACCAGAGTAATCAATGGATTCCAGAAGGCTTGTGCATAAAATCCCCTAGTGCCTACTCATCCAATATCCCCAGACTAGTTTCTGGCTTGTGGCCTTTGTCAGTGAGGAGCTTTGGATCTGAGAGCACTACATAAGAAATAGTGATCATGTGATGTTTAGTGGTTTAAAATTTTATGTTACATTCTGCAACTTGCTTAATTTTTTTTAAAATAATAACCAAACTAAGTGTCACATGGTAACATTTAATTTTTTATATATGTACTTTCTAGTGTGAGTAGAGTTTATTGCAATATAAAACTAATTTTGCATAGTTATTATTAATAACAATTTTAGATATAACTAAAACATTAAGGAAATATTGATTTTAATGAGTTTATCTAAAAAAATAAAAAAAGGTTCCTCTTCCTACATTGTTTATTAATATGTTTTTGTTTCCTACCAATTAAATTTAAATCTTTTCGACATAACTTGATATAATTATAAAATAAATTATATTGGTATTTGCAAGTTTTCAAGTAAACCAAGATGGTCTCCATATTTTTGATAAATATACAGTTTTGAGGGCATATAATCTATGGAAGAGGTGTTAGTTGTTAAATTAAAACAAAATTAATAATTCAATTGTTAAATTTAAAATAAATAAATAAATTCTAAAAAATTGAATTAAGAAGCTTTATTTCAATGTTATAGTAATACAAATTTGGGACTTTCCTGCCACAGGATATGATGCAGTACTATTCCCAAAGGCACAAGATCCTGCTCTCCAGAAACATGTGTTAATGGACACAATACAATTGTATGTCATCAACATGAATATAATGAAAATATAGTATATATATATATATATATATATATATATATATATATATATATATATATATATATATATATATATTCATGTTTCTGTTAATAAGTTAATCATAAAAAAAATGAAAATAAGCTATAAATATTGTATGTAATATTCCACACTGATTTTTTTAAAGATAACAGTAATAAAAAATAAAAATAAAATATTGAATATGACATGCATTTTTTTGGGAACATTTTTTGGGGGTTACCAAAACTGTAGATTTATCAAAAATTTAGGATGTCATTTTGGTTTACTTGAAAACTCTCAAGCATCATTATATTTTATAATCATTAACAAAAATATTATTCAAAATAATAAAAATAATCTAGAAATATAAAAATTACTTTAGTTGAAAGAATATCTTTCTATTTTATAAATTCTTGTTAAATTCTCAGTCTTGTGTTTATGATTTGATTGCTATTAATAACACTTGATTGACTAATAAGCTCGAGAGGTTTGCAGTCTCTCTGTTTAATTTCAAATAATGTTTTCACTTTATAAATTAAATATTATTTAAATGTAATATAGAAAAGTATTTCCATGTTGGGCATAATGTGAAGTTTAGAATATTCTTATTGGTTGATAACTCCTGGCACCTGAAAAAATGATGAAAACTAAAATTCACTACTTTACAACTGAACAGTTTAGTGTAAAATTATAATACAAATATCAATACATAGTTCTTTCAAAATTGGTAATGAATAAATTCAGGGCATACAATATAAGCAAACAATATCCCAACTAATAAGACTGATTAAAATCTGAGAAAGAATTAAGTATAAAATATAGCAATAATTTATTAGTTCCATTAAATTTCTAAAAACCAATACCATATAAATAAAATAAAAAATTATTAAGATATTTTTGAGTGATTCATTTAACAAGGAAATTTCACTTTTAAAACCCAAGAATGGATTTAAAAGGCACTAGACCAAATTGAAAATGCTAAAAAAATGTTTTCATTAGATAGCTTTTCAGCTAATCAATTTAGAATTAATTAGCCAATTAGTACTTACACCAACTGAATTTTGTGATATGTAATCAAATTCCTTTTCCAAAAATACAGATGTGATCATAACATAAAGGAAGAAAATATTAATTAAGTTTTAAAAAAATAAATGGTACAACAGATTTAAATATGGATCATATAAAGCAGATTCTCAGAAATAGGTAAATGTTGTTTATTATTGTCATGGAAAATGTTGACGTTTACTTTGTAATAATTAAAATATCCACTTTTATAGGCAGTAATGCAAAACATTTGAATTAAATACTTAGTGAAGAAAAGAAATATACTGATGTCAGAGTCAGCATCTTACTTTAAAATTGATGATGAAGATGGATAAACTATCACTGATAATCATTTTTTTAATTGGCTTGATTGCAACAGCATTTGTCAAAAGACGTTTTTAACTTACAAAGTTTTTATTCAGGCGTTAGGATGTTGACCTGGTGAAAGATGCAATATTATATGCTATGGTCAGAGATTCTTACCAAGAGTTAAGTTCACTCAGATTTGATATTCATTAACTATGTAATTCATTGTTATCTACATCTTCATAGGTCAAAGCTATGGAATTGTACTTATGAAGCAGATCAGCTCCATGATCATGGGTTGTTCAAACATTTAGGAAGATCAGATCCAATAGAAAGACATTTGGAATATATATTTTATATATTACTGGAGTCTTATCAAAATATTTACGACAGCATATTATTATTGCGCTCTTCTGCTTCATAAAAGAATTTTAACAGCCACTGGCATATGTAGATTGGGACAAAAACAAAATGCCAACTATATAAATACTCCTTAAAGTTTACAGGGTCAGAATTGAAAAAAAATGTAATAAATTAATTCGTGCTTTATCTCTGTAGATTCATCCATGCTGTATTTAATAGTTAAGCTCTCGTTAAAAAAATGAATGCCATTTGTGTTTTTCTTTTATTGCTTAGACTATATATATATAAAACTCTGGCAAATACGGATCTCGGATCGATTCCCATTCTCGCAAAGTCATTTGATTATTTTAATTTTTTAAAAAGTTCATCTCTAAATAAATAAATACTCGGAGGAAACTAAGTCTTTAAAGTTTAAATAAGTTTAAAAAAACGAACTAGCATTAGAGCAAATAAAAATGATGAAAAAGGTCAAAACAATATTATGACAAAGTTAAAATCATTATATATTTAATATTGATAAGATGCCATAATTATTAATATAAATAGGAACTAAATTTTAAAGAAACATATCGTATGTGGCATTGCTTTTAACATTATCTGATACTAATAATAGATATCAAGTTGTTAATTAGCTCTGACTGTCAAATCTATCCCAAGAGGCTAAATAAATATTTATAAGTCTGTTTATTATAAAGACTGTCACTTGATTCTACTTACAATGAGTAAATTTAGCTAAAATGATTAAATATCTCATCTATAACTTGATGTTCTTCACTCTGTTAATCGCAGCTGACAGTTCTTTTGATGTATAATTGTTGATTAAAGTTAAAAACCATGTCTCATTCCCATTTACTAATTAGAAATACAAGATCAAGATGTTATTACCATGAGAGAAAAGAATTATTTGATTATATCAATATACATAAAATATAATTTATTTGATATATATTTTAATAATTATTGTTGGTTTACTTAAATGGCTGGCGTTTTTGGTTTCAATTTTTAATGTAAAAGTATTTTTACATATAATTCTCTGCGTAAATTCAAGTTGAACTATATCGACAAATAGGATATGAAGTCTAAGTCATAACAAATTGATCATCATCAGCAGTGGACATGGGAATTAATCTTCCTACACTTCAGAGTCCGATACTTTAAAATTGTACTGAACTATGCTTGCCAATATATATATATATATATTCTTTTTTTAATAAATAAAACACTGGCTGCCAAGAGCATCTATACAAAAATTATACTAATTATAAATCATAAAGATTTAATGTAGTCATTTTAATTTTTTACTTTAAAAATATGTATATTAATTATAGTAATGTTTAAAGTAAATTACGAATTGATAGTAGAATGTATTTTTCTTAAATTTATACATCATTATCCAATGAAACACAACTGAAAATCTCACCGTTTACCATTTAGTCAAGCGTTGGTGATTGAGAGGTCAGCACAGCAGCCTTTCAAGCAGTTGTCCCAGGTTAGCGAGTTCGCTTCTCGGCCGATGCTATGACACATGAGAAAAAAAAAATCTCACTGTTTACCATTTAACTGGTTTGTTCAAAATACTATTTTGGTCACATTTAAGAATTTACTTAATTTTAAAAAAAGTGCTTAGTGCTAGAATAAGTTGATGCTGATAATAGAGGGCAACTAACAATGAGATCAACACAATATAGTGATTCTGAACAGCTTGAAAAAAAATACAATATTCTAAAAAATGATATTGACATATAACTAGAATATAAATGTTAATTTAATGGCAGCTTATTTGATGTAGAATAATGTATTAAAGAATCAATTGTTTTTTTTTTGTTTAGTGCTTACACACATTTTTGCAACATGTATATCATATTTGTATTTGATGTTATATGTATATTTTATAAAACAATGAATTATACATGCATAGGTTTTACATGAAAAATCATTAAATTGATATTGATTAGAAAAATGTTCAAAAGCACTGCTCTAAATACCATGTTACTTCAAATGTAAGTTGCACTTTAAAAAAAAAATGGACCCATAAAAACCTATTGCATCTTAAGGTTAGAATTAAAATTTTTAACAACTTATTTCTGCACATCTTTGCTTTATGCCATATATGTGCATAGTATTGTGATCATTGATCTGTGTAGAATAGCATGATAAATGTTTTTGAGTCAAATGAAAAAAAAAATTAACATTAAATAGCAACATTTTTGGTTTAATTTTGTAGAGGGCTTTAACTTTTCTCAAACCACTATTTTAAATGTTATTTTCCTGATTTTACTCTATTTTATTGAAATAACTCTACTAAATAATCTTTAGAATTTTTTTACAACTAATAAATCAATATAACAATGAAATAAAAACCTGCCTTCCAATGCACTGATTGGTTGTTTCTTGTTCTCTACATAAAAGAGGACGTTCCAATGATTTTAACAGTTCTGATATATTTGTGTTGATTTTCAAAGTGAAAATGTATGTTTTAAAATATTTTTTTACACATTTAGAAAATATTTGTGTAAATATTAATTATTTTAAAAGAATAATTCAGATTTTAATAGAAAAATTTACTTTTGAACAAAAGCAATTTGATAAAGAAGTTATAATGTTTGGCTGTTATTTGTAATTGGATGGCAAACATGTTTTATGTTTGGTACTATAAATTATATTCATCAATTATAAATAGAAATTTTTTTTTTTTAAAACTTTTATTTACTTTAATAATCTGACAAATTATTAATTTGCATTTTAGAGTGGTTTTTACTCAAAAAAGATCATTAACATTAAATGTCAATACCATATTTTAAAGTCTTTTTTCTTTGAAAAAAACATTACTGTATTCTAAAAATTAAAAGATTTTGTAATGCAAACAATGTACACATAATTTTGAGTGGGTTTTCTACTCTTGGAAAAATATACTTAAAAATTGTCAAAAAATCATGCTTAAAATATTGCATTGCTAACAATTTAAATGGCCTGAAATTGATGTACCCTGGTGAAATAAGATAAGAATTCAAGTTCTGAAAGTGAAGCTGTAGAAAGTGAAAATATGTCTGAAGAAGATTCACAATAAATCAGGTGAGCTTATTGTATTTATATTACAATATACATATTACACCTTTATAGTTAGAAGGAGGTTGTTTTAACAATAGTTTGAAATTGTTGATTGTTATTGATATTGAAATTGTCAAAGTTTTTACTGTATTTAATGATTATATTAGTTCATGTTTGTGTAAATAAAAATGTTTATTATTTTTTAATAAACCATTTTTAATTTTTTTATTCAATTTTCTGAGATTAAAATTCTACTCCATCTTAAATTCAGAATGGCTTATATTTGAAGTAATACAGTAATACATTAAAAATTTTCTAGGAAGAATATTATTTTTAAATTATTACATATTATAATTCAGTATCTTGGCATATCATAAAAAAATTAAAAATGTCTATCTATAATGCTAATTTATTTGTTATAATTGTGTAATAAATATTTAAAACAATTTTTTAAATTAATGCTTTTACATAATCATGCAACTGAAAGTAGAAAAAATGCAAACTAAGTAATCCAACCAAAATATATTGTATCATTTCATAAAAGCATTAGGAGGCCTTTTTGATTTTTATAGCCTTAAATGTTTTTTTATGAAATTACTCATTTTTGATCACAGTACTATATTAGTGTGATTACATTGTTAATGTCTACTTTTTAGTCAGCCATTTACAAAAAAGCATTATTTCAAAAATTAATATTATTTTATTTTTTATTTTTCAATTATAAATAAAATGTATGACTTCAATTCAAATAAAATATTTTTCTTCATCATTCTCTTTTCATTATGTTTCTTGTGCTCTTCATAAGAGAATGCATGCTATCAATGATTTTGACAGTTCTATTTCTTTGTTTTGACTGTGGAAATGAAAACATAATTCTCTAATTTTTTTTACATATTTATTTTCTTCTTTCACAAAATATTTATAAAATATTAATTATTTCAGAAGAATTTTAGCAGAAAATATTTACTTTTAATTAAATAAGTGTGAGTTAAATGAATATTAACAAAAGTTTATTCTACAAATGTAATATTTCCATTATCTCAACTATTAAGGACTTTTCCTGGGAAGTATAAAGATGTGAATTCAAACTCTAAACAGGAAAAAAATTTTTTCATTGTAAAAAATTAAAAAAATGTGGACATCCCAACAAAAACACACAAATTTGGACATACTGGTAGAACCACAGGCATGACAACTTAATATAAAAGCATTTAATATAATATTATTGACAGAGTTTAAGTCTTTTTTTTTTAAAAAAATATTTTATTTTAAAAACTTATTTTGTAACGCACAAAAAAAAAATTAAAATATTTTTAAAAAATCTAAAATATTTTAGAAAATACTAAATCTGAAATTAAGTAAATTGTTAAATTTATTTACTTCTACATTATATGAAAAAAATATGGACAATATAAAAGAAATAATAAAATTATTGTAATAACAAAACAAATAACTTCATTAATATTTCATAATACTAAGCTTGCATTTTATATACAATAAATGAAGTTATAAATAACAATTGATAAGCTAAGCACTTTTGGGAATTCTATGTTCCCATATTCATAGCTCTTTTCACTCATAGTTAGTGAATACCACAGTAATGTATGCAAATGGGAACATAGAATTCCTGAAAGTACTTAGCTTATCAATTGTTATGTATAGTTTCATTAATTGTGTATAAAACACAAGCTTAGTATAATAAAATGATTAATAGTAATAGTATAAAGTAATAAAATAAAACAAATGTCAGCAGTATAAAATTATATATATATATATATATATATTGTAACGGGATATATATATGGGTTACATTTAAATTTTAATACTTGATTTTTTTTTGTAAATATCTAATAATGAATTAAAAGCACAAACGTTCAAAATGCACAAATAACAAATTATTAATTTATTAATATGTTTGATTTAAATATTAAAATAAGATAAGCTTTAAAAAAAATTGTAGAATCAAAGCAAAGATTCTATAGTTTAAATAAAATATAATAAAAACCTTTTAATTTAAAAAAAATAACGAAGAGAGTTTTTAAATATAAAAAGTACAAACAGATCCTTAGGGCAATGACCATTGAAAAGATGATTATGAAATAGATAAGAGTTCCTGCCCAAAAATATGGACACAGACCTCAGTGGAAAGCCCAAAATCTACTTAGCCAGAAACCCAAAATCTACTTGGCAACAAACTCAATGAACCAATGAAATATAGATATGAAATATGTTTGATAGATCCATGCATTCCAGAGATAAGATGCCTGAAAACCATAAAAAGAAAAATCCAAAGGAAATTATTAATTGGAGAATTAGAAAATTAAAGTTTCAAAATCCATTTGTATTTGCTGAAAGTAAAAATAAAAATTGTAAAAAGTTATTATCGTCATCGTCCACAAGAAAAGGGCCCTTGTGTAAATTAGATCTTCATTGCGAAGGAACGAACATGAAAAAACAAAAGGAAGGTATAAATTTGTAAATGATAAAATGAAATATAAACTCTTAAATTTATAATCTGAATTTTATTTATCTTTATTTGTTTCTAAAAAAATGAACTATAAACTTTTTCTCTGGAGCAAACCTGAACTTTATTTCTTGGTTTTTTTTTTCTCTAAAGTTTAAAATGTAATCTCTGAAAATATGTATTGTTTTTTTATATTCATGCTTAATAAGATCTGTTTGTAATAGGGTAGGGGTTTGCAATTGCAAATTTAAAGATAAAAACACTTGTCATTATTTGTGCATTATCGAATTTAAAAGAAGGGAAAATTAGGTCAAATAATATTTGTAGTAAAAATAAGTTAAATATAATGTGCTATCATAAAATGATTTTACAACCTTAAACTAAAGATTTTTTTTTAAATTAAATTAATAAAAATGATTTAAATGTTAGTTGAGTGTAGATGGCTGCTAGACTCATTTAAATATGTTAGTTTTAAAGGGGGTTTTGATTTCGGACTATTTGTTTCATAGTTGTGTCAATGCTGGTGGAGAGATATATGGATGTTTATATCAATGTAATGTGAAGTGTATTAGCACCTAGAGTGATGAGTCCAACTGAATGCATGAACCCAAAGAGGTGTCATATTGTTGAAATGGATGCAGACATTTTTCCTGTGCCATTGACCCATTCCAGCTCTATGGATTGGGAGGATAAGCATGGCAAGATAGACTGCTCTCCCATCCATATGAAGCATTATTTTTATTATATTACTTGCATGATTCCTTCACCAGACAGATACCATTTCCTGTACTGGATGAAGAACATGTTTTCTCCAATAATATCACGCTGTTCAGATGCACATTCCTGTCGGCATCATTCTATGCTAACATGTTCACATTGCATTGGTTGCTGATATATATCTGGAAGCGAGCATTAGTGTGGCTGCAGCCTTTTAGCCAGGAATCAAATGTTTGAAAATCTTTTAAGTGCTCGTCTGGATAGCTCATCTACACTCAACATTTCTAAGATTAAAAATAAAAGTTAAAACAAATAAAATAATAGTAAATAATGATGAAACAAACATAATTTTTTTTATATAATTATTTTTCAAGTTTGTGTGTCATCACTTATATATATACATGAATAAAAACTTTTTGTGTTATTAATACTGATAGTGATTGCTTTTATTATTTTTTATTAAAAATATATTTTAATAAATATATTAAGTTTCTGCATCTACTTGAGCTAGTGACCAGGGCTGGTGGTCGTGATCTTATCAGTGTGTATCTGTCTACTCTATAAATTTTCTAGGTTCAAATGCCTAGTGGCACCCTGTATGGCAGATAAGGTAAGACTGGATATTTCACTTCTTTCCCAACCATTATAATATAATATATATATATATATTGCAACAGGGCAGGTATAATCAAAACCTGTTGCGATAATTAGACAAATATGTAATCGTATATTTAATGCATTATTAAAAAATATATATCTTATTACTAACGTATTATTAAAAATATGTATTACTTTACTAACAAAATTAATATTTGCAGTTTGATGTACAATCAACGGTCATTTGCGTGGTCGTACAGAATTGATTTAATTATTTTAATTAAAAGAAATTCATAGAAGAGGTATGGGGGGGGGTTATACACTTGCTCTGATTTTTTCTCTCTTTTTCCAAACCCAGCTATACACATCGCTATTTTGAACCATTAAAAATGAAAAATTCACAAAATAAAAATACACATATTAAAACAACAAAAGAACTTTAATATCAAGATGGAAGACTAATTTTGCAGAACAATGGAAGTAATTATTATAAAAATCATGGAGTGTCTAATACTAATTAAATATTAATTGGAAAG
Organism: Epiperipatus broadwayi; assembly: GCA_028023455.1. Classification (NCBI taxonomy): domain Eukaryota; kingdom Metazoa; phylum Onychophora; class Udeonychophora; order Euonychophora; family Peripatidae; genus Epiperipatus; species Epiperipatus broadwayi. The sequence goes on along the minus strand of JAQFVV010013030.1, from coordinate 190,272 downwards.
AAATAGGTGTAAAAAGCTTTTGTGGTGCATTTTAATAAAGGCATATGGAATGTGAATGGAAATATAATTTAAAAAAAAAAAGAGTGAAAAGGAAGATAAGTTTGATAATTAAAGAAAAAGTAAATTAATTATTTAGTATAAGTTTGGAGGTAGAAGAAAGCAGACGGCCAACGTGATATACATTTTGATAAAATATGGTCAGGCTGGGGTAGAGGCTTCAACGTGCGGAGGGTCCGAATCCTTTTCCCCCGAATGTATAGCAGCTGCCGATAGCAGAGAAGGGATGTCAAGCTCGGAGAATACGCCTCAATAAGCAACAATATTGAATCACCAGAAGAGAAAGAAAATAAATAAATAAACAGACTTTAGCCATGGAACCCGAACTTCAAAGAAAAAAAAAAAAAAAAAGTTTGTTCACTGACAAAGGACCGGAGATTCCATTTTCACCAAGAGGATTCGATCAATTCCCCGGGGAAACCAGGTATTTTCTTTCTAATTACATCTATATATGTCACTATTAGTAAGCTTACTCCACGAAATTGAGAAAACTGTTCATTTGACATAATTATGAACTTAAAATTTATTTTCTTTGCCCAGAGAGGTCAAACTATTTACTATGGAATTTATTAGTGTATAAATTAGTCCAATTAAATCTTCGGTGCAAAATACATATAATAGCATATTTGTGTGTGTGGTAGTTTTGGCAAAAAGAGAAAGGAGCAAACAAAGACAAAAAGAAAACTGATATGAATCTTTGATTTAAAAGAGACACTGATTTAATTTAAGTAAATAATATATTTTTTTTATACATACATAAATATCATAGCTAATAAATGTATATAAAATGAATGGTTTTTTTTTTGTTTTGTTTTATGTTATGATTTTTTTTTTTTAAATAAAAAAAAAAGAGAGAGTTAGATCTACTTCCGGTAAATTTTACCACCAGCCCTGAGCAGAGGTACTCCAGGGGCATTTCCATATTGGTATTCCAGTTCTCCCAGCATAATTCTTATAGAAATATGGGATTGGCACTTGAGGTCATAAATTGATGCTCATAAATATGCTGGGGCAATAAAATGGAATAATTTAAGAATAAATATTCTTTTAAACCATTACGCATATATGTGTATCATTATATATATACACACACACACACAATCGTACAAGACTACATAAATGCATAAAATACATATGGAAAACGGCAAATCCTGTTATAATGGCAGCCCAATGAAAGGACATCGAAGAGAAGTAGGTCAATGAGGGAAAGAAAAATATGGAAGAATTTAACATGATTTTTTTTTTGAGAAAGTAAATAAATGTATTTTTAAAAAATAATTATAACATACACCAAATCTTTTAAAAACTTGTTCTTTATTTTTTTGCCACCAAAATGAAATATATATTAAAATAGATTTCAAACGTTTCGACTATTTCTTTATTTTTTTTCTATAGTCTTTTTCAAGGAACTAAAAATATATAAAAAGGAGAAAAAAAAATTCATAAAAATTTTTAAAACAAACAAAAATAAAAATCCTGTCACATATACATACTATTTTGGAAAATATATTCTTTACTTACTATGATTTCTTTTCCCAACAGCTTCCAACTTTACATTTTGCCTAAATGAACATTTTATTGTTACAAAATATAGTTTTTGGAAGCTGTTGGGAAAAGAAATCATAGTAAGTAAAGAATATATTTTCCAAAATAGTATGTATATGTGACAGGATTTTTATTTTTGTTTGTTTTAAAAATTTTTATGAATTTTTTTTTTCTCCTTTTTATATATTTTTAGTTCCTTGAAAAAGACTATAGAAAAAAAATAAAGAAATAGTCGAAACGTTGGAAATCTATTTTAATATATATTTCATTTTGGTGGCAAAAAAAATAAAAAAACAAGTTTTTAAAAGATTTGGTGTATGTTAATTATTTTTTAAAAGTATTTTGACCACTTTTAATAAAGAATCTAAGGTGAAAGAGTTTATTTTTATTTATTTTAAATAAATGTATACATATCAGTTTTGTCAGATCATTATTGTTTTAGCTAATAACGGAAGTTATATTATATTGGCAGAGTTGGATGTAGTTAATATTGAGTTTTATAAGTAAAAAAAATAACTTTTTAGGCTATATGAAAAATACCAACTGAGTGCAGAAGATAAAAGCGTTTCATAAAGTAATCAGTTTAGGTTAGACTGGTTTTTTTTAAAGAACTTTCAGTTTGTTATGGATTTTTTTTTTTGTAAATAACGAATGTAAATGTTTTTCTTGTTTGCGATTATTATTATTTTTTTTTTTTTAAAAAAAAAAAAGGAATCATACAGATATTTTAAAAGAAAAAAGTATTTTTTTTTTTTTTTAAGTGGTTAACCTTTATAATTAATCCATTTTAGTTAGATACAAAATAATTATTTGGATTTTCTGTCACTTATTACTATAAGATGTCATAACTAAATAAAAAATATATATATATTAAGTTAATGTTGTTTTAAAAGAAATTCGAGTAATGAATTATATTTAATTTACACCCACACAGTAGCTATTATTTTAATATATTTTACACTTTTTACTTTTATAATCATTACAATTTCTGAATTTTAAACTAACTTTGAAACGAATGTTTGGAAAACAAGAGTAAGTCGAAATAACATAGTGAAATGTTGATCGGTCCACAGAATAATTATAAATATAGATACTTAAGAAATATTGAAGGCGTAAGGAAGTCCGGGAAGGGGTCAGCACTGTGCTTTGGGGGTTTGGAGGTTCGGAATCTAGCAGCATAGAGAGTAAATAAGTTGTAGCTGTGAAGCTTTGGGAAGGGGGTTGTCTAAGTCTGACGGTGGAATATGGGGTTGGCTGCTTGATCGGGCATCTGGTGTGTTGCATTCTGTGTATAGTTGCTTTTTATTCCCAACATAGTTGGAAAAAACGAATAAGAATCGGGCATCTGTCCTAGTTACCCACACCCATAAGACTCTGAAGCAGCAGAGTGTGGTTAGGAGATGCTGGCATTTGTCCTAGTGACCCATATCCATAAGACTCAAAAGCAGCAGAGTGTGGTTAGGGAATGGCTTCTCATTTGGTCGTTTAACCAAGTAGGTCGGGGTGAAGTTGGCTGTGTTCATTCACAGCATGTTATATGCGCGTGAGTTGTGGTCAGACCCAGTGTATATCGTTGGGCTGGTGGTTGCTTACTCTTATATTTTTATAGCTACAGGGTGAAAGTCAAAATAAAAAATTGATTTGAGGCCATTACAAATGGTTCACGATATTTAGGAGCCATTCAAATACATAGACCATATTTGAAGGCTTCTGGGAGGGGGGTATTGCAACAGGGCAGGTATAATCAAACCCTGTTGCGATAATTAGACAAATACGTAATCGTATATTTAATGCATTAGTAAAAAATATATATCTTATTACTAACATATTATTAAAAATATGTATTACTTTACTAACAAAATTAATATTTACAGTTTGATGTACAATCAATGGTCATTTGCGTGGTCATACAGAATTGATTTAGTTATTTTAATTAAAAAGAACTCATAGAAGAGATATGGGGGGTTATACACTTGCTCTGATTTTTTTCTCTCTTTTGCCAAACCCAGCTATACACATCACTATGTATATGTGTGAGTGCATTTTTGAACCATTAAAAATGAAAAATTCACAAAATAAAAATAAAAAATATTTTGTTTGATAAACTTTTAAATATATACATATTAAGTCAACAAAAGAGCTTTAAATATCAAGATGGAAGACTAATTTTGCAGAACAATGGAAGTCATTATTATAAAAATTGTGGAATGTCTAATACTAATTAAATATTAATTGGAAAGAAATAGGTGTAAAAAGCTTTTGTGGTGCATTTTAACAAAGGCATATGGAATGTGAATGGAAATATAATTTTAAAAAAAAGAGTGAAAAGAAAGATAAGTTTGATAATTAAAGAAAAATTAAATTAATTATTGAGTATAAGTTTGGAGGTAGAAGAAAGCGGATGGTCAACGTGATATACATTTTGATAAAATATGGTCAGGCTGGGGTAGAGGCTTCAATGTGCGGAGGGCCCGAATCCTTTGCCCCCGAATGTATAGCAGCTGCCGATAGCGGAGAGGGGACATCAAGCCTGGAGAATTTGCCTCAATAAGCAATAATATTGAATCACCAGAAGAGAAAGAAAATAAATAAATAAACAGACTTTAGCCATGGAACCCGAACTTCAAAGAAAAAAAAAACAAAGTTCGTTCACCGACAAAGGACCGGAGATTCCATTTTCACCAAGAGGATTTGATCAATTCCCCAGGGAAACCAGGTATTTTCTTTCTAATTACATCGATATATGTCACTATTAGTAAGCTTACTCCACGAATTTGAGAAAACTGTTTATTTGACACAATTGTGAACTTAAAATTTATTTTCTTTGCCCGGAGAGGTCAAACTATTTACTATGGAATTTATTAGTGTATAAATTAGTCCAATTAAATCTTCGGTGCAAAATACATATAATAGCATATTTGTGTGTGTGGGAGTTTTGGTAAAAAGAGAAAGGAGCAAACAAAGACAAAAAGAAAACTGATATGAATCTTTGATTTAAAAGAGACACTGATTTAACTTAAGGAAATAATATATTTTTTTTATACATACGTAAATATCATAGCTAATAAATGTATATAAAATGAATGGTTTTTTTTTGTTTTGTTTTTATGTTATGAGTTTTTTTTTTTAAAATAAAAAAAAAAGAGAGAGTTAGATCTACTACTGGTAAATTTTACCACCAGCCCTGAGCAGAGGTACTCCAGGGGCATTTCCATATTGGTATTCCAGTTCTCCCAGCATAATTCTTATAGAAATATGGGATTGGTGCTTGAGGTCATAAATTGATGCTCATAAATATGCTGGGGCAATAAAATGGAATAATTTATGAATAAATATTCTTTTAAACCATTATGCATATACGTGTATCATTATATATACATACACACAATCATACAAGACTACATATATGCGTAAAATACATATGAAAAATGGCAAATCCTGTTATAATATATATATATGATATTAAATAAGAAACTTGGTCAATAACAGTTGAAGATTTTTAGTAAAAAGGTCATAGATGCTGAAGTAATACTAATAATGCAGAAGGCAAACACAGTAATGTTTTATGCCATTTGCCTATGATCCAATTTTTAAATATTTCTCTATTTTAGTGTTTGTTAAATTTTATCAGAAAACAAAATTGTAATTACTTTTTTATTAACATATACCTTTTTGTTATTTTATATTTTATGTATTACATAAAAATACAAGTAATGTTTCTGTTACTTTCAAAGTGTGAGTAGTATAAATTTATATATACTGCGTTTTCTATTCAAAGATTTCTCTGAATTTAACCCAGTTTGTTTATTTATAACTTCTTTTTTCCAAATTATTGCAGGAAACTTTCATATTTTTCCTATTATATCTTATATGATATAGTTTAAAGTTTTAATTCTTATCTATTATTATCTATCTCATCATATGACTTATTCACCCTAACTCCTTTTCAGAATCTTATTATTACAAATGGTGACAGTGATATTCATTTGTTTTCTTTTCTGTGATTTTAACTTCTTACTACTTACAACAGATACTCCTGTATTACTTGCTCTTCTATTAAATGGCCCAAATATCAAATAAATACAACTATTAAAAATCTTTTTCTTTTAATATATGGATCGTTTTTTTTTAATAAAAAAATATATATTTATCAAAAGTTGTTCATCAGACATGAGTTTTGTAATTAAATCAATCTGCTATATTTCTGTCTACATTAAAAAAAATACTACTATCATTTTTTTTTTTTTTTGCATGTTTTAATGCAGTGATAAAAACCAAAAATATTACATGTCTTCTTATATGCTTATTAATATGCTTCAAAGAGCAAAGTTCAGCAATCAATAGAAACCAGGTATAGTATAAATGCTATATAATGCATATCTCCACAGGACTGGTTTTGAATTTTGTTACCATTCATGAATTACAAACTATTAGTTTAAATAATATAAAAAAGCAAAGAATGGTTTTTAGATAATAAGTACATTCATTCCAACTCGGAGTCATGGTCCTCATTAATGACAGAAACCAATTGGTCTTCAGACGAACAATTTATAGTACTATACTATCTTCTCTCCATTGATTACTCATGTTTACAATAAATTTCTCTAGAGTTGAGTAAAGGTAATTTATTTTGCAGTTGTTAAAAGACATCTTTACTTGGTCATTTCTAATTTTCGAACATCTTATGATTACTCAAGGGACAAACCAATTAATTTTAATTTAAGCTATATTTTTCATTACTTTTGTAAAATCACTGAACTTTGATTGAGTTATTAATGCAGCTATATTTAGTCCTTATTTATTGATTTCATCTAATATCTATTATAACATTTTTTTAAAACTCTGAAATGGTACTAGAGAAATTAGTCTTATATTTGGAAAATCTAGATCATTTACATAAATTCCATTTAGTTCAGATTGTTAGTTTTCCATTGTAATGTTCAAAACATTTTTTCCCCAAAAAGTGTCATAAATAGTGTTGGATACAAAATCATCATAAATAAATAACTGAAGTATGTGTTGTTCAGGAGTTGATAAAATGTGTGAGCTTCTGACATGGAGGATTTTTTCATGCATGTCCAGATTCTACCACTCTATCAGTGCATGTAAACATGTCGTGCAATCAAATTCTTTATTGCTCAGGAGCTCATAAAAGTTTCATGCAGTGGAAATGACATAACTGGCCTGCAAATTGTAAATTATAAGCTCCAAAAATCTGCCACTTTACAATCAAATTAAACCATTGAGAGTTAAAAACTCCCCATTACTTACATTCTTATAAGCATTACTATACTCAGTATTGCTTTGTAGTGTAATTACTACCATTATATTTTAGATAATAGTTTTCAGAATAGAATTATCTCAAATTATATTTAACCTTCCAAAGTTCTAATTATCACATAAATGTATCAAAATTGAAGTGTATTTTCTTAAGCATAATCCAATTCCAAATTGGAACTTAGAGGTTTTTAGATTCTTTAAACATTTGATTGTGATTCAGTGTAATAAACACTAAAATTCAGTGTATTTTTTTGTTGAGGTAGGACTAATGTTCCTGTAAATATTTTATAAGTATCTTAATAAAAATCTTATATAAAAATGATAGAATATAAGTGATCTGTATGTTCTAATACCTTTCTACTACTTTTTTAAAAATAACTATTTTCATTGTAGAGACGTTTCATTTATAGCTTTGCTAACAGATTCTCTACTGTTGTACAGGCTCTTAAATTTTTCTATAATGTTCAATTATTTTGTGGAATTGTTGCAGTTCTCTTAATTTTAATTGCATGTTCTAAGTCTTTAGTTTAAATGCTCTATAAGTCAAAAGCTGTTGCCATAGGGAGGGATATTCTGTATTCATATTCTATATTGCTAAGTAACATTTTATAGTTTTCTTCCACATATTTTATAATGGATTTTTTATTACTATGAATAGAATACTATTAATACAGAAATTCATTATTCAAAACTTCTATGAATCAAATGAAATTTTAAAGATGATCTTTACCTTTAACAAATGAAATAAAAAACATAAAACTTTCAGTTAATATCTATAAATTAATAAGCCTAAATTCAGTGAATTGAAAATTTTTTCTTTATTTTAATAAAATTTGAGTTTACAATGAGATAATATATTCTTGACATCACAGAGATTTATAAATATAGAAAAAATACCTAAACATGTTACACTTACTTATATTATTGTTACCTTTTCTTTTGCACTTTATATAAATCCAGATATTTAATTTTTTCAGTCAATTATTTCAAAATATTTTTATATTTCCTTTTTTTATAAATTACTTTGTTTCATTTAAATTTTTTTAATAATTTTCTATTTTGCAATTATCTGCATATTAAATATTTTTAGATTGATCCTGTTGAAGTCTGAATGGATTTCAATCAACCATGCTTAATATACTTACTTGCATATATATTTAATTGAATTTAATACTGGATTTGATTCCAACTTCATCTTCTCAAAAATTTAATACATATACTGCACAAAATCATTTGTTAATTTTATATATACAGTTTATAAGATATCTTCTTAAAAGTAATTATTTGCATTGTTTAGTATATCATGAAATGTAAAAAAAATATAGTATAAAAATACCATTAAGATAACTTATAATTTTCAATTCTGGTTCACCTTCTTACACAATAAACCTAAGGTAATGTTTTTTTATGGAGTAATTCTTGGGAAAGTTATACTCTTAATGCCTTTAAGCACAGGTGATTAATGTTTGAAATTCACTTTCATTGTTTCAACTGTAGCTGAAGAAGACTAAAGAAAGCTAACTGCTATTGGAATTAAAAAAACTGGTATTGTATTTTATGTCTTTATATAACTCCATCCTTCATGTGGCAATTTGTTAGAACTGAAATGAAAAGAAAACTAGTTGTTTATCTGAATGTTTATAGTATTAATATTTTAGTAATAACTTAATAATTATAAGTTTGATTTCTTCAGTCATGTAATATTAATTGCTAAATCTTTTTAAAACAATTCAAACATTATTTAAACTTTACAAATACATTCAACTGTTAGCAATAACACACAGATTAATATACAACACAAGTTTTCAAATGATATTAATTTCCTTTCTCTTCTTCGGGTATTACTGGTTCGACCAGTGACAATACTAGTATGGGATTTGAACATTGTACTTTAGATTCACAAATATTTGGTTACTGTACTGGCATGAGAATTGAATCTGGATCCTTTATGAATCTAAAAGTCCAGGTTCAATTCCTATGTGTAATAATGTTATTGGTCAAGCTAGCAATAGCTGAAGAAAAGGGAAGAATAAAGTTATTTGAAACATTGTGTTGCATATGAATCTTGCACAATCCAATATCCATGAATCTAAAAGTCCATGTCTAATTTCCATTATTATTATTGGTCAAGTTAGCAATATCTTAAGAAGAGAATAGACAATACCAACCAAAATGTAGTGTTATATATACCTGTGCTGCTCTTATTAATAGTGAAATGTATTTGAAAAGATTAAGTAAAGTTTTAATTTTTATAAAGATATTTAACAATTAATCTTAGATGAAGACATAGATTAATATATAATTTTTACTAAACTATTTATGTTAATGTATGTTGAAATGTTTACTGGATAATGTGTTTGTTTTTTAATTAGTATCGGTTTAGTAAGTCATTTACTTAACATTAATTGTAATTACATTTTTTGACTGTAACATCACTTAAGTTATATAACTTATAACATTAACTCATAAATTTCAAAATTATTTGTACATAAATTAATTATTAAATTGGTATATATATATATAAAATTAAATTACAAAGAAATAAAATTAATTTTCTAATATCCAAATTTTCAATGCATACAATAATTTCAATAATATTTCATATGTCATAGCATCGGCCGGGAGGCGAACCCGCAACAAGCGTCTGCAAACAACTGTTTGCTTGCAAGGTAGCTGCGCTGATCTCTCGGCTATCAACGCTTGACAAATTTCATAATTTCAATAATATTTGCTTACATAAAATGAATTTATAAATGACGAAGTTAATTTTAGGCGGACAACTTTTAGCTTGCTAAAAAACTTCCCAAAGTTACTTTATTTTTTTTCTTTATATCACCTTAAATATGAAATTTAATTAATATTTTTACAGTAGTTAGTGGCTTTATTTACTTTTATTTATAATAAGACTTTGGGTTAAATTCTTAAAATTGTTTCAACAATTCAGAATTGTTTTTAAAAATGTTTGAGATTGCCGACTGAGCTCAAAATCACAACAAAAATGCTAATCAGAAAATCAAAGCAAATTCACTGATTTTATAATCAAATATAATCTAAACTCACTTCCAATGAACCAATTTCTGGTAAGCAGAAGAGAATTTTCCAAATTGAATACAACATGTAATTTGTGTAAATTAGAAGATTAAAGATCAAATATATTTTTTTCAATGCTCTCATCTAGCACGAATTAGGCAGAAGATCAGAGTTATGATCCATGATAAGAATATCTTGTCAATAAGCGAAGCTCTGGAGAATAGTAATATTTCTACTATATGCCATATGGATAACGAGAAATAGGCTCGTCTTTAGACAGAACAGTCTGGAACCATGGACGGTATATAGAGAAACTATAGACACTATGTTGATACGTGGGTGCAAAGTTTACCACTAGACAACGAGCCTCTTGCTCAGAAGATCTGAGCCAAGCTATAAATGAACAATTAGTAATGATTATAAACTAAAAGATTCATGATGCAATTGTATGTATTTTTTTTAATAATTAAAAATTTTTTTTGATATTTTTTTTATATTAACTCATATCATGGCTTTTGGGTTTATATGTACATACTTTTTTAAAAATACTATCCACCTGTCTTAATGTTTTAATTTACAGTAACGATATTACATAGTAATGATTTATAATGTACACACATATGTATTTTTTATTTATTTATTTAATGCGTTATTTAGTAATACTTCAATATTCATAGCTTTTCTTTTTGGCTAAACAGTAGAATTTTAATATTTTACTTTATCTCTAAGTACTAGTATAATTGTAATTTTAATATATATATATATATGCGTGTGCACTTACATATATATATATAATTAAATTATATAGGCGCTGCTTAGGAATTTTTCTCCCCCCCTCCATATGTCATAGCATCGGCTGGGAGGCGAACCCGCAACAACCGTCTGCAACCAACTGTTTGCTTGTAAGGCACTGCGCTGAACTCTCGGCTAACATCGCTTGGCAGGAATTTTTGTTTTGTTCCTTAAATTAATAAAATAAAAATTATTTTATTTATAAGACAAATATACCTATATTTTTTTTATTTTCCTTAAATTAATAAAAGTAAAAATTATTTTACTTATAAGACAAATATATCTATATTTTTTTCTTTATTTGTAATTGATTTATGTAAAATAATATAAGTAAATTCAAAACGATAAAAAAAGAACAAAGAATATTAAAATGTTTTTATTGTTGACAGTTAATTAACTTTACTTTATATATATAAATACATTTAGCTTAATGTATTACTTTTTAATAAAACTTTTATTTTAAATATAACATTTGTATTATTTATTCACCAATAAATTGCATAAATTATTATAAATTAACACATAATTTTATTATGACATCTATATTATATTTTTATAATGTTTCATCTACTTCAAAACTCGGATCAGATGCTTTATAATTAATATAAAGAAATTAAAAATAAAAAAATGTATTTATGAGTTGTTACAGCTTTTTAATTTGCACGGTATAGACTATGAAGTTATTGTGAAGCAGAAAAACTTATAGTTGTCAAACTAAGTGGAACAATATCAATAGCAACGGTAACGTCTGATTTCATATAGTGCTTGTTTTGGTCAGCTGTGTGTTTGGAGCTTCCCTTAAAAACCAAAATTATGGAAAGCACACTCTAAAATAGCACCAATATTATTCTATTATTTGTTAATTTAAAACTGTGTTTAATTTTAAAAAAGGAATATTTATGGAACTGAAAATAGATCATCATCATTGTCAACTATTATCCAATCCACGGCAGAATGAAGGTTTCTCTAAGTTCAACTCATCTTCTCCAAACTATAGCTTTTCTTTCCACATCACCCCAGCACACTTTCTTATTTCATCCACCCATCTCCCATGTAGTCTTTGTCTGGATCTTTTACAATCTACTGATACAAATCAGTACTCAATTTAAATTCATGAAAATACTTTTACATGGATATTTTTTTATTTATGTTAAATAATTAAATATTTTAAAGTTTAATAAAACAAATTATAACAATATTGAAAGCTTCCAATTTTTTTCCCTCATATTTCTATACTCACTAACCTAAACTTTAACACAATAATCAATTTTAGTTACTTCAGTGATTTATAAAATAATCTCTTTTTAAAATAAATCTTGTAAAGTTTTCAAATTTTTAAATTAATTTATCCAACAAGAAAGATAATTAAGTACTAAAGCAAAAACAGACAACTTTTTTGAGTCAAGAGCAACAAGATCTGGCTACCATATAATCACCTACAAATTTTTCAAGTATGTAAAATATCCTTTATTTTTTAAAAAATAAATAGATTTAATAGAACTGTTTATAACTAATATTATCATTTCAATAAATGAAGAGATTAGAATGGATTAATTTTTAAATGGATCTCTTATTCTTTGAGTTTTTCAATGTATATAAGTATTAATTTATTTATGTCATTAAAAATAAAGAATAAATTTTTTATATTAGCTTGATTTAAATATGATGTAAGTCATTGTGAAGTTACAATTTAATATTTAAAGGATAAAAAAATTTCATTTTAAAGATATTTAGAGGATGAAGACAGTATCATATTAAAAAAGAAACTATTTTAGATTTTATTTTATTTCAATTTTCTTCTCAATACAGATAAAATACCATTTATGTGAAATTGCTGAAATCAGAATATTTTAGAATTTAAAAATTTTAGGATATCAAGAATTGATCTTGCACACACTTATTGTAAATTTAATCTCTGCCCAATTAGAAAAAGCAGATAGTTTGCTACAATTATGCTTATTATTTTATAGTTATTTATTTTATTTGTTGCTATTTTTTTTTTAAATTATTTGTTGTTATGTTACAAATTAATATATTTATTATAGAATGGTAAAGATTATATTTCATGTTTTATTTGGATAATATAATTCTTTGAATGACAGATATTCAAATTAATGTATTCCAACAATTTTTACACAAACATAAACAGTTAAATTTTTTAACATAAAAATCATCAATACTATAAAAAACCCACTAATAAATTTTAACAATGACATTCATCTCTTTACTTTAAAATAACAATTATAAATAAAATTGAAATAGATAACTAAATATAAATAAAAAGTCATTTAATACATCTAACCAGCCTTTTTTACCTTATAGAAACTATATCAAAATGTTTCCTCTTTTATAATCACATTACTTCTTATTCTACAACAACTTTACTCACTGGGCATTATTTACATTATGCTACAAAATACATAATTATTAAAATATATGCATATAAATAAAAATGAACAAACTTCCAAAATTTATTACAATTCTTTTTTTTAATGATATTTACAAAACAAGCTACAAAAAACAATATTTTAATTATAATTCCAAAATTCTTATAATCTACCATGGCCATTTCATCTTTAATTGTACCAGGTCTTTAGCCATGTTTACACATTTGTTTCAATTTTTTTGAATGTATAAAGCTTTATAACATTTTTTTCATTATAACTTTTAATGTATTTTATTATCTGAATATTGTTTTATGATTCATTCTGTGATCAATATTCAGAAAATGTATGTATGACACCGATTTTATATCCTTTCTATTAATTCCCCTACCATGATTCTTCCCTCTTTTAATAATATTCTTTCCTATCTGATATATATATATATATATATATATATTGAAATAGTTATGTGTATCATAATATATAACAACATAATAGTGTGTGTGCATATTATATAAAGTTGAAAGGAAAAGTAGATATAAACACAGACAAAAAAAATTTTGTAGGCATTTCCTATATTACACTGGAATAATAGTTAAAGGTAAATAATTTTGAATTTAAAAAAAATTATTATAAATTAAACTTTTAAAAAGGTTTAATTAATATTTTATTAATTCTGATTTTGAAATTAAATCAAGCATGTTTTTATGTTACAATACATATACTGGTCATTATGAAATTTCATATCTATTTTGATTAGTTTATTTTTTTTAAAAATTAAAGCTTGTATAACACATTATCCTACAAAGTTGTTTGTGAAAGAATTAATGTAAACCGAAAAGAATCATTAACTTTATTCAATCAATATTAAAAAAAAAATTGCTTTTAATTACTGCATCATTTCCCACTATGACTATAAAAAGATTGAGAAAAAAATTAGGAGAGGTTTTTTACAGTTTTACAAATTATATTAGCATGATGACTATGAAGTTATAACTGAAGTCAAGAGACAGTATGTCCAACCATTGCTAGTTCACACCAGTAGAGTTGGATTTACATGAAAGCAAGGGCCAATTTTTTGTGGTTCATTAGTCTGTATATATTGTGTATGAGCTGGTAATCCTAAAGTTTATCAAATTCTATACTAAATGGAGCTGATTGAATGTTAACAGTTATCAGATTATACCTTTCTCAAAGATGAGAATAAGTTAGTCTAGTGTTTAGAAGGGATGAGCTTACTTAGAGATTCCATCAACTTGTTGAAGTCATTTATATGTATATTGTTTTATCTATAGACAGAGGTACAGATAAAGGTACTGCTTCATATATATAAAGTACAGCTAGTGAGTAGTATTATATATATTGAAAACAATATTTTTAAAATAGCTCTTTGAAAATGATTATTATTACAATCTCTAATTTAAAAGTAAAACAAGTAAATATTTTTTCTTGAATTAAAAGTCTAAAAACAAAAAATTGATTCATAGACAATTTTATTTTTTTAAAAAAATCCAAAAATCTTTCTAAATTAGGGAACAAAAAAAACTTGCTATAGTATTTTTAAAAACATTCACAATTAATTAGGAGTAACCTGTTAAAAAGAAGAAAATTTTTATGAAGGACTGTTAAAGAAGTAATATTACTTTTTTTAAAAAAAAAAATTCTATCATTATTGAATTAATAACTTTGATTCAAACTATTTATATTTTTTATATATACACATACACATGCATTTATGTATTATTAAAATTGAAGTGATTGTTTTTATATAAGTCTATGGCAATTCAAACATCTTAATTTCTAAATAATTATACAGCACATCTAAGTGCTTATATATAGATATATATGTGCATTCTATATATTTTGGCATTGAATTAATTGTGTACTGAAAAAATATAATACAGTTTATTAGGTTTATTTTTTTATAAATGCCAGTGTGTGCACACATTTCCACACACTCACATATGTTAAATAATTGTCTTCTGTGTTTTCACTACTTATGTAAGTAATATAATTTTCTAATATAATTTTCTACTTCTTCTTTTCATATCTATTGATTTCTATTATAACATATCATACTATTTACACCTTCTTAGACACTTTATCAATACTTTTATTTGTATTATTTGTATTACACTAACAGTTTCGACTGTCCTGCAGTCATCATCAGAGCTACAATATTCAAATATATAATTACACAATTATTAAACTTATCCACATATTGATATACATATTTATATAAATATTGTTTAATATAATAATTATAACTTTAACAGTTATTTCACTATTTAATGCATATTATTATCATTTTTCTTATATTATAAAATAAACTTCTAATAAGACAAGATTAGAAGTTGATTTTATAATATAAAAAAATTATAATAATATGCATTAAATAGTAAAATAAATGTTAAAGTTATAATTATTATATTAAATAATATTTAAAAAATAAAATAAAGTGATATAAAATAAATTAATATAAAATATTGATAAAATTATTTAGAAGATAAGGTAATAAATGGGAAATATTTATAAAGATCATATTAAAATGTATAATTATTTTTGTTTATATTGCATAAGTGTAATAATTATATAATTATATATTTGAATATTGTAGCTCTGATGTTGACTGCAGGACAGTCGAAACTGTTAGTGTAATACAAATAATACAAATAAAAGTATCTAAGAAGGTGTAAATGGTATGATATGTTAAATCAGTTATTAACTAAGTAGTATAAAATGAATTGCATTTATACATTATGACAATTCAAATATGTTCATAAATTATTATATTCCACATCTATTTGCTTATATGTAAATCACAATGTGATAGATTATGGTATTATTCAAAGTTAGAAGCCTTAATTTATATGTAAAGCTGTATGTAGCACACCTCAATTTCATTTAAATTGTTATTAATAAATTGATATTTCATTGTTAAAGTTATTGCAGAGAATTTTCTTGATCCTAAATATTTACAGACATGTGTATATTTGTATTATGTCTCTTGATCACAGTAAAGGTTATAGAGCTTTTGCTCTCTAAGCTGGATTTGTGCATAATGATTTGTTATATAAAAGGGTTTATATTTAGTGTCTATGCACATCCAATTGATGATGATCCTGGTTGCTGCAAAGGGAATAGCCTTTAAAGTCCATGCACTACATCATTTTAATTATTTATATAAAATTGTTCAGTTGGCTAGTACTTTAATAGTATTAAATGGCCAGAGCATTGATGATAATGTTTTAGTATCTCAGTATTATTTTTAATTGTTATATTCTTATGGATTAGCACATAAGTTTAAGCATACAAATTATTGTTAAAATAATCTGCCTCAGGCTGACAAGGGCTAAATAATTACTCTGGTTTATAGTAAACCCATTTCAAATCCAGTCGCACAATTGACTGTTGATTATTATTTTTATTACTTCTCTGTATTGTTGGTGAACTTATAGTTAGTTATGTGTTTTTTCTCATTTGTCATGTTCATTATTCAGACTGATTCCTTTTATATTTAATATTATATTTGTATATTTAAATTTGAATCTTTGACTTGGATTGATGATGATCACCCATTTCTATCTTCATGAAGAAACTTAACACTTTCAAGATCAAACTTAAATTTACATTTCCTTTCATGATCCAAGAAAACTCAAGTAATTATTAAGTCATTATTATTCTTACTTTTCACATCCTTTTATAACAATTCATGCTTTTTTACTTTTTTCTCAATACTGCTCCTTGATTCACCTATACATGATAATATACATCCACAAAAAATTTGATTCCTATTATTACTTTTTTGCTTGACAGGTGCGCCATTTTTAGAATTATTCACTAACTTATAAATGTTATGTGTAACACAAAATGAACATTAAACATATCTTTATATGTATCCTTAAAATTTTTCACCTAAGCATTAGAAATATATGGAATAGATATCCATTTTTATTATCAATTTTCAACTTCTTTAAATCATTATAATCCTTTTTAATTGACTTAAAGTATTGTTAATCTGTTCAATCTTATAACTAACATCAAGCAATTTCTTGGCAAATATTTCAATATTTTTTTTAATTTAGCACACTGGTAACAACATAATTTTTCATCATGAAACAAAACATACCTAAAATTTGTGATCCTATACATAATTGGCATTTTTGATTTATTATTAGATATCCCCCTTTCTGCAATGATTTGATTATTAATTTATCACTTAACATTATTATCTCTTGTAATAAATAATTCCAAATACTTAATACATTTATCTTGTTCCTTTTCAATAGTTCGTTTCAAGCCATCCAAATTATTTAACTCTTCTACAAGCAAATTTATAGTATTGGTATTTCTACAAACAAAAACAACATCCATATAGCTTTTGTAATTTAAAAATTTTTAAAAGTACACCCACACCCTGACACACACACACACACACACACATATATATATATATATATATATATCATTGCCATAGTCATAATTAATTTTATAATCATCTCTACCTTATTTTAAATATTATTTATTTTTTGCATTGTAAATCATTAGGTAACTTTTTTATCAATGTTTTATATACACTTACTAACGAAAACCTTAAGCAACAAATTCAGCATAATATTCAGAACTCCACCCAACACTAACAGGTTGATCAATAACTCCAAAGATTACATTGATCCATCGCTCACCCCACATGTGGTGTACTCCATTTCATGCCCCCAGGCCGGATGCCACGCCACATATTATGGGGAAACGAAAGCCACAATTAACACCAGGTTGGCTCAACATCGGTACACCTTCAATAGAGCCCAAACAAACAGCAGTACATCTTCTACATTTTTTGAACATACTAAACAATCAGGGCACAATTTCATACCCGCTAACCCCGTTATTTTATGCTCAGAACCAAACGACTACAGGAGAAAGATAAAAGAGGCATTCTACATTAACAGAGACATCCATGCAATCAACAGAAGAGACACGTGCTTCGACATTTCGAAAAAATGGGCTACTTAACAGTAACTCATTTGAATATTCTCATTTACATATATCAAGTACATTTTCACTAAGGCTATGAGTATGAGGCACGGTTCCTCGAAAACGTTCAGCCAAATTTATTACTAACTATATTTTTTCTCTAATAATTTACAATTAAGTATTTTTCATTTTTACAAATAAGGAGAAATTAAAACCACATTGAACCTAAAATTGAAACCACTTCCTATTTTTATATATAGGCTTCACAATATTTCTTGTATTATTAGTATATTTATTAATGAAAATTGTTTAATTATCTTTTCTTTTATAACCCATTTTAAAATAATCATTTTCAACTTTCAATTTCTACTCAAATGTTTGTTCTGTATTTCATGTTACTCTATAATTGTTAAACTTAAATCTGATAGGTTAATACTGACTGCAGAAAAAAACATTTGAAATGAAATTGAACACTGAGAATGGTTATATTAAATGGGTTATAAAAATATTAGAATTATCAATAAATATAGCAATAATACAAGAAATAGTGTGAAGCCTATATATAAAACTAAGAAGTGTGCTTAATTCCATATTCAGTAGGTATAAATAAGACATTGAAAAAAGAAAACTTACCTGATGGTATTAAAGTATGATGGTAAAATAGTAAATCTTTAGAAAAATGGATCTATAATGTAAAAAAGATGGATAATAATTAAAAAATAATAGAGTTAGTTTATAAAATTAATTGTGACAATTTCAATACAGTATATATAGGTTGTGCAAGTAAAACTGTCACTGAAAGAGATAAGGAGCATGATAAGGCAATTAATAAAAAAGGATATAAAATAAAGGCATATATACATTTTGGGATTCTGGTCAGAATGAAAAGTGAAAAAAACATTAATGTAATAAATATGTTAAAAATACCAGAAAAGTAAATGTTATAATACTTATGTTTTCCAAAAAATTTAAACAAATATACAAACTTTAAATTTCTGGTACAATTAGGAAGAAAATGTTTATTAGTGGATGATTAGAACCTTTAGAATTATAATTAAAATATTATTTTTGTAGATTATTTTGTAAATATTTTTTAAAAAAATATGGAGTTACTTTATATATATATATATGGTAAAGGAACAAGCTTTACCTGATATAAATAGGGGCTAGTTAGGCCATCGCAATGAATAAACAAATATATCTTTGATATTTGTACCTATATGTGTACCCTATACAGATTGATTTCATTCCTAGGAGAGGAAAGGTTAAAAAACCACCTAAATATTAAATATATACCTAATTCACCTTATCTATGCTGTATTTAATTTTTGTTATCCCAGTTTCAAACTCAGGGAGACTCTGCATGATCACCTAGTTCATGCTGTATTAGTATCACTTAGTACAGATAGGTGTAAACCTGAATAGGTGTTTAATGGCAGGTGTGAATACAAATTTATGTGTAAATGGGCAAAAATATTTATAAATATATGAGACGATATGACCAATTGAATGTTGACTATAGAAAAATATAATAATAGTTTTAATTTAACATTGGGATATATTTAATAACCATATTTTAAGTGATTAATATTTTTTAATCAAGAAAATTTATAACAAAATTATAAGACATTAAATAAACATTTGTGGTTATTCTTTGCTTATAATTGATTCTAACTATTATTCCAAACTCTTATTCCTACAAAGAATAGCCATTGAATGTCCCTATTAGTATAAATAAAATTTCTGTTATGTTTATAATTGCCACAAACATATTTACTTTCTATATTTTTATTTGGATCTCATAATTTGTTTTATTTAAATTAAATGCATATATTTGATTCCTATCCGTTATTGTGGTAATATGGGATGCCCCTGTTATATATAGTAGTCATGTTATAGACAAGGAAAATCATTTATGATAGAAATAATCAATCAAATATACCAAAAACATTTAACACAATTATTAGAATAAACAAACAAAGAAAAATATATGTGATGCAAGTATACAAATGTTTGGATTAAAGATGTATTAGGTAAAATTTTACTTTTTCCGTCTGATAATGATCGGATTAGTATGTAATCAAGCCCTTATCATAAACTATATTTTATTTTGCTTATACTAAAGGCAGCAATATTTATTCATAATTTACATACTAACAATTATATTCTCCATTTTGACTCCATATTAAAGTAAAGAAAAAAAACATATCAGATATACAAATAAATAAAGTTAGCAACGTTGACCTAAATTTAGTTTTGAAGTTTATAAGAAAAAATGTCTTAGCGAATCATTCTATTAGTCCTTGTTAATCCATTTCAGGTATAGATTGCTAATTGAGAGTGTTCTAAAACATATCTTAGGTCACTTATCCATTTAGCCTTGGAATTTCTACTTTGAAGTGGAGAGTTGCTCCATGAATGATGACTTTCTTTCCCTGGTGTGTCTTTTGCACTTAGCAATGCATATTTGTCTGTATTATTATTTATATATTTCTTTAATGAATTATTTTGAGAGAAGTAATATCAATATTTCTTAAATTATTGTATATACTCGAATCTAGATATTGCGATCTATAACTTAGAATTACAAACATTTTAAAAATTTAAATGATCTGAATTTACTTGCAAAGATTTTGGATAACTCTAATTCTATATGCTTGTTCTCACTTTCTTGGATATTCAGATAGTGGTTTTTAAAAGCACTTACAGAAATAAAAAATCAAACTATTTACACTTACTACATATGTATTTATAATTATTTACATATATTTCTTTAAATTACCCATCATTTTCTTCAATATAACCCTTATGCAAACTATTTTACATGTTTTAATCTTAAAACAGGCAAAACTCTCTATACGTATTGGCATGTGATGTTTTAATCTTCTTGATTGAAATTAGCTGATATCTTTATTTCCATATTTCACACACTGTTGATCCTGTGCTTCCCCATTTCTTTTCCATCATCTTGCTTGGTAGGTATCTTAAACATTGATAAAAATATTTATCCCAATCTTTATCTAATTTCTTCAGTCCCTTGTACTCTTTATTATCAAAAACCATACCACACCTTAGTGTCCATATTGTCTTTAATGTGTGCACCACAATCATTACATTATTTGGGCTAAAAAAATTTACATTTTGTATCACCAAATTTTTCAGATTTATAATTGGAGTATGAAATACTTTATTTCTTATTTGTTTAAAGGTGCTTCATTACTCAAACAAATGCAAAAATGTCTCATCTCTGGTCCTACAAAATATACATTGTTTCCAGATTCATATTCAATCTTTTATTTAGATATGTTGTTGTTGGAAGTATACCATTCATTAATTTAAATATAAATTTCATGTAAGATTAAGGAGCACATATTGACTGGAAATGCTTCAAAACATTCTTCTTTGAGACCTCTACCCAAGAAGATCCCTCCTTATCCACTTGCTTTTTAAAATCCCAATATTTCATGTTGAACAAGTTGGTTATGTTTAATTCATCTTGAAAGTCTTTGTATGCTATGAATAATTCTGCCATGAAAGATCTTTTTTTCCTATTTCACTAAGTATTTTTACATCACATATTGGTGGATTTAAACATTGGTTTGTATTACGTTCAGATTAAGTCCTCCCTGGTTAATTGGTAATTGCAGTGTTGAAATTGACAGCAGTCTTGATGTTTTCCCCCAAATATATTTTTTTTGTTATTCTATTTATTTTGTTTATTGTTTTATTGTATAGTTTTACCCAAGGAGCATAGTATCCCAAAATCCCTGTTACTATAGCATTATATATTGTCACTCTTGTAACCTCATAGAGTCTTATCAATAAAAAAATTCTTAATTTTTTGCTCATTTTTTTCAATTATTATTTTATTTAAATAATTGTTCATATTAGTTTTACACATATATAATAGTATTCACCAAAAGTCCGATGGAATGGCTTGATAATTGCATGGCATTTTTTTTACCTGTAGGCAGTTGCCATGCTGCAGATTTTATTGGCTGGATATACAAACCTGTTTTTATTTAGAAATTTTCTGGAATATTAATGACTACCTGCATATTATAACTCTTTTGGAATATTATTATTATATCATCTATAAAACCTATCTTAACTCCCGAATGTGGTATATAAAGACCAGATACTTACCCCTCTATATTTTTTACCAATGGATCTATATAAATAGCAAATAGAATCATCATCATCATCATCATTATCAACCATTATCAATCCACTGCAGGATGAAGGTCTCTCCAAGTTTAATCCATCTTCTCCGATCTTTAGCTTCCCTTCTCCGCACCACCCCTGCACACTTTCTTATTTCATTCATATCACATGTGGTCTCTTTCTGGGTCTTTTACAATCTCTTGGAATCCAGTTTAAAATTTCAATTGTCCATCTATTATCATCTCTTCTAACAATATGTCCAGCCCAACTCCACTTCAATCTTTTAATTTTTTCAATGAGGTCAGTAACACCTGTTTGTTCTCTTACCCATACATTGCGTTTACGATCTCTTCTTGTTACTCCCAATATACATCTCTCCATACTTCTTTGAGTGGCCTGTGGGATTTCCCTCTTCAGAATAAACAATTTGATTTTTTCATAATTTTTTTTTATTGATATTCCATCACTTTTTATATAGTTTTCAATTACCTCGACTAGATATTGTGTTTGGCATTAGGTTATTTAACACTTCTATTAGGTATGACTAATATACCAAGTCAAATGCTGACTTAAAATCTATTTGTATAGCATAATATTGTATTAATTTCAATTCTTTAGCATATTTTATCGATTCCTGGATTTTTATAGCTGCATTCATTACTCGTCTCCCTTTTATAGCATGATGCACAGATGAAATTTTATCATTTATCAATTGATATAGTCTTTTTAATAATATTCAGCCTAATATTTTTGAGTCAATATCCTCAATTGAAATATGTCTCAGATCAGCCATTCCTGATGTCTGAACTGACTCATCCTTTTTGATGCTAAAAATTATCCTATTATTCATTCTTTCATAACACATCTGATTAAAGTATTTTCACATTGTTTGTTTTAATGCATAATCCATTAGATTGTATATAAATGATGGAATGGAATCATTTGCCAATGTTATTCATATCTTTAGTTTATTAATCTCATGTTGTATTTTATCCTTTGTTATATATTCTCTTTGCTCTTCCATTACAATGTTTTTGTATTCACATTCACATCTATTTTCACCAAATTTTATTTTTAGCTTTTCCAACATATATTCATCTACATATATTCATGATGCAAAGCTGTCTCCATCTTTCTTTATTGCAGCAATACCCTTAGTGTGTGATATTCAAACTTTTGCATAATTAGCCATTCATTTTGATAATTTTCCTAAATTAGGTATTAATTTTCTAATTTTCATTGTTTGATTTTCTTGTTGTATTTGTTGATATAGATTACTGTATTCATCCTGTAGTCTATGTATTAATTCTTAATTTGGTCTGAGACTTGTTAAATCTTGTAGTGTTTTTTTGTATTTCTAATCTTCTATATTTTATTTGATTCATTGTTAATTTTTTTTTAGATTTTTTTCTTGCATAACTCAGAAAGTTCTTTCTTTATCTCATATCATGCAATACAGGGTGATAATCTTGTATATCTTATATAGTATTTTATTGTTATTAAAAAATGATATTTGATCAGTTGTGAAGTTAATCTGATTGATTATATTCCTTTTAATAGAAAATCTATATTCCCTTATAATTTGTCTATAATCATTAATCTTTAGCTGCGCACTGAGACAATCTGCAAAGCCAACCAGTGAAGTCAATATGTTTGCATTGTTTACTTTATGTCATGAAACAAAACATATAACAATAAATGATGTGGTCCTACTATTGAAAAATGATATGCATTGATTGAGTATTTATTTTGTAATGGGTACAAGGACACTTCATTCATTTTATTCTTTAATACCCCTGGAAGGTGACTATGGTATTATTATTCCTGGCCACATGTTATGTGAATTCATTAGCAAAACAAGTATTTTCTTTAGTATAAGTGAGAAGTGGTTTATAAATTCTTCAAAAGAAGTACAAATTTCTATAAACAAAAGAATAATCAAATAGTTAGTATTTTAAGGTGCAACGTAACATTCAAATTGCAGAAATAACAAGTTAAGGTTTAATTCCCAGAAAACCCAGTATTTATATTGGTAATTTGGAAACTATAAAAAAACAGATTATTCATTAACCAATATTTACAAATCCAGCACTTTCTTTCTGCCTGACCCCTAGTATCAAAATTTGTAATGAATAAATAAAAATTTGAATACATATTTAATCTACCATATCAGTTCTCACAGCAATGATAACTACAAGGGCAAATTTTAAATTGTCTAAAATGTTTTTAAAAAAAGGGAATGGCTTTATTACTCATGAATTCATAAAAATACCTGCGATTTCTAGAATCGATTCTAACACCTCCAGAACCCAAGTCATTCTACCAAACCATATGGTATATTCAAAATGTTTTCTTGGTTTGCCTGTAGTTGGTATTGATTTTCTGTCATTTTAAGACCATTGGCAGAAGTCTTGCAGACTCGTTTTTAATCTATTCATCGTAAACGTTGACAGTAGGTAATGTCAAGATATATGGATTTGTGGAGATCGCTTGTTGAATAAAATTAATCTTCAATTCAGGAAAATTTAGCTTTGATATTTGTTACTTCAGCATTAAATTGCATAGAACTTCGGAAATAGTCGTTATTATATATTATGCAGCAGTTTTGAGTATTTTTTCTCTGATATTTTTTTTTTCTCATGTGTCATAGCCTGAACCGGGAAGCGAACCCGCTAACCCGGGACAACTGCTTGTAAAGCAGCCGTCGCTGACCTCTCGACCACCAATGCCTGACATTTTTTCTCTGATATTTTCTTACTCTTATATCTCAAAGGCGTTTGTCGAATGAGATGTGTAAAGAATTAATTACTTGCAATTATGAAAAAGTTGGAATGAGTATTTATTCTTACAAATGAATTCTTGCATAAAAATAAATTAAATTATTGTTTATATTTGAATGCCTCTTGGATATACAATTTAAAAGTATTCACTTTCTAAAACAAGTAAAAAAAAAAAACTATTTGTAATATAACTATGATGGACTTTGCAGCTTTAAGTATTTTTTTTTTTTTTCTATTTAAAGTATTGTTCAAACAAGTAAAAAAAAAAAGTATATTTTATCGATAATATATTATTTAACTTTATTAATAATAAATATTATTTTTTAAATACTTCAAAAGAAAATATAAAAAATTACATAAATATTCTTAGAAAAATTCACTGTCTTTAAACAAAAAAAAAAAA
Source organism: Epiperipatus broadwayi (assembly GCA_028023455.1). Classification (NCBI taxonomy): domain Eukaryota; kingdom Metazoa; phylum Onychophora; class Udeonychophora; order Euonychophora; family Peripatidae; genus Epiperipatus; species Epiperipatus broadwayi. The sequence goes on along the minus strand of JAQFVV010013030.1, from coordinate 164,863 downwards.
TCAATAATTACATATTGAAATTTTTTAATGGAAAGATTATTTTCAACATAAAAATAACGCTTTGATTACAATTTGATGCTGAATATATATACATGGCTGTGATTAATTTACCTTAGAAGGACTAATTAGCAGAAGTTTATACATAAGTGTGGTCATTCTCACTCCAGAAACAAGGAGTCAAAAAGAGTGAAATGTTAATGGTGAGTTTGCAATGTTTATCCAAACTAATTAAAAATTCTCAAAAATTTTATTATCCAGTGATATCGCAAAAATTGTTTGCAATGTGTATCTTAAATAACAGCAACTTAAAAATGTGAGTTTGTCAAGTGTTGATAGTCGAGAGATCAGCACAGCTACCTTACAAGCAGTTGTCCCGGATTAGCGGGTTCGTTTCCCTGCCATAAAAAGTCATTTTTATCATAAAATTCAGATTTTGACTTTCCGTCCAAACGCATTAAAAATACTAAATTTAAAACTATGATGGGGGAAAGTTACGAAAGAAATTAATATAATTTTCAGCTTGCTATTATTGTAAAATCACATGTTCCGTGAAATGGACATGTGAAATGAATAAACAAAAAATACTTTATCATAAAATTTAATTTGAAAGCCTTGCCAACCAATCATTTTTTAGTAAATCATACACATTTCTCTAAAATAGAACCACTATGTAGCTTATGTAAAGTGGCGGATGAAACTATTAAACATATTTTTACTGCTTGCCCATTTTTGAGTCCTGCTAGACAAAATATCATAACCAGAGTATTGCCAGCTAACATGAAAATTCTAAGAATCAGGGGTACTATAAAGAATGGTGTCTTTGCTGCAATTAGAATGGGAATGTTTCTGCTTTATGCCATGTGGTTAATGAGGAATTATTTCAATTTTAAATGAGGAAATAAAAAACCATGGGAGGTGTGTAAAAAATTTATTCGAAGGACTATGTTCAGGGATCACTTATTAATGCCAGAAAAGCTCTTCAGGGACACTTGGGGGCAACTTAGGCCACTGGATGAAGAGCCAATCCTCAGGCATGCTAATTAAAAATTAATTCAAGATTAAAAAATGGTTCAGTTAAATGGAGAATGACAAATGATCACTGTCAATCAAAATATGGACTGCACAATGATCACTGGCTAAGTCACTAAATGAAGAGCCCATTGTTCAGATATAAAACTAGTACACAATAATTATAAACTAAGTTTGAACAATGAGCTTCTTGCTCTGATCATGAAATTAATTAGTCATAATAATAACTAATGTATCAAATGGATATATTTTCTAATTTGGAAAATTATTTACTAATGATTGTTATAATATGTGTAACAAATCCAAACAAATGTATACCAACAAGAGTTATATTGAAATTGAATGTATATTTTCCTTAATAAAAAAACAATATTTAAATGGGTCTTGAATGTGTTTTTGTGATAAAAACATATATCATTTATATATAAAGAAATTCTAATGGCTTTAATTTTTTTGGAATTCATAAGAAATTTGAACACCAGTGCTGGGAGCACCGGAATTGATATTGGGATCTTCTGATCCCATGTTGGATATTCTATCAGCTATGGTAAGCCACACAGGGTAAAAAACTCTAATGGCTTTATTGCCAGGAAATTTATAAGTTTGACCACCATAACGCAAGCATTGGCATTGGTCCTGTGACTTCATAATCCCAAGTCTGGACACTCTACAATCTGCACCAAACCATGCAAGATGTCATTTATATTTTAAAGTTTATCTAAAAAATACTTTAAAAAAGTATTGCCCTTATTGAAAAGATATTGTTAGGGGCAGAACACAATGGCCCAAATGCAATTAGAAAAGGAGTTAAAAATTTTCAGGAAGTCACATATGATTCAAAAATATCTGTATGTATTTAGCTTACAAATCAGCTTATTTTATTATTAATATCATTGTTATTAATACCACCTTCCTTTTACTTTTTTGTTGGCAATGATATAGCTATATTTATTTGTAAATGACTGCTGCTAATCAAGATGATTTTAATCAATTTATTAAAATACTCTTGATATTTTGATTTATTTGACTTCTTACAAGTTCTTTATCCTCTTCTGATACAAACAATTCATTAAAATGTCAGGAAGTTGTCTAAATTTAATAGTGATTTAGTCAAGCGTTGATAGTCGAGTGGTCAGTACAGCTGCCTTACAAGCAGTTGTCCCGGGTTAGCAGGTTCGCTTTCCGGCTGAAGCTATGACACATGAAAAAAATAATTTAATAGTGATTTTTTTTCTATGTAATTTGGTTCAGTGGCAGAGCAATAGACTGCTAATAATCTTGGAATTGAATCAACATTGCATAATTTTCTAAACAGATAGACATTTAAGCGTTTTTAAAAGTATTTTTGCTCAATTCAACAAATATTAGATATCTTAATTTATTCTATATCCAACATATTGCACTTCTCTAAATTGTTTCAGCAAAGTAAATTGGCTTGCACACTAGCAATGTTTATATTTATTACCATGTGTGTTTTATAGATTACTAAACTAAATAAATATAAAATATTATTATTTGTATAAATTACAGCTTTGTTTTTTTTTCCATATGTCATAACATCGGCTGGGAGGTGAACCCCGCAAGAACCGTCTGTAACCAACTGCTTGCTTGCAAGGCTGCTGCGCTGACCTCTCGGCTAACAACCCTTGACAAGTTAATAACGGCATAACAAATTTCAATATTTAATGATAAAAATTAATATTATTGTTTGCCTAAAGGTATGTGATAATGGTATTTTAGTTGTATTTATATGTTGGAGTATTTTCATATATATTAAAAAATATTTAATATCTTTAGAAAAAAATAAATTTTATTTAAATTTTCCAATTACCTTCAACTGTGAGTAAGGGCACACAATATTTCAAGTGGTATTAATCTCTGATCTTCTTCAGATGATTTTTCCCTGATTAGTGATAGCCCTGGCATGGGAATCAAATCTCAGCCTTTAGATTATTAGATATTGCACCAGTAAAACTTTCATGTACTTATTATGAGGTTCCTCTTGATTTCTTCACTTTTTTCTAAAAGCAAAGTTAATTTATGGTTGCCAGACTATGTTGACTTATGGAATTATTTGCCATTGTCGTGTATTCCAAGGAGTATTTGTTATACCCATATTTATAATAATTTATCTTTTGCTGTCAAAAAAAAATGCTGTTTTGAAACAAAGCTGAAAATGTGAACCATGTTTAATTAGGGATTTTTTTTCTTATTCTGATTAATGTCTGAAAATTCAAGATAAGTGTACCTAATGTTTGTGTGTCCCAATGAAGATTTCCCACATAAATTGTATTTTATTAAAACAGGCAAAAACTCACTATACATAATACACATTGCTAACTAGAGCAATCAATGGATGCCAGAAGGCTTGTGCATAAAATCCCCATCTAGTGCCTAATAATACAATATCCCCAGACTAGTTTCTAGCTTGTGGCCTTCGTCAGTGAAGAGCATTGGATCTGAAAGCAATGCACCTAGATCTTAGAATCTAATGCAGGCTCCTCACTGATGAAGGACACAAGCCAGAAACTATTCTGGGGATTTGGCATCAATTGATTACTCTATCTTGCAGTGTGACAAAATGTATAGTGAGTTTTTGCCCTTTTTTAATAACAGTTATAAGTAAGCATAAGAAATGGTGATCATGTGATAAATTTTATGCTAATGACTTTTCTGTCATAATGCTTTTAGATGATTAATAACCTCACTTTAGTAATACAACATTGCTAATTGATATGATGATAACATCAGGAAATAGATTGGCACATATATTTTATTTATTTTAATAAGCTTCAGAAATATTTTCCTCAATATGTGTTGACACTATTACACAACCATTATTTGAAACACTTGGTCAAATCACCTAGAACATGAATTATTTCTGATGTAATGGACATGGAATTAATATACAGACCAGACAACATTATATATAAAGAAAATAGCACACACTGTTTAAGGAAATAACAAAACAATGATTTAGTTGCAAAGTTTTGTAATTGTCAAACAAAATATAATTATCTTTATATCATAAGAATTTATTAAAATTTGTTTCGTAGTTTGTTTACAAATATGATTATAATCTAATAATAATGATTGATTTAATAAGCTATTTCTTCAGTATTTTTTAATCTTTATTTCACATGCATGCTGGAATAAAAGTACAATCAGTATTAGTTATTTGTAGAGTGTCCAAAGTTTATTTTGATTAATTTCAAAAGACACAGCTTTCAATTACATATTATATTAAAGTGGTTTTATGATAAACCATACTTGCCATAAAGTAAATTCCCAACTTTAATACACTCTGACACAATCCTAAGTGGACCCTCACAAATACAATATATTTACTTTTATCTTTAGCTTTATAGCATACTCACACACATGTATTTGATATGGAATTGTTATAATCAATACAACTTTTTTACAATAATGTTTCTAAATTATATGTGAATTCTGATTTAATAACTCCATTTAAGATAGTTCTTAGAACTCTCATATTAAATTCAACAATAACCTACTTAACTGAGATGTTATTTTGAATTCAACTTTTAATTTACTAGACCAAAATCATGAATAAATTCACCCCATAATTGTAGTATATATTTAACCATTCAACATTGATTTAACAATTACATTTATATTATAAGTTGTAACACATATAAAATCTAATTCACATCTATTAATGCAAGAGTTGATGTATCTACAAATGGACTCTATTAAATTTCAATATAAAGTTTTAGTTTAACCTAAAACTCTAATAATTATTTTATCACTTGTTATTTTAAAATATTTGACACTTCATGTTATATATTTACACATGTACTCATTTCATGTTATTAAAATGACTATTACTATGGATTATTTTCTCTAATGTTATATATTTGCTGATGATTTCCACATGTAAAAATTAAAAAAAGTGATATTTTTTGTTGTATTTTAGCTGTTTTTAATGCAGCTAGAGTATTTATATATGCTTACCAGCATATTCTGATCTTATATTAAATAAAAAAAATTCACTTTTTTAAATTTAATTAATCAATTAAATAATATTATATAAATACTTTACAAATAATAAAATATAGTTTATTGAAATTAAATATGGTCTTAGAAAGTTGTAAAATAAAATGTAAAATTGTTAATATTATTTTAATCAAGCCATAATTCTCTGCGTTTCATTGTGAAGATTTTTTTGCAAGCTAATACTTCTCTTATGTTGGTATGAAGTAATGGACACCGTTTATGATCACATTTCTTTCTTTTTAAGTTAATATACTGTCCTTTATCAATTTCCCATCTTTGAAATTTTGAGATGTAGCCTTTTTTCCATTTTGCGTAGAAATTCCTTTATAATAGTTTGATCAAGTTCATCAGAGGTCTAGGTTAGACATCAACATCTGACAGTTTTTCCTCTTTTCTACTTAGTCATCCTAATGATGGTTGAATGTAGTTTGAATAAAGCAAGAATCCAGACAGATGACAGATAAATTTCATAAAATACTGACTATACATACTTTTGATCTCTTGGTGATAACACCTTTGATAATCTCTTATTTACAACACTTTTATGATCTAATTTTATTTTTATTACAGTAGGGCTATGAATTATGCTCTACCTAATTCTGCAATTTCAGTTATACACTATCCAAAGTAAAATGTAATCAAACAAATCAAAATGTAAATGAATCAACAAAAAACATTGAATTCATCAAATTTAATATTTGACAGTCATTTTTCTTTTCTGAGCAGAGTGCATACAAATTATGTATATTAATAAAATATCTTCAGTTTATGTTGAAATCTCATATATTTTTTTTATATTATTCTTTCTGATTTTGATGTACAGTATTTTTCTTAATAAAATATTTTCTAAAAATAAAAATGTTACAAGATTTTAGAATTAAGATAATAATTTTTTAAAAAATAGATGAGTCCATTGTTTTTTATGAAAAAAAAAAAAGTTATTGAAAAATATAGAATATTACCAGAGCATATTTTACTATTTACTTTATTTTAAAGATATTTCTTTTAGTTTTTTCTCTCGTACTCTTAAGTTTCAACAGGTGCATAATAAACACACATTCTGTAAAGTAAAATAAATATTCCCTTCATTTATTATTAATAATTATATTATATTTTAAAAATATTATTTATAATATAATTTTGAATTATATATACTTAATATATATATACAAGATAAGTGTTATATATATATATATATATGTTTTGAAAAATACTATATACTTGCAGTTCAATACAAAATATGTATTCTATGCTAATCATTGTTTATCAACAAAACATACGCTTTTATACTCTTATTTCCTCTTAACACAAGGGGGGGGGTGCAAGATGTGATATGTTGGACTATTTCCATTATTTATGAGTGAATGTTAAATGTATCGAAAATTTTAAACTTTATTTAAACTTTCCAAATACATCAACTTGTTAGTAATAACACACAAATAGACAATACATGTTAGTAATTACACAACGTTTCGAGTAGTAATATTCTCCACTCTTCTTCTGGTGTTGCTGGCCTATATGCACAGTGTCAATATTCACTTAGAAGTTGAACTCGCATCTTTAGATTCTTGAATATCGAATTTTAAGGCAAACGCTCTACCAACTGAGATATTCTATCAAAGGCAACACATAGTAGAAATTTGATATATTTATATATGAGGGTTGGTTCAAATCCTCCTGAGTCCTCCAATTTTTTTCCTACTATATGTTGCCTTTGACAGAATACCTCAGTTGGTAGAGCGTTTGCCTTAAATTCAATATTCAAGAATCTAAAGGTGCGAGTTCAACTTCTAAGCGAATATTTGCATATAGGCCAGCAACACCTGAAGAAGAGTGGAGAATAATACTACTCGATACGTTGTGTAATTACTAACCTGTGTTGTCTATTTGTGTGTTATTACTAACAAGTTGATGTATTTGGAAAAGTTTAAATAAAGTTTAAAATTTTCGATACATTTAACATTCACTCATAAATGATGAAAATAGTCCAACATATCACATCTTATAATATACCATCATTACAAACCTTCAGGGGATAGTGTAGTTTCTGGCTCCGTGTAAATGACTTTTTAAAACACCATCATTATTTAATGGATCAAATTTGCAAAAACAACAATTGTTAAATTGCTTGAATTTTTCTCGTTTTCAAATCTCATATCTCAAAACAAGTTTAATCGTTTTATTATCTTATTTTTAATCTAACTATTTAATCCAAAGTGTAGATTACTTCATTAACTTTTTAAAATGTATTTCTTTTAATTGTGACGTTTCAATATATTTCATTCATTTTTTAATCTTAATAAGAGAAACAGTTTTAACATAGTTTATATAATATATAATTTATTAGGTTCTCTTAAATTTTAAACACTTTTAATAAACCTATAATATTACTTCTCATTATTTTAAATGAATCGCTTTTAATAATTTATTCGATTATTTGAAAATTACTTATTAATAATTACTTTTAATACATTAAGATACTACTTTTAATTTATATAATTTAAAAAAAAAAAATCTTTGTACTGCTATATAAGCTATTCTCTTAACTGAAAATAAGTTCATTAGCAATGTAGAAGACCATGTAGCTGACCGTGAAATGAATATGACATGATTCCTTTTAATATGTATAATAATATTAAATAATATTGACTAATTTGTGAAGTACTAAAAACTTAGACTGATTAGACGTTTTGTGATATTTTATGACATAAATGTAGTATAAATTTTGAATATATATATATATATAATACCCTTATATTTGGTCCAGATAGGTAAGGTAGGGTTTGAAATGTAGCTATTAAAAAAAAAAAAGGTGATTTTCTGATATGTAATTTTGATGCTATAGGTAGTAGGAGTTCAAACTCAGTAAATAGGAGTCTACAAAGATGTTTAAATAGTTTAGGCATTTTAATATAATATATTCATTAAAAGATAGTATTAATTTTTATTTATTATATTCAGAAGATACTATGATAATATAATAGTTTAATTATAGCAGTAAATATTTTACATATGTTTAAAGATTTGAAATACAGGCATTCTTCATATACATGGAGTTTAATCGTATATTTAGAAGATTTGAAATCAGGTTTTCAAGCACCCTTCAACTATCCACACTATCTCATACCATTGATACAAATGACCCCATGGATAGCTGAAAAGTTGAAATTTGGAGTTGATTGAAGCCTGCCCATTAAAGTATGAGATTTGCTATTTTAATATAAACTGAGCACTGATTATATATATATATATATATATGTGTGTGTAGTACTGGTTCAGCATGAAATATGTATATTGGTGATTATTTATCTTTTTTACATCTGTATGATCATGTATATCAGTGATAGTGTGGATAGTTGAAGGGTGCTTGAAAGTCTGAATTCAAATGCCCTATATTTATGATATGCTAAAAGTAATTATTTTGTTCTAAATGTTATTTAAATGATAGTCAGTTTAATATTAGTCTACAATATTCTGAAAGTGTCACATGGTCTAAGGTGTTTGTGTGAGCTTTCAAGAGTTAAAAAAAGAAAACTTGATTTTTAGCTTGTTAACAAAATTTGAAACATTATAAAATGTAGTAAGAATTAGAGAAAAAGATGTTTTAAAATAATTATTATTAGTATTTTGTTCAAATGTAACATTTTATTTTAAATCAATTTTAGGGTTATTAAAATATTAAAATTGTTTTATAAAGATATTTAATATTTAGATAAAATATTTAATGTTTAAAGTATTGAATTAATCTGATAATATCTAATAAATGATGACTCATAGGTTTAAAAACTTAATTTTAAAAAAATGATATTGATTTAGTTATGTAAATTAGCAAGTTTTTACAAGCAGAATTGACCAATGAAATCATTAGATTAGACCTCTATAAAAGAAAAGTTTGATCTAGACTAAACAGTTTTAGTAAAGTGAAATTACCAGTGAAGTAATAGTAAAGTACAGTTTAATTTGGAATTTATGACTAATATTTTTTTTCATTATAACAGTAATAATTTTTTAACTATTATTGTTTTCCTTTTAAAATGTTTTAAAAATATAATTTTAATAATTATTTTAAATAATGATTCACTAAAACACCAAATTTTCTTGTCAGAAGATTCTGCTTGAAATATAATTCAAAACTACAATAATTTTATGGAACATGGTAAGTCATTTAAATATTGGGATAATGTACATCAAATGCTGAAGGATATACTACAACAAGAATGTGGGAGATTTATGTAAGATATTTATTTTTTTTATAAATAACATGCTTAGTATGAATGAACATTTAACTTTAATATCTAAATGTCTCATGTGAAAAGTTTATAGTTGTAGTTTTTATTTTTATTTGAACCATATTTATTTGTAAGAATGAGCTAGTTATAAATTAAATCTTTAGCAAAATGATTGAGTTAAATATTCTAGTTAGAACCCTAATTATTTATTGTTTACTTAAATATTATATTTTAATTTAACAAGTTTCTTATAATTAATTATTATAAAATATTAATTTTATGAAATATTATATGTGAGTGGTATATCTTGAGCTAGTCTTAATATTAATGGTCTTAATATATATTGTTTATGTAACTTGATTGTAGCAATAATATACTTATATTCCAGTTAGCCAGATTTTTTAGTTGATTTCTTTTAAGTTAAGGAACAATATATATATATATATATTGTAATGAGCACAGACGTTCGTTACATTGTTGTTGTTTTTTTTATTTATTAAACATGAAAGTAAATTAAAAAGTTCGCATTTAAAAATTTTCTTTTAGAATTAAAAATTGAAATTAAATATCATCTTAAACTCTTATATATTAAATCGCACAGATATAAAAAATTATTAAAATAAAACTGCATTAAAAATAGAAAAGGTATTTTAAAAACAAAAACTTAAAAAGATTTGGAGATAAAATTATATCTTTAAATTTATCTTTAAATATATCTTTGATTTGGAAAACAGGTTAATTAATCAGAAATGGAAATGATAAATTTAATTAGTCAAATGTAAACCAGCCTTGGGCATTTAAATGTAAAAATACCGGTCAGATAGGAAAACAATAGAAACTGTTAGCAAATAAGAAGAAATCCCTATGGAATCGGACCGCAGCGAAAGGACCATCACATCGGTGACGTAATGTAAATTCAATCCTTCACATTAATATAAAAGGAAAATTTGGAAATTATTAATCAGGGAGAGTTATTGATGATTATTACGATGTAACAGCTAGGTGTTAGTGCTGAGGGGATTGAAAAAGACGCACAGCTTCAATCCCTTCAGTTCTGCTAAGAAAGGAAGAAAAATGAACCATCGTTTCTACATTGAGGACCAACTACACTAAAAAAATCTCCGGATGGATAAATAAATCGGCCAACAGGATACCAATTTTCGGACGACGTGGGAATTCACGTTCAAACGGCAAGGAATATATGAAGATGAACTATTTAAATAACCGTAAGAACTTTAAAATTTATGAACAGTAAATTAAAAACTTTTCCAGATTTAAATGATTGCAATATTATTCTATCTGACCAACATTATTTATTAATTAGTTATAATTTTATTTAATGTATTTATTTTGTAAAATCATTTCCATTTATTTATTTTTTGTTCTTTAAGTTTTATTATGATTTTTGTTTTCCGTTAAATTAATTATAAAAATGTTAAACTTAAGTCGGGCGTGAATGGCTGTATAGATTTGTAAAGTTATATTAGGGGAGGGTAATCTTAGGTTATTTGTTTCGTGGTTAGATTGGGTCAATGGATTGGATATATTGGTGTGATTAGTAGATGTAATATTGATTCGCTACGGGCAGAATCGCTTCATACGCCGCACACTTCCGTTTGCCTATGGAAGGAATTATAAGTCGGATACCGCAGTTCCTTTCTATGGAGTTTTTTGTTTTATTGCTCTTCTTTGCAGATAGATGTAATATTCCTATCTCATAAGAGGCAATTTCTTCTCTTAACCTTTTGTGCTGCCGTATTTTATTACATTGAATACATCGATATATCAGATGGATTGATGCCAGTTTGACTACGAAATTTAGCCTAAGGTTAAATAGGGATAGAATATTTTAATTTCAATGCAAATCTATGTAGTATTCATACTCGATTCTAAATAAAAATGCATTAAATTTAAGTTGTTTATAGACGCTTGCATGGATTGTTTATCGGTTAACTATGTTTTGCGTTTTCATATTTGATCAAAATATATAGACATTCGATAAATAATGATACCTTACGGTGAGTATCTAAAATGTATTTATTCGGATGTCTTTTAAGTTATTGGTGACAATGCAAGTATCTTATGGTGAATACTATTGGGTTACATATAAATTTCCCTCCGCAATTGTCAGTAATCAATGATTTTATATTTTGATCGCTTATGTTTACTTTGGAATGTTTTTAACCGTGTAATCTATGTAACCGATCTATAGCAACTTATTATAACAAGCTTTTATAATCCCATCTGTGCGAACTTAATTAAAATGTAAAATTAGAATATAATAGTAATTAAAGGTAAATTAAAGTCAAAAATCAAAGTTAAAAATAATGTTAAATGTTAAAATGTAAAACTAATACTAAAATAATTTTAAATCTTATATATATGTGCATAAATAAATGTTTGTATGCTAATTACTGGCAGTGGCTTATTTTATTTATTTTTTAATGTTGAAATCTAATTAGATAAGATATGATATTATTAAATCTCTGCTACTCCCTGAGCTAGTGACATGGGCTAACGACCGGAACCAAAATATTTAAAAAAAAAATTTTTTTTTTTTTTTTTTGACTTACGTATCTGCCTACTTTATAAATTTTTCTAGGTTCAAATGCCTAGATGGCGCCCCGTAGTGCAGTTTACGTAAGTCCCTTTCTCCGGATCGTTACAACTGGCTTTCCCAATCTGGGGCCGATCTTTAATAAACCACAAATACCCTGAGCAAATTTTGTCAAAATGAAATATTTTTATCTGTTTACATAAAGTCGTATACTTTAAATCTGATAAAAGCACTGCCAGAAAGAAATAGCACATATATTAAACACGAGAAAGTATAAATAATTCTAAACTGTATTTCGTTAAAAAGAAAGTCAAAAGGTTGCGATTGATATGTTTTTTTTGTTGTTGTAATATAAATTATACTTTAATGTGTATAGGTGCGCACAGCCACGTAAGTTTATGATCGAAATGTGGTGCCTTACGATGAGTACCTTTGGGAATTACTTCAGTGTAACCCTATGTATGCATTTCAATCAGTCATAAATAAGTTGGTGGTGTTTATAATTGTGCGGCAAATAGACACGTTTAAACCCATTATTTCTTAAAACATATTTATCTCAATGCAACCTTATTTAAATAAATAATTTATAAAATTTGCTTGTCATGCCGTGTGTAAAAATAAAATGGATTAAAAAAAAAAAGTTAGAACTCTGGTCGGGAGGAGGTGAACGTAAATGGTCCTTGGAAAACGATAGTAAACATTTTTCTTTTTGTATATAGTCTTTTTGTAAAATTATTAACCAAATGTTTTGTAAATGTCTTTGTCAATCGTGTACCGTAATTACTAACCCTAAGTAAAATATTTTTTTTTTTTGATCATTTTTTTTTAAGTAACTTTACTGATATGTAACGAGCACAGACGTTCGTTACATTGTTGTTTTTTTTTTATTTATTAAACATGAAAGTAAATTAAAAAGTTCGCATTTAAAAATTTTCTTTTAGAATTAAAAATTGAAATTAAATATCATCTTAAACTCTTATATATTAAATCGCACAGATATAAAAAATTATTAAAATAAAACTGTATTAAAAATAGAAAAGGTATTTTAAAAACAAAAACTTAAAAAGATTTGGAGATAAAATTATATCTTTAAATTTATCTTTAAATATATCTTTGATTTGGAAAACAGGTTAATTAATCAGAAATGGAAATGATAATTTTAATTAGTCAAATGTAAACCAGCCTTGGGCATTTAAATGTAAAAATACCGGTCAGATAGGAAAACAATAGAAACTGTTAGCAAATAAGAAGAAATCCCTATGGAATCGGACCACAGCGAAAGGACCATCGCATCGGTGACGTAATGTAAATTCAATCCTTCACATTAATATAAAAGGAAAATTTGGAAATTATTAATCAGTGACTAGTTATTGATGATTATTACGATGTAACAGCTAGGTGTTAGTGCTGAGGGGATTGAAAAAGACGCACAGCTTCAATCCCTTCAGTTCTGCTAAGAAAGGAAGAAAAATGAACCATCGTTTCTACATTGAGGACCAACTACACTAAAAAAATCTCCGGATGGATAAATAAATCGGCCAACAGGATACCAATTTTCGGACGACGTGGGAATTCACGTTCAAACGGCAAGGAATATATGAAGATGAACTATTTAAATAACCGTAAGAACTTTAAAATTTATGAACAGTAAATTAAAAACTTTTCCAGATTTAAATGATTGCAATATTATTCTATCTGACCAACATTATTTATTAATTAGTTATAATTTTATTTAATGTATTTATTTTGTAAAATCATTTCCATTTATTTATTTTTTGTTCTTTAAGTTTTATTATGATTTTTGTTTTCCGTTAAATTAATTATAAAAATGTTAAACTTAAGTCGGGCGTGAATGGCTGTATAGATTTGTAAAGTTATATTAGGGGAGGGTAATCTTAGGTTATTTGTTTCGTGGTTAGATTGGGTCAATGGATTGGATATATTGGTGTGATTAGTAGATGTAATATTGATTCGCTACGGGCAGAATCGCTTCATACGCCGCACACTTCCGTTTGCCTATGGAAGGAATTATAAGTCGGATACCGCAGTTCCTTTCTATGGAGTTTTTTGTTTTATTGCTCTTCTTTGCAGATAGATGTAATATTCCTATCTCATAAGAGGCAATTTCTTCTCTTAACCTTTTGTGCTGCCGTATTTTATTACATTGAATACATCGATATATCAGATGAATTGATGCCAGTTTGACTACGAATTTTAGCCTAAGGTTAAATAGGGATAGAATATTTTAATTTCAATGCAAATCTATGTAGTATTCATACTCGATTCTAAATAAAAATGCATTAAATTTAAGTTGTTTATAGACGCTTGCATGGATTGTTTATCGGTTAACTATGTTTTGCGTTTTCATATTTGATCAAAATATATAGACATTCGATAAATAATGATACCTTACGGTGAGTATCTAAAATGTATTTATTCGGATGTCTTTTAAGTTATTGGTGACAATGCAAGTATCTTATGGTGAATACTATTGGGTTACATATAAATTTCCCTCCGCAATTGTCAGTAATCAATGATTTTATATTTTGATCGCTTATGTTTACTTTGGAATGTTTTTAACCGTGTAATCTATGTAACCGATCTATAGCAACTTATTATAACAAGCTTTTATAATCCCATCTGTGCGAACTTAATTAAAATGTAAAATTAGAATGTAATAGTAATTAAAGGTAAATTAAAGTCAAAAATCAAAGTTAAAAAATAATGTTAAATGTTAAAATGTAAAACTAATAATAAAATAATTTTAAATCTTATATATATGTGCATAAATAAATGTTTGTATGCTAATTACTGGCAGTGGCTTATTTTATTTATTTTTTAATGTTGAAATCTAATTAGATAAGATATGATATTATTAAATCTCTGCTACTCCCTGAGCTAGTGACATGGGCTAACGACCGGAACCAAAATATTTAAAAAAAAAATTTTTTTTTTTTTTTGACTTACGTATCTGCCTACTTTATAAATTTTTCTAGGTTCAAATGCCTAGATGGCGCCCGTAGTGCAGTTTACGTTAAGTCGCTTTCTCCGGATCGTTACAATATATATATATAGAGAGAGAGAAATTATAACTTTTTGGATTTGAAAAATGCTTATGTCATGTAAACCATGCACATTGTTTGTAAGTGATCAACTGAGGCATCTAGTTGATATGGTGATAGACTTTCTATGCCATGTGACTTATTGCAAATAGATTTGAATGCCTTAGACAAGAGTATAATGGGTAGATAGTATATAATTTTAGTGATGATGAATTGTTAAATAGATGCACTTTTGAGTATTATGAAAGGGTATGCCTTTGATAGTGAGTTGGTGATCAGCTCAACTTCAGCTTAAGTTTGTTCTGTATATACCATCTCATTGTTGTAGCACTTAAATGAAATGGAATGCCAAAAAAAGCATTTGGTTTGGTTTAGTTTGTGTGGGTGCATGCTTTACATGTAAAGAGTAATCAGGCAGTAGTTTTGTTTGCATTTAATTTCAGCTTGTATGTAGTTGTGAAGTTGTTGATTTTTTTATAAACTGGATAGGAAAATTTTGGAAGGTAGTAAAACAGTCTCTTCATCCGTATAATGCATTTAGGGTGTCCAGTATTGGGATGTCTGTGAATATATATATATATATATATTCACATATATATATATATATATATATATATATATATATATATATATATATATCAAAACTACCCCAAATCCAAAATTAAACCAGACCAGCATAAAAATAATATTAAAACACAACCTAAGGTTTCACTGCTACAAGCAGACTTCTCAAGTGTAAAGAATTACAAAAACTACACAATATATATAATATTAAAAACTACCCACAAATCCATTCACTTCCCATCCACCCTTAATATTAAAAGAACTCTTAAATAAGTTAATTGCTTCAGAATAATAAATTTTCAATAATAAAGCCTCTTTAATTCTTCTTTTGATTTCATTTCTCTCAAAAAAGACAACCTTAGCTTCATTAAAGTCAATAGTGTGGCCTGTAACTTTTTCATGGACATACAAAGCAGAACTAAGATATCTATTTTTAATTCTACTTTTATGACCTTTATTCTTTCATTTAAATTTCATTTAATATTATATATATATTGTGTAGTTTTTGTAGTTTTTTACACTTGAGAAGTCTGCTTGTAGCAGTGAAACCTTAGGTCATGTTTTAATATTATTTTTATGCTGGTCTGGTTTAATTTTGGATTTGGGGTAGTTTTGATTTTATTTTGACTAGTTTAGCTTTATGCTTGTAATGGTTATTATATATATATATATATATATATATATATATATATATTGTAACAGTCAGAATCATCTGTCTCGATAACACACTGTAGAATTCAAACCCCAGACACAAAACTGAACATTCTAGGAAGGGTTGCCTTCTAGACATACTAAGTTCGAATCTAAAGTCCAAATTTCACAGCGTCATCTACATGACAACACATCTGACGCCACTACTAGTATAACCTTTGACCGGTGCCTGGTGGTCAGGGAGAAACAAAAGACTCTATACTAAAAGAAGCTTGGGTGGCTAATTAACATCTATGGATTTACAAAAGAAATGCAGAATATATATATATATATATATAGACTGAGACAGTGATAGGAATCAAATAAAATAAGAGATCAAATTTAGTTTTAAATAATTTCACACAATTTATTTATATAAATTAGATATATAACACCACTGTCTGCTTATATGAGACAGGGACGCATATTAAATAATAGTTGGCATTATATTTTAATAAATGACAAATGGTTTTAAAGCAAAGTGATATATTCTATTCCTCGGGCTAATAGCATTACAATAATGTGCTTGAAGAGATAGGAACATGTGTGAGGTGCAGTGTGTAGAAGATTGGAGCCAGTCCATTAAAGTATGAAGATTGTCTATCTTAATATATTTCTGAGCACTTATAGTATATATGTGTGGGAGATGATAATCTGGACCAACTGACGATTGCTGGTTTAGCATGAAATACATATATTGGTGATTATTTATCTTTTCAGCATATATGTGCTTGAGTGTATCAGTGTTATTAGATAGAGTGGAGAGTGGTAGGTCATGTAAAAGTATGTGCTCATATACCCTATATTACATATATAGACACATGGTATATATGAAGCCTGTGTTTCAATTATTACATTGTAGAGATGTCTTCCCATCCTTGCATATGTATTCAATGGATTATGTCCTGTACATGTGGGGTTCAGATTAACCTTGGATCAACATGGGTGTGACAAGAATCTCAGCCTCAGGGTGGCCTTTGAGCACTCCATCATCAGATTTTCAATTGGATGGACGGTTGAAGAGTTGCAGTGTGTAGTATATTGGAGCCATCCATTAAAGTATGAAGATTGTCTATCTTAATATATTTCTGAGCACTTATAGTATATATATGTGGGAGATGATAATCTGGACCAACTGATGATTGCTGGTTTAGCATGAAATACATATATTGGTGATTATTTATCTTTTCAGCATATATGTGCTTGAGTGTATCAGTGTTATTTGATAGAGTGGAGAGTGGTAGGTCATGTGAAAGTCTGTGCTCATATACCCTATATTAAATTAAGTGTTATAAAATATTTATTGATTTCGAGAATAGCACGGACAAAAGCTTACTAAGCAACAAAGTGGGAATGTGATCAAAGCATTTATTTGAGAATAATTATAATTGAGTTGCATTGGGAGGTCAGTATTGCTGATAATGAATTTATTAAAGTTGGAGGGTGTGATACGTTTAATGTCACGGATGCTTTGTAAAATAAATATAAAATAAAACAATATTGAAGATCCGGAATAATTACGGAGGGCATCTCACCGCTAACCCGTAGGAAAGTATTTTATGAACAGCCAAAACTTAGCAACTGTGTCACAATTGCATTTAATTCCCAGGGGTGTCATTTGGGACACCATCTGCCTGGAAACTTGCAATAAGTGAAAAGAACGGACTTTGCCGTGTAAAGAATCCTTGGAAAAATAAAACAAAGCAGTCTCAACAACCAATTCATTTACCAGCAATATGAGACTAGTGTATATAAAACATACTGAATGGGTTTTACATGGATTAAGAGAAATGCCCAATCAAATTCCCAGAAATTCATTTAAAAGGGTCCGCACATTCTTGTCGTCAATGATGAACTTTGTAATTAAAGTAGAACACGGTAATTAAAATAGGAAAATGCATGCTTGCGGGTTTGAAAAGTAAGTATAGATTTATATACGCAATCATGAATTAGGGGACACATTTAAATCACTGACCTCGCACATACTTTCATATTAGATTAAAATCAATAACATGTAGATTTTAAACTATGTGATTATAATATATATTAAAAAATAGAATCCCCCCCCCAAAAGAGTTGTTAAAGAAAAAAAAAATAGAAAAATATTAAAAAAATATGCCTTAATAGCGGCATCTTACTTTCAATAAAGGGAATAGTTCACTTGGTCAAAGACGATTCTGACACATTATCATAATAAAATAAAAGAAAGCTTTATAAATAGAAAATATTAACCCAAGGATAGAGCAAAACTGTTGATTATATTATATTAACATGTTAAAGAAATACATAATGAAGTTATGTGAAATATAAGGAAAACAATTTTAAATTGCTATAGCATGTTAGTTAGGATTCACAAGAGCTCTTGGATTAATTTAGGGTTACCTCTGGAGAAGCATTTTTAGGCAGATTGATGGTTGGCAGTTTTTATATAATTTAACAGCAAAATCTGGAAATGTTCATATTTTTGGCAGCAGCAGCAGTTCCGGGGCTTGTGATAACTTCCGATGGTCTACGGCAGCAGATGACCATTCCTGAGAGAAATAGCCTTCTCGCACTCTATTCTGTCATGTCAAGATTTATAAATTACTAGAATAGAACTCAGAATGATTTCTCTTAGAAACATTAGAAAAAAAACTGGAGAACAAAAGAAAACCCTTCTTTTTATAGTAGACATTAACAATAGAACTGCCCTGGAGCATTACAAAATATATCGGACTTATCAGCTGTAATTAAATCTATCCCAATGTCTAAAGGAATTCAACATTAATTAATTTCTTTTGTTAATTTCCCTGTCGACATTCAGATTACAAACTAGATTCAATTAAAAATTACTTTATTAATTAAAAAAAACCTTAAGTGGACATCTGCTGTTTTTAGATAAACTTATATAACATTTACTAATTAAACTATTGTCCCTCATTTATTTTAACAGAAATATTTGGAATAACTTTTATTAAATTAAAGAAAATTATTTTACTTTTTAAATTGCAATATTTGAATCTATTTACTAAACGAATATTTACTAAATGAATTTTATTTTAAATCAAAATATATTACGACGGTAATATATTTGTAAATAGATTCAAACAAAATAACTTTAATTAACAATTTATAATTTTGATATGTTTTAAAATGCATATCATAGTGTGTGCGCAATTACGACTTATATAACCTACTTTTTAATAAATCAAAATTATGTGAACATATACATAATCTATAACCTTTTATTTATTTGGGAATGACTTATATATATAATATGAGCATTGTACTCATGGTTTACAATTAGGCAGGATTTTGGTATATAAGCGTATTGCAGACACACTATGATTGATTGGGGTTCAAACTAAGGTATGAGGGTAGAAAATAGGTAAGAAAAGGTGAAACGAAGATCTGCAAAGCAGACCTTACTGTTTCAATATATTGTAACCCCTCACCACCAATCACCATCACTAACAAATACCTAGGGGCACCAATTCTATCAAACATAGAAAAAATTATCGAAACTAACTTTATTTTAAAATTACTTATGAGGCTCTTAATTAAAGTTTCACCTTAACCTAGCTCAGTTGAGGGATACAGAGGTGTATGAGAGGTACAATGCACATTAGATGTGGGGAAAAATATTATAATTAATAGGAATAAACATCTATTAAATTCTATACTACACAAAAATTTAATTGGTAAAATTCTACCAGCTAAAATTAACTAATTATCATCTATATTTCACCTCCTTCCATCATCCATATGTACTGAACAACCTCTATCATATTAGAAAATTACACTAATAACCAAAATATAATATTTTAGAAACTGTAATGTATAATTTACTGGATCTGAACCTAAACTAAACCTATCATTACTAAATTTTTAATTAAATACTAATCTAATCTAATTACCTGAATTTATTATTTGATCTGAATTAAGTACTAAAGATCTCAGGGAATTAACTGATGGTATGGCTTAATCTAAAATCTCTATATCTTAATAACTATTATTTAATATTATGAAAACAATAATATAAACCAAGCAATACCTTAACTAAATAATGGCAGTTAGATAATGAAAGAAATCGGGCACATTTTGATTTTAATTCATCATCTAAACAATTACTAAATAATAAAACCTTTTAAGACAATCAGTAGATAATTGACATCTCATACAGTGTTTGGATCAAGAAAATCAATATCATCATATCTGGATGTTTATCATAATTAAATGAAAATACAATTATATTACATTAAATAAAATAAATGTGTGAGCATGTGTGGAAATATGAAACAATGAATGAATGTCAGAGAAGACTTCTAAATTCAATTTTAAATAATAAAATATTTATTAACAAAAAAAATATAAAATAGTTAATCAACATTTAATCTTTTTTCATTGGTATGAGTACAGATTTTGAATTCACTTAGCATCACTAGTTACAATTTTCATAAAATCAATAACACAAGATGATTTCTTAAATTTCACATATTGGATATTATATCTATCAAAACATACTAATAGATCTGTGAATCACCTTATATTCTTATTAAATAATGAACCCAAAATAAAATCCACATATTTACTATAAAACAAATGGTTTTAATTATCAGTTACTTCTGATAAACCTGTACAAGTGAAGAAATATAATCTTATGCTTTTAGTAATCAACTATAAAATTTACCACAAAATGTTGTTCAACATTTTTCCCTATAGCACTTAATTATTAATTCATTTAATAAAACTATGACAAACAAAACATGGATTAAATATCTTCATTACTCTATAAAGTAAAATTAAAATTTTGCACTTTACTTCAAATGCACAGTAACTATAACTAAAATAAAAAGGGGTTTGAAACCTAAGAATAATATCAAAATAGGTTTTGTAAAATAAAATTAATAGTTCCATTAACTAAACATATTCTTACCAGATTATATCTTGCAAAAAATGAACTAAATGATTCCAGTAATTAAATATATTTGCCTTTGCAACATTAAAACAAAACATTCTATTAAATAATTATGGTTTTATTTTTCCAAAATAGAAATAAATAATGCTATTCATTAACTGTCTTTTATCTTTGCTTGCTTACTTAATCAAATGATGACTGAATGATAAAAATTAATGATATGAAACCTAAATGATCACTATAAAATATTTTAAAATAAAAATTAAAGTTGTACATTACTGATGGATTTTCTTATATCTTTCAAATTAACACTTTATGTATGAGTCTGTATTATGCTGTGTGTCAAAGAATAAATAAATAATTAATTCTAATCAATCTAATCAGTTTGCTTATGAAGTTACAATATGAACATAATACGGATGAAGGCAATGGTCAATGAAGCTTTAGTTACTAACTTTATTACAGCTGTTTTGTAAGAAAATCTATTCTGCCTTTATTCTTCTTTTATCAACAAATTACATCACACTTGGCTATAGTATAAGCTGGAAAACATTCATAACTACATAGGGATAAAAGATTTAACAGTTCAAATCAGACAAATATCAACACAATAACTTCCAAGTCTACTTCTCAGACTAAATAAACTGGTGGGAATACATCTCTTCACCAAATAATCAGGGAGATAATATACTCAACTTCAGATACTTTAATTCATAATAAATATCAACAAAACTGGAGGATTCCATCTACTCCTATCAAAAACATTTCAATACACAGAAAATAAGAGATAACTCGATCCCATAAATAATATCACAACTGGAGCATTCCATCTACTCTTATCAAAACATTTCAATGCATAGAAAAGAAAGGATTATTCAATCCCATATACTATACTAGGCAATCTACCCATGTTTAAATATTCAAATCACAAAAGAGGGAGAGCTTACTCCATCTCACAAATACTATAAAACATTGCATATAGCTACAAAAATACTTTTCCATTCACGCATAATAAGAACAATAATTCTCACTTAAATATATCTCTAATCCTTCCAAACAATTAACCATCCACTTCCTTCGAAACCGATTGATTGTATATCATTTGTGATTGCAATTAATATATGATTATAGCTAAGTTTAATAATAGACACACACAAGCATAATGATACATAGACCATTTAAAATCACAGTAAGCAAAGAATTACTATTAAAATATTAGTTACTAATTCATAAAAGTGATAAAGAATAAATATTTCATATCTGGTAATATACTATTTAGGACTTAGTATCCTACTAATAATGGTTGAAAAATAAAGCAATAATTTATTGGCAAATAAGACAAAATAATTTTTTATATAGTGCATTTACATTAGCCCAAATCAAAAATAAATATTTTAGATCTAGATAAATAATAAAGCTTTATGTTAACGATGAAATAATTATTAAAATACTGATTTTCTAATCTATAAAAAAAAATATATACAGAAAGATTTTATACAATGAAACTCTTTTAAAATAATTATCTTTTACCCCTTTCAAACTATAAATAGACTCTACCATTTTTTATCATGTGTGTGTGTGTTACCAACACACGACCAAACTTATATTAAAATAATAACAGTAATAAAAAAATTTAAATTACCAGCATAATATATTTCTTTATTATGCCATTAGAGACGTTCTTGAAGAATGAAATATATATATATGATAATACCAGATAAAATAATAAAACATTTCTTAACTAATACTATCTATCTAAACACTATTAAATAATAGTAAAGTTCTTTTCTTCTTTCTTCTTAATTAAAATGAAAAGTTTATTAATAGTTAGTATATGACTTTCCTTTGTCATGTCCCCAAATGAATAAGAGTAATACTAAACAGTAAACACACAAGGATAAATATTGACACAGAACACCACATTTCCTGCAGGAGAAACAAAACAATATTTTTTTGAATCCATAAGAGCATATTCAATGTTTTTAGTTATCAACTAATGAATTGCTGTTGATATTATATAGAATTTCATTAATTAAGCAATGAATATTTCACAATGCAAATAAAATATGTTTGTACTTCATTCCTAGGATATATTTAAAATTTGATTTCACAATTATAAAGCCATTCAGAAATACACGTAGTCATTCAATTAATAATATTTATTTAGATAAACTAATTGGTAATATTAATACAGCCATGTCACATAACTTTATCCATTTATAATTTCATTTTTCCTATTAGTCTGGAAGAACAAATAATTATTAAAGTACATTCAATGACATATTTAATATTGTATTTTTTCTTTTCAATAGGTAAAAGTAGAAATAATTACACCACTGTTCTAATAAATATGTCGATAAAATTATATGTCTTACATATATTTGTAAATTTTCTTTTACAATTAGCATGAAACTTATTAAATAGAGTTCTGGAAATGTTCAATAAAAGTTCACACCTTTTCCACATATAAATGACACACGTTGCAATTAATCTATTCATAATATGATTTAAACTTAAGAAACTGAATTTTAGAAAATAAACAAACATTCTTCTTCTCATTCCCGATAAGTTTAAATTTAAATAAAATAAATTTATAATCCTGTCACGCATTCCCATTTTCTTAAATAGTAATAATTTAACTTGAATAATATAACATATCACTTACATGCATTTCAGACAACGGTTGGAGAATTTAAATAATCAGCAAGAATAAGACCAATGAATCATTTAGTGTAGTTTAAGTACACATATTTTTGCAACAATAAAATATGTTATTTTCAGCTTGAACTTTGGAAAAAAAAATTATACTATTAAACTTTGTTTAAAATTGAAAGGGTATTGGAAGATCTTTTAGCAGTTTGAAGTTGTAGCTGGCCTAGTAGACAGAAGGTCAAAAGGTAGGAGTGGAGTGTGTAGTATAGAGTGTGGAAATGATTTTTATAATTTTTTTAAAAGATTACCTCATAATTTTTCTCATCCAATAGTTCAAGATCTGAAAGTTCAAAGATCAACAGACAGAAAACATGACTTAATTTATGCAAGAAACTTTTGTCTTAAAAAACAAATAAGTGGGGAAAAATCATTGTCTTTTAAATAAATAAAAAAAATATTAAATTGAATTAAGAATAAAATATTCTGTACTTTTAAAACAACAGAATAGAAACTAATATCAATTGTTTCACTAAATAAAATATTTTATTTTATAATTATTGTTTAATAATTCATTAGTTCAGTGCTCAATTGATTCACTTAAAATGTAATCAAGCTGGTTTAAAATACTATTATTTATGAAATTAAATAATTGGGTATAAAATGTGATATCTAATGATTTAATGAAACATATGAATAAAAAAATGAAGTTGAATAATGATATTGACATACCTGAATATTTACCAACAATGCACTCTAGACACTAAACTGATATGACTAAATGGCTATTTTAATGATGATGAGTGAAGCATACTCCCCTGTTTATTCTATAAATTAAAATATGTAAAGCAAACGAACTAGAGAACCACCAAAACAATTCTAACTATTTATTTGTGAACAAACAAAACAAATTAGCACCAACTCAAACTGAACTGACTATGTTTATAACAAACCACCCTTCTATCCTATCATTAATTATCCTTAAAGTAAGCCACTAAACATCTAATAAATTTTAAATTGCACCTATACATACTTCTAACCATATTTTAAATCATAAAAAAAATTTTATTTCAAAATTTCACATTATTTTTTTTTTCTTAAATAATATAATATCAGATGTTACTGATATAATAGTACACAATTATAATATTATTTCTGGTGCCAAGCCAGAAGGTCACAATATATATATATATATGGATTAAAAATCCAGAAGGTCACAATATATATATATATATGGATTAAAAAAATTGTTACTAACTGAAAAGAGACTGCTTGATTCCTCTTGCGGCCATAAGGGAACTGAGCAGGGCAATTTCCTTATGACTACACCATATATTCTTGTTGTTGCAGCTGTTATTACTATATGATCATTCATATAATATACAAACCTGGATGGGTGACTCACCAACATGCATTAGTCATTATGGTGAGTTTATTGGCTTTTTACCTCTGAGTGAGAAGGGTGTACAATAGGATGACTCCATATCTTCAAAACTTTTTGCAGCAGTATTGCAAAAATTATTTTGTGGATTACAATGGTAAGCTAAGAGAATAAAAGTAAATGGAGATTATTGAAATCATCTAAATTTTGCAGATGATGTAATTACTTTTACTAATAATACTTTAGAGTTCTATAAAATGTTCCAAGTGTTATCAGATGAATATAAAAAAGTAGGATTAATGCTAAATATTAAAACGATAAAAGTAATGTTTAATGGATTTTCTCAAAAAAAGAAAATAAAGATTAATAATGCTGAGTTAGAAGGAGATAATAACTACAAATATCTTGGTCATATTATTACTACAGATGGAAACATAATGAATGGAATTAATCATAGAATTAAACTTGGTTATAGTGCTACTAGTAGAAATAATGTAATATTAAAAGGAAATATGCCTATGTGTTTGAAAAGAAAGGTTTTTAATAATTAGGTGTTACCAGTTCTTACTTATGAATGCAAGATGTAAACACTTAACAGAAGAGCAATATTGAGACATCACCATTCAATAAAATATGGAGAATTGTACATGAAGAGTAACAAGAAGAGATCAAAATGAATGTATATATAAATGATGAATATTTTTCTAATAGATATATACAATCATGACAGACAAAAATAAATCATGGCCCTTATCCCCAGGAGTCTGTAAAGTCATCAACCAAGGCAGCAGTTGGTGGCCGAGGGTGGGGGGTGCTAAAAATCCTGATTGTGGACCCAGGCTGCCTTTTCATGATGATGTTTTATTTGGATAGTTACAACTACAGATCACTTTCAGGTGAAGGAAAATTGCAAAAATTAGAAGAACTGTCTTATATTAAATGGGACTTTGTGAAGTTAGAAGAAAAGGTGAAGAGACAATTGATTTAAAAAGTGGACATGTACTCTACTATAAAGGCACAAATATTAGAAATACAAGTGGACTAGGATTCATTATAAATAAAATGTGGAAGAACAACATTGGGGAGAATAATGGTGTATCACACAGAGTGACAAGATTAGGTTATACAACTTAATAGCAGATACCAAATGCAGATAATTCAGGTTTATGTTCCGAATAAGTTCTCATAGTTATGAAGTAGTAGAAGATTTTTATATGGATATATAAAAAACTTTTGATTAGTAAACATTTTAAATAAGATATTCATAAATGTTTCAAAATTTAACATCTATTTTGAATATTGTGCTTATAACTTTATAATGTTTCCACTTAAATCATTTCCAAATTGATTGGTAACATTTAATATGAAAAAGTAGGATTAAATAAAATCATCTTTATTTTTGGTTATTAAGACAATAAATTGAAACTATTTATTTTGGAGACAATTTTTTATAAGATATTTTATAAAATTTAGCCTTAAGTAAATCTTTTTACAATAAAGTATCACATCAATAAATGACAAAAATTTAGGGTATTTTACTTTGATTTTTGAGAAATGATGGTTTATATTTCCTGAATACTTTTAACCTATTCAACAAGTAGCTTAAAAGTTATTTGAGTTTATGTTTTCAAAATATCTTTCATTTGATACTTGATTTTTTTTAAAAGTATTTTAAATAATTATTTATCATCATATACAAAAAAAAAAAATAACTTAAGGATGACTTATTTTGCAAAATACTTTGGAAATATTGAATTAATATTTCGTTATCGTCATCGTTATAATTTAAATTGATATAAAACATCTACTTTTATTTTATTTTTCTCAGATATTAAGTAACAAGTGTAGAGATGCTATTTTTCTTTATTGATAAAATATCTATCTTCTTATGTGTATTAAAATTTTGTTGAAAACATTCATTTTATAACTTATTAGGGAACTTTTTTTTTTAATTTTAAAAATATCAATAAAATATCATAACTTCAGCTTATACAATATTGTTTTTACAGCATATTTGATGTGATGTGATGTGATGCACTATGACTTCTCTTTAAACAGAATCAGAAATGTCTCAGCAACTATGCTCAGAGAAAGCTGCCACTTTACCTTCCCTTTCCATTCCCCACTCAAAGTTTTCATAATTTGCTCCATCCCATTTCCACAACATAATCTTTGTCAACTACATGACCTTCATATCTAAATTCCCCTTATCTTTTTTCAAGCCAGCATAAAAACTAATAACCCACTTTCTATATAATCACTTGGTTCATATTTATTTTTCCAAAATTTAATTATTTGTACCCTTTCTGCTTTCAAGCATTTACATTAAATTAACAAATGTCTAATATTTTCTATGCCTTCCTTACACAATTTTCAGATTAAATCACCCATATTTTTCCATTTATGTATATATTCTCTTGTTGACAAAGATCTCATATGAGTTGTAAACATTAAACTACTTTCCTTGCTATTACCATAAAGTAACTTGCACCCAATGTTCCATTTACTTCTATATATATATATATATATATATATATATATATACAATATATATATATATATATATATATATATATATATATTGTGCCCTTGTCTGTAGGTCATGGTAAGGTAGAAAGGTCAATTACTAAAAAATTGTAAATTTTAAGTTATGTTTGTATGATATATAAATAATAATAGGATAATTAGATTTTATAGTACAATTTAAAGCTGAAAATACCTGGTATATAAAAATGTAATAGATTATTTTAAAAGTAAACAGTTAAATAAAGCTTAATAATATCCTTGCTTATGGTTGTAAAAGCTGGCCATATAAAAAATATACAGCTATAGATAGTTTAAAAGTATATTAATAATTTGAGTATAATATTTTAAAAACTAATAAATTAAATAAATGCTATATGCAGTGTTATAATTATATTTAATAGTCAAAACTAATAGAGTATATTTTATTAATAAACTGTGGGATGGTGAGAATTATATTTAGTTCTACAATTTTAAATTATTTTCCAAATTTTTTATAAAAATATATCAGTTTTGGTAATTTAGACCGAGACGTAAATAAAAAAAAAAAATCATTTGATAAAGTTAGTAAACATGTGACTGTATATTATATACCTTCACACACACGCTTGTTAAAATAATAATAAAGTTTGTGAATTTGAAACTAAATATAATTGCCATCGATCATTAAAGTAAAGGTTAAAATATTAAATATTATTTTAATAATTGTTTTTAAAGTAAATAATTTTGATGAAACTAAAATTGAAGTTTAAGAATACTAGTCTAAATAATATTTTGAGACATGACGTCATCAATTCTTTATTTTAAACATCTATTCTGTTATAAAACTAAAATGGATAAATTTGTTTGCGCTAAAATAAGGTTACCAACCAATCAACGGAGGTAAATTAGCAGACAAAATATAAGAATTATACAGAGTGGGGGGAGAAGTAATGTGTAAGTGAAAGAGAAAGTAACACATTTTTTGTAGCTGATAACACCGTAGCTGGAAAAGTAATATAAATTTAAAATTTAGTATTTTTTTTCTAAGTTCTTCTGTAACATATAATATATTTTGATTGTATCGACATGGATTGCTAATTTTAAAAGTTATCTTACCAGGAAAATTTATTCGAATTTAACCAAAAAACTACAGTAGAGATGAAAGTACAAGGAAAAATACCTAAAAATATTGCTGAAGGAAAAATATTGGGAGAGTACCTTAATACAGCTTTATTTATGCTCAACCAAAAACTTATTATGATTATAACTCAAAGAGATAAAAATGGGACGCTATATGAAAATTTAAAAGAGAAGTTACTTGCCGTCAGAAAAAATTTATGACGCAAAATTTTATAAGGCTACTTTAAAGTTATTTTATTCTTCGCTATGGAAAAATTTAATATGCGTTTTATTATAAAGAAAAATAATGATGAAGAAAGAATGTTTATCTTTTCAAGGAAAACATTATTAAAAATATAGTACAAGAATTTTAAAATAAAGAAAAAGTAATAGAACAATATGAAAGTGTTATTATGTATTTTATGGAAAGGAGCCGAAAACTTTATCTAAGTAGAAAATATTATAAAGTATTCAATGGAGGAAATGCTTGATTTGAAAAATATATAATTAAATTACTGAGTGAAAATGGATCCGTGGAAATAGAAATTTTATTGAAGATTTAAATAAAAGTATGTACAAGATGCATCGGAAAAGTCGCGCGGGAAAATACTAGCAGACAATAATAGAAAGAATATCATGAATTAATAATTATATACAATATTGCGAAAACCAAGGATTGTCATCTATGAATATTTATTAAACAGAGTAGTAATTGTTTTACTTTAAAATAGAACATTAAGTGACTGAAGAAGAAATAAAATATTTTTTTTTAGTTTAATATGAACGGTTCAAGAAAGTCTGATGAAGAAGTATCGTAAATATAATTTAAATGTTTTTTACTGATTATATTTAAAATATAAAATGCTATTAGATTAGGGAAACATATAAACATAAATTTAATAATAATGAGATTTAAATATAATAGCTTAATAGAATGATAGAAATATTGTTTTAAAAATAAAGTGTATGTATGGAAGTTTTAATATCTACAAGAATTAATGGAATGGTGAAGCCTACAGAACACGATCGAGAAGATAAAGATCATTTGGTAATTTTGGTATTTATTCATAATGCATAATGTATTTTTTTTTAGATCATCTATTGATCAAGAATGATGTGTGAAAGTTTTAAAATTATAAGTACACATTTTATACAACATTAAAACATATTTTGAGATAGGAGTACTTTTAAATATGCATGCAATTAATTATTTAAAGTATAAGTAATAATATAAGTTAACAGAACAATTGTGTGATTCTTTTGAACTTTCATGTTGCAAAATATTCAGATATTTTAAAATAGTTTGTATATGATAAATATACAAGAAAAGTAGTAAAAGATTTTCTTAAAGAACAGCGGTATAGTTTTGAAATAAATGAATTTTATTATTGTTAGAAATGCAGATAGGAATTTGTCGATGTACTGTATAGAAAAATGTTGAGAAATAAGATCGGATAGTGACTTGGTAGTACTAGTGTAGAGGAAACCAAGATGATGTTTTATTAAGAAATAAGAAAAATAAAGTATTTGGATCATAGTTAGTTTGTGTGATTTCAGTATAGCTAACTAAGCCCTATCACTGAACACATATAATTTGGACAGTGTTTTTGCGTACTTTTTAAACTTTTTGATGTTATATAAAGCTGAAGAAATAGCTTTAGCATCACTCCTATAATAGAGGTGGGTAGACAGACAAAGGTCACTCCTCTATGGGGTCTTTAAATTCACTGTGCCATTAGTGTCAAGGTTTATGACGGATAATATTCTAGTTATTTTTGATCCTGTGCATCTATTTTCGCTATCCTTGTTTCGTGAATCTGCATCGTCAGAAAGATATTTTCAAGAAATAATGAGTAAAATAGAACTGAGGATATGGTATCGTTAAGTAAGAATAGTTTATTTACTGGAATGTGTTAGAATTGTGTAATTTTAAAAGTGAAAGTACAAAAATCATAAAGAGAGAAAGAATCATATAATACAGTTTAAAATCAATTCGGAAACGAATATAAGATTTTTAAAAGAGAGATCTAAACAAATTTTATTTTAAAAGTGATAATGAAATTTTAATGTTTTAAATAATATTTAGAAAATCAATATTGAATGTTTGTTAAGAAAATAATTCAATAATGTGTAATAGACATATATTTGTGCATGGTGTGTTGATGATTGTAATTACCATCCGAAGTAAGGCTTAAATGATAATATTAGACTTAATAAACATCGGATAATGAACAATTAAAACTTAATACCAAATGTAGAAGAATGTTTTTCGAATCGGTAGGATTCCATACAACCAATATAAAAATAGAATTTTATTGTTTTTGTAGAATGTTTACTACGAATGTAATTTTATAAAAATATAATTTTAAAAATAGTAGGGATACAAGGTATTAATGATAATTATAAATAAATACATTTTGTAACAAGCTAAACTAAAATAAGAAATCCAATAATAATATTACTGTATTTTCTGAAGTATTTAAAAGATAAGAGTTAACTAGAAAGATAAATAGAAGTTTGATTTCATTTTTTATAAACTAATAAAATAATTTTGTGATAGGAGAGTAAGGATATCCAATGTACATAATGTAAAGATTGTTATTTGTTTATGTTATTAATAAACTTTGTTGTAAATTTATTTTAAAGCTTTGTGTCTTCGTTATTATTTCTCCACATGGATGCATGATATCACAATACATTTATAATTGAAACAGACATATAGTTTTCGCACAAAATAGATAAACATAAAAGTGTTATAATAATTTTGAAAACTTATTTGTATGATAAAATTAAAAGATCATAATTATATCATTTATTGGTCATAAGTTGGTTGCCACAATATTAAAATAAATTATATGCTAATGTTACCACATGTATTTTGTTGTCGGATTATTAAAATACTACCACGTACGTAATTATTTATTTCATTTAGGAAGTAATAAGATTATATTATACTATTGTTATTATTATTATTATTTATCATTGTTAGTTATTGTGTAGTGAATTATGACATAAAATTTCCCTTTTCATGGTTTACTACCGTAATTTTAAATCAGTTAGAATACAATTTATGAACCTGAGATTTTATTTTATTTTATTTATTCTAGTTATTTACTTAATTTTATTTAATTGAGCTAGATTCTTATTACAAAGAATATTAAGACATGATTATTATTTTAGTCGTAGTGAAAAGAGCATAGAAAGTCGTAAGAATACTATGAGTTAGTTATTTAGTTTAGTAAAAGGGGGAGTAGTGTTCTTATGCCATTGAGATAGTATCATGTGGATAATATCTCAATGTAGTCTATCTCGTTCCCCGTGTCGTCACTCCATGTCTCATGAAAACAATAAATATTTGTTAATTCATTTACAAATATAACTGTACTTGTATTTTAAAAGTTAGAGCTAGTAATCATTTTAATTAATTCTGAATATTTCATTTACTTATTTGTTAAACTGAGCTAGAACCCGTAAATATTTAATCCTATATAAATTTTGGAGAGGACGTGGACGGAGGAGGAGGTTAGAATATATATATATATATATATATTACTCTCCATCCATTCCTTACACTATAGCATTCAACAATCCTCCTAACCCAATCATTCCACCTTTTGTACAAGTACACTGATATAAATTCTTCATCCAAATCATTTGCATACTGCATTACCTTTCTCACCCATCTTGTTCCTGCCATTTACTTGTAATTTAGTTAAATACTATTTTAGCTATTCTTTTATTATCCATAAACTGCAACCTACCAAACATTTTTATTTTACCTTTTGCAACTCTTGTATAAAAACTTGACCATCCCATTTCTTCTTGAATTGCTTCCTTCACTGTCCACACATCTGCATCTAATGCATGTCTTCCTATTTCCCTTTGTACTTTTTCTAAGTAATGTAATACCCCTTTACTAACACATAATGCATCATTACCATATGTTAATCCTGCCACTGCAACTCCTTTCTATGCAATTCTAGCTACATCATATTTATTATATGAAAACACTGTTAATTTCATTATCAATCTCTTTCTTCTCTTTGCTTCATTTATCGGTTTTTTATTCTATTCATCCAAGAAATTTCTTTTATTACTTAAGATGATTCCCAAATAACTATATTTATTCACCACACTTAACTTTATATTCCAATCTTCTCTTTCCCCAGTATTAACCATCATTATATTTGATTTTTTTTCACTAAATTTATTCCCCATCTCTTTATCCACCCTTGCACATGTCCTCAGCATAGCTTCAATATCTTTTCTTCTTTCTACACACAAAAAGACATCATCTGCAAAAAAAGACCTGACAAATTATATAATCCCTTATCACCTATTAACAGTATCTCTATCCCTATTCCTAATCTTTCTATTGCTCTCTCCATTTTACTCAAACACAACAAAAACAAAATAGCTAACATAGGGCATCCATGCATTAGTCTCACCCCATTTTTAACTTTAACTGATTCTATATTCCCTAATTGATATGTATTGTAATTATTGTCATATAATTTCTTAATAATATCCACAAAATCTTCATCCATTCCCAAATTTGCTAAACTTAACCATAATCTATTTTTATTTACTCTATCATATGCCTTCTCTATATCTATAAAATCATGTATAACTGTCTACCTGAATTCCCACTCATATCCATAAGTTGTGTAACTACAAATTAACTATCTTCTATATGTCTATCTGATCTAAAAACCTCTTGCATTTCTCCCACTACATTATTCTCTTCCATCCATTTAGAAACTCTTCCAGCCACCAGATATGAGAAAACTTTATACAAAACTGATGTTACCACTATTGGTCTATAATTGTTTAACTTACTATGACTCTTACTCTTTCCTTTAAATAATAATCTTACTCTTGTATTACTCCAACTATCCAGAAAAACTCTCTTCTGTCCCATCTTATTGAAACAGAATAATAGCTTTACTTTTACCCTGTGCCCTAAATTCATTACCATCTCTGCTGCCCATCCATCTGAACCTTTTGCCTGTCCACTTTTCACTTTCTTCCCGGCCTCATTCTGTTCATTTTTTGTACACCTAATATTCGCATTACTATATGCTTTTATGTTTTCTATCACTCTGTTCTTCACATCTAACAGCTTTTCTATATCCATTACATATCTATTTAAGATTCTCTCTAAGTCTTCTCTAGAGCTACACTCTATTTTCTCATCATCTAGTAATACTATATCTCACCTGCATTTCTCCTTTTAATGTAATTACAAAATTTTTTACTCCCATTTTTTCCATTTTTTTTTAATATTCTCCAACAATTTACTATTCAATTTTATTCTCTCTCTATAATTATCTATTTTAGCCAACTTCTTGTTTTCTAAGTATTTTTCCCATTTAGCATTAATATTTTATTCTTTCATCAACAGTTGTGCCACTTGCTGTAAGCTTTGGTAACTAATAGATGCCTAATGATAGGTTTAATAAATCTCTGCCAAGTACTTTTCTATCAATACCTTCAGAATAATTTCACACTTATGGCTTTTATCCATCCGAAGGTTTGGATCTTGGATCAGACCGGTATAGTTATTATAAAAGTAAATAAATTAAATATATTACCCACTCCAATCTAGCTTCATGAACACTTGCAGATAGTTTGAGAGATAATCTTTGTTAGCAATTTAATAATCTATTTTATATTCTTTACTTTTTCAGAAAAAATTCAATGTTTCCATTTCAAATTTCTTTAAATTTAAACAATAAAATTTTAAAAATGCTGAGGAGGGAAAATTTTAAACCATATCCTTTCTAGATTTTTTTTTTCCAATTAATAATAAACTAATGAATTGTATACCCTCTGGATTTATTTACTCATTAATTTGTTTACTTTATTCTTACTTTCTAAAAATAGATGCATTTGTGTTTATTTTTAAATTAAAATTGAAGGATGAAATTGTTTTAATTAATATTTTAATAAAATATGTGTGTAGGTATTGACATAAACTGAAACAAAGTTATAACATTCGTTTATTATGTTGGAAAATATTAACGAAATTACATTTTCATAATAATTACAATTATGTGTAAAATAACCCATTGCCCCGACACTTTTTGATTAAAGTTATTTAAAACTTCTAAAAAAATTGTTTTTTGAAATTTGCTTTTCAGCTATACTGAGAAATATAGATTTTTGAAAAAACATGTGCCACTATATATATTAAAATGAAAGGGAGTTTTCTGTGTAAAATTCTAGATAATATTCCGGCAATGAATGTAATCAGGAAACAACCAATTAAACTTAGTAAAGCAAGCTGACACTACATGATCTAATGATGAAAATTGTTGTTGTTTTTTTCTGGATCACATTAAACCAAAAGCAAAACAATGGACCATATTTAATTTAACATTATGGTGATATAAAACTAGTGAATCAGACACAGACAATGTATATTAGTGAAAATGTGGTGTATAGCAATTTATTGGAATTTTGACAAGCAATAAAAATTTCTCCAAATAATTATATATATTAATTTGAGCACACTCATAGATTTGTAAATTAAACATTGAATGTAATGGCGTTTTCCCTTGTAATAATCTAAATGAAGATGAAGTTGCAATACAATCTAGCAGCAATCGATTAAAATTGACAATTCAATAATGTCTTAGCCATTTTAGGTCCAAACTGAATCAATGGACTGTTTAGAGCATTATATTCTGGCTAATTTAAGAGTAGTGAATCAGCCAAAGATAATTTATATGTGTAAAAATTATTGCTTGTGAAAATTTGGAGTTGTTACACTATAAACTATTGCACATATAAAGTATCTATATCTTATTCACTATTGCAATAGTAATAAGATAAAATTGATACATTAATACACTTGTGCTTTAATGTGCCTCACGCAAATCACTATAGTTATTTCTAGATCATGTGATCAAAATTAAATTGTAGTTGACATTTTACTAGATTATTGCATAAAATGTATTATATTTCTTTGTTCACATCTAGATATCCATAAATATTTTTAAATTATATATATATATATTGTTAAAAGGAGGTTGCCGTGACAACAGTTTGAGATTGTTGATTGATATTAAATTTTTCTAAGTGTTAACTGGTTTTAATGATATATATATATTGTAATGGTATTCAGTCTTTAGGTGGTCGATCAGGGGTGATGGCAATTCATCATCATCAAGCCCAAGTCAATTACAAAATATAAAATTAAATATAAAAGAAATAAGCATGAGAGATAAGTAAAACTAAGTATATCAATTAGAAATAAGTATAATTTCTCCAGAATTACACAAAAACAGTAATTATTCATGATCAAGAATGATCAAAAATACAATAAATTAACAGTCAATCTTGTGACTGGTTTTGAAATGGGTCGGCTAACTATTTAGCTCATGCCAGATTGGGGCAGATTATTTAAACAATAATTTGGATGGACAAACTGAAGTGCTAATCCATAAGAATATAAAAATTAAAAAAAATAATGTTAGGATACTAAAACAAGCTAATTATCATCAATGTTCTAGTCACTTAGTACTATTAATGAACAGGCCAACTATAAACTTAAATTCTAAACAAATAATCAAAATGAAATGTAGTGCATGGATTTTAAAGAATATCCCCTTTGCCACAACCAGGACCATCATCCATAAATACTGATTATAAATCCTTTCTATATAATAGACTGTTATATATGAATGCAGCTCAGAAAGCAAAAGCTCCACATCTGCTACTGTAATTAAGAGATATAATACAAATATATAATATTCTAAAGCTATTTAGGATTGAGTAAATTCATTGGAATAACTTTAACAATGAAATATCAATTTATTAATAAAAATTAAAATGGTATTAGGGTCTGCTGAATATGGCTAAACAACTAAATTAAACCTTGTGATTTCAATTACTACCAAAGAAATCCATTGTGATATACAAATATCTCATAATAGGTTATAAAACACATATATCCTCACACAGACATACTAGTATAATATAAAATGAATATATTAGAATTGTCATAAACATAAATGAAATTCATTTTTACAATACATAATTAATGAATGCTTTAACTTTCATGTGTGTGTGCATTGAAATGTGAGCACACACTGGTGTTTATAAAAAATAAACCTAATAAATCATATTATATTTCCTCAGTACACAATTAATTTAATGTCAAAAAACATAAAATGTACATATATATATATATATATATAATCACTCAGATGTGCTGTATAATAATTTAACAATTAAAATATTCAAATTGTCATAGACATATAAAAAAATTCAATTCATTTTTTATCATACATAAATGCACATGCATGATGTGTGTACATATTAGAATAGATGATATGAATTAAAGCTATTAAGTAACCTCTTATTGTTTATAAGTAAAAGTTTTCCTTAAAAAATATTTATTCTTTTGATGTCCTTCATCAAAGTTTTTTTTTTTTCAGATTACTTATAATCAGTTGAAAAGGTCTTTAAAAATACTCCAGCAAATTTTTTTTTAATCTGGAAAGATTTTTGGAGTTCACTTTAAAAAAAATGTATATAAATGAATTCTGGGTTTTTAGACATTTAATTCAAGAAAAATTATTTACTTATTTTACTTTTAAATTATAGCTATTAAATGTAATTTTTGAGGAATTATTTAAAATACTATTGTTCTCAAAATATATAACACTACTCTTCAATCGTACTTTATATATATATATATATAATGCAGTACTTTTATCTGTGCCTCTCTGCATATAGATAAAACAATATACATATTAATTCTTCAGCAAGCTAATAAACTCTCTGAATAAACTTGTCCCACCTAAACAGTACACTGGCTTATTGTTATTTTTCACAGTGGTATAATACGGTAACTGTTGGCATACATACAGTCAGCTCCATTTTAGTCTAAAATTTGACAGACTTCAGGCATGCTAATTAATACACAATATTATATATATATATATAGGTTAATGAATCACAGAAAAGCTGGTTCTGGCCTCCATG
This sequence comes from Epiperipatus broadwayi, assembly GCA_028023455.1. Lineage (NCBI taxonomy): Eukaryota > Metazoa > Onychophora > Udeonychophora > Euonychophora > Peripatidae > Epiperipatus > Epiperipatus broadwayi. Next base: position 127,167 of record JAQFVV010013030.1, on the reverse strand, counting down.
TGAAACAAAACTTTACCATTGTGAAGTAGCAGTGTCAGGATATACTGTCTCTTGGCTTCAGTTTTAACTTCATGATAGTCATAATCTTGTCATAATTTATAAAACTTTTAAAAACTCCCCAAATCTTTTTCCCAACCTTTTTATAATCAAAGTGAGGAAAAATACAGTAATTAAAAATGCTTTCTTTATCATCATTGAAAAAAGATAATGACCTTTTTCAATTTATTTTACTTTTAAAAACAACTTTGTAGAATTAAAATATTATATATAAGCTTCAATTAAAAAATAATCTAATCAAAATAAATAGTAGAATTTTATAATTAACAGTATATCTATTATAACATAAACATGCTTACTTTAATTTCAAAATTAGAATTAATAAAATATTAATTAGACTTTTTAAATGTTTAATTTGTAATAAATGTTTTCAAATTCAAAATTATTTAATTCTTAACTGCTTTATTTTTCACACTAATATTCTAAAAGATTTCTTTGTTCTCACTATATTTATGTTTTCAACTTTCATTTTGATATTAAATCATTATTATTTATCAGAAAAAAATAAATTTGACCACATTTAATAGATGTTTTTGTTTAAAAATTACATAAATTTTAAAAAATCATTTAAAAATTAGATTTTAATCAAAACAAAATAGTGTTATGACATCAAATTTTAGGTGGAGCCAATTCAATTTGCAAAATGAACACAATGTTCTTTGGTTTATGTTTATTTTAAAAATCTGAACAAACTGTTTTTAATAATTACTAAATGTATCAATTTATGTTTTAAAGGTTTATTTTTTTTTTAATTTTTATGATATCACTAAATATTATAACAATCTGCTGAGTGATATCTTTCTAGATAGCTGTGTTTTCCATTACAGTAATCTCTATAGTACCAATATTCAGAAGAATATATTCTTTCATATTTAAAAATAAAACATTACTATAAAAAATAAATGTATAATATTTATTTTTGATTTTTAATATTTATTACATACATTACAAATATAATCATAAACTTTCCAAAAAATTATGTTATTAGATCTAATATTTTTTGATGATTGTAATATTTACTCTCACAAAGTTCAAGATGACTAAATATACAATAACTACTCATCATTATGTGGGTTCAGCTACTTTTTAATACCAATAATTTGATTTCCATGACATCTTTTGAATTTTTTTGAAATTAAAATATTAGAAAATAAATATACGTGAATTTTAAAGCGGTAAAAAAAAGCTTCACAAAATTTTCAGCAGAGGAAGAAAAATGCAAATATTATTTTTAGAAATCTCAAACACCGTTCCAATACCTGGAAAAATAAATTTGTTTACAGTTGTTCCAGTGTGATATAGAAAATATCTACAAAAAAATTTTGTTTGTGTTTATTTCTATTTTTTTTTTCAACTTTATATATATATGCACACACATTACTATGTTGTTGCATGCCACAAGACACATAATCATTTCAATTTATATATATATTTGAAAAACAGAAGTAGCTACCTCCTACCGAGTTATGTAATGCAGACTCTGTTATCAGACAAGATCACTTTTTGATTGGATTTTTAAATTATAGGGTAAATTTTGTCTATTGTTTTAATTTATGTACAGACTAATTGCTCTGAAATCCCTATTAATATATTAAGGGAATCTGATTATTAAACGATATATTAGATTTAATAAATGTAATATTATGATAACTTTGTTTTTAAATATCTCTAAGTGAAAAGTGGAAGTAAATAGCTCCCACTGAGTTATATAACATAAAAACCATGCAATAATAGGATATTACCATTCTGTTAGGCTCTGTTCTTATATTAGTTCAGTTTTTGATTTGATATTTATTGAGGGGGTGAATTTTGTCTATTCTTTAAATTTATGAACAGCCTAGTGCACTGAAATTATCATTAATATATTCACAGGATGAAAAACAAGTCTTACTTTTAACCTCTGATCATTAAATGTTATATTAGTTTTAATACGCGAAATAATAAGTAATCATAACTTTTGTTTTTAAAAATCTATAATTAGTATGACTTGTGCTTTATCCTTTGAATAAATTAATGTTTATTTCAGATCATTTAGTCTGTAAATAAATTAAAGCAATATATAAAATCCCACCTATAATTTAAAAATCAAGTCTAAAAGTAGGCTTATATAACACAGAGCCTAAAGATAGAATAGTATCATTCTATTTTTTTGTGATTATTGATGTTACATAATTCAGTTGGAGGTAGTTACATCTGCTTTACAATTATAGATATTTTTTAAAGAAATGTTATATATATATAACCATTAGAAACCAGTCAATACTTAGACAATCCCAATATAGCTAACAATCAAAAATTTCAAACTGTTGTCAAGGCAACCTCCTTTTAGCAATAGAGTTGGAATCCCACTTCCATTAATGACCTCATTATTTATAAAGACACTAAATATTGCAACTTGACTACAGAGACTGAAATTATTGATTGGAGGAAATTTAAACAAACCTCTTTAAACATGTAAATATACCCTGTTCTGAATGCTAATAAATAGTCAATTATAACATTACAAATTGCAATTATAATTTTCAAATTACACCCAAAGTATTACCTAAATAATATATATATATATAATAAAATGTTCATATTAAAATTATTATTGTACTAAAATTATAATAAAAATAGTAAAGTATAATGGTGATAATATATTTTATAAATAACTATAATAGACTGCAGAATCACTTTCAGTTAATTTTTTAACCTTCTTCAACTGAAAACCATTTAATATGTTTATATATTATAGTCTTTTATTTTTTTCTCAAGTCTACATCTTAATTCATGATATACAATATTATTTTTTTGTTGTATAGCTATAATATTTTTTTAAATTATTTACCAATATTTTAATATTAGATGGAACACAAAATGAAATATTATATAAATCTCTCTATATATATTTTTAAGAAGTTAGTTTGAGCATTTGACAAAAATGGAATCTGAAGGTTTGATTGGTGTTGGTTTTGTAACAAAACAGTTAGATTGTATACCATTTGGTGTTATCTAGATATTTAGGATGATTAAGTAGGTGCTAATAGTGGGATTTTAATAAAAATTAAACTATACCTTACTTTCACTGTATATATATATTTAACCTGCAGTTTAAATTGACTCATTTTTTCTCAGACTTACTGTAATAGTAATTCACTGAATACATCAACTTAATGTTTAATGAAAGATATCATGTTTAATTGCTTCATGACTTACATATTGTAATGAAATATCTAAAATGTTATTAGACCCTTAAATAAAATGTTTGGTCAAATAATACTCTATTAAAAAAAGAATTTTTGATGCATCGGTAATAGACATTTAGATCTAATTTTTTAGCATAATTGTTAATAAAAATGTCTTTAATATATATATATATATATTTCAAAATTAAAATATAAACTATTAAATAATATAAAATATAAAACATTTTAAAAAAAAGGAAAAAGTTTTGAATATTTTTTTAAGAAGCAAAACTCTCCATATATAGCACCACTCAGTGCAAACCAGAATAATCAATGGATGCAGTAAAGTTTGTGCATAAAATTCCTATATAATGCTTACTCATCCAATATCCCCAGACAATGAAATGACTGCTTATAATATAAAATGAAAATAATTAGTGCTTTAATTATTATTGTCATAAAACATTTTTAGACTAAAGAATATTATATCATTTTTAACTCAAGTGTACATTTTAAACTCTATTAAAGATTGATATAAATATTTTTATTAAATATGGTCATGAAATAACAATAATTGAATTCGGCAAACTTTTTTGACTCAAGTGGAATATCTTAGATATATTGCAAAACTTCCAACATTCTACATTCTCTTCAAATATATGAGTAAAAATGTCAATGAAAGTCCACGTCTTCATTCATATCTTAGAAGTGTGTGTAGAACGATAGAGGTTTTAAAGTTTATTTAAATTAATTTTTGTTTTTCATGTACAACTAATAAAATAAATATAAATAAAAATCATATAACATTAAAATGCTAAACACAAATCTGTATTAAAATTCTTCTATAACTTCTTCAACCTTCTTAAGTGAAACTGAACTATATTCAAACAATATACAGTATATACAAAACAGATATAACTTTCCCATAATTCACTACAAAAAACATCCACTTTTAATATTAACGTGTGTCTTCATGAGATTGATGAACTTAGATTCAGGAAAATTTATCATTATTTATTAATATTATTTCTTTTTTTAATAAATCTAAACAAAAACTTCTTTGATAATCCCAAATAAAAATGATTAATCGTGGTTAATCTCTGAAAAAATGGTTTCTTAAAAATCCTCCCGTGGATAACATATACACATATATAGCGTATTAATAAGCACACACTCGTGAAAGAAAGAAAAGACATTACATTGGTCACTTTAATTTGGAAATAATACTTTTGATTTTATTTATACTTTTTTTACTTGTGATATATTTATGTATGTTTGATCTTTAACTTTATTTCGTGGATTGCTTTGATATAATTTGATACCAAATTTTCCACAAGAAAAAATTTCTTTGTCTAATATGAGAATTGTTTTATAATCAGAAAACTATTTTTCCACAACTAGTTCACTTAAAATTTGATCAGACAATAGTGTAAAGAAATCTGATTTCTTGGTCGTTTGAGCAACTAAAATTGTGGTGTATAATTTGTTTAGTGTGATCATAAATATATTTTGACTTTTCTTTTTAAAACAAGAAATGATTTTTGATTAAATGTTCAATAAAATTAAATGTTTTAAAAATTAAAATATAATATTAACATTTTTAATAGACGTTATTAACATCATCAAAAATGCAAATTAATGAAGTTCATTATTCTATTCTTTCATATAAATAATAAAAAATATATATAATGACATAAATATATAATAATAATAATAATAATGGTACATAAAAAGCCTTTATTGCCATATGGTTTTGTGCATGTGTCAAACATTAAGCATCTATTTTAACGTTGTGGTGTGATGTGATGTATTATGGCTTCTCCTTAAACGAAGTCAAGAATATCTCAGCAATTATGCCCAGATAAACCTGTTAGCCACTTTATTTTACATTCCCCAACTTTAAATTTACCCATAATCTGCTCTATCCCATTTCCACAACATAATCTTTGTCAACTCTATAATCTTTATATCTAAATCCCCCATATCTTTTCCCAAACCCTGCATAAAAAACAATAATTCACTTTCTGTATAATCACTTTTTTCATATTTATTCTTCCATAAATTCATTATATGTACCCTTTCTGTTTTCAAGCATTTACATTCAATAAACAAATACCTAATATTTTCTATGTCTTCTTTACACAATTTACAAAATAAATCACCCATATTTTTCCATTTACATGTATATTCTAGTGTTCTATAATTAAAGTAAAATAACAACGAAGTAAAATTTCAATGATACAGATAAAATTATGACATAGAATTTTTTTATAAGATTAAAGAATTGACTATATAAGATAATCACATGCAGAATATGTAATACATATTCTGCACAACGTTATATATACTACCTTATATAATATTTCCATTTATTTTTAATTGAACAGTTGTTAACTAAATTTATTGACGTTTTATAAATCTTACTTAAGTTATGAAATCTAAATTGAAGGAAATTATATTTTTTTGCTGGTTAATATATTAAGTTGAATAACTGTATTCAATAACATATCAACATTATAATTAAATAGAAGTTTTAAGCATGATGAGATTAAAATTATTCTTTACAATCATACAAATGAAAATATACAATGCTCTCCCCTCCCAATATATGTCTAGAGCTCATTCTGATGCTGCAGTTGTCAGTTTCTGGGAATCTTTTATTTTTTTATAGTTAACTATAGTGCTATTTTGATGATTTTGTGTTTAACTGCAGAAAATGAATATAAAATTTGGATTAATTTATTAGTTTAAAAAACCTGAAGATGTCAGTGTTATTATCATCATTTCAACCATTATCAATCTACTTCAGAATAAAGGTCTCTCCAAGTTCAATCCACCTTCTCTGATTCCTATTTTCTTTTCACCATATCACTCTAGAACTCTTTCTTACTTTATTCATCCATCTCACATACGGTCTTTGTCTAGGTTTTTTACAATCAATTGGAATTCAGTTTAAAATTTCAATTGTTCATCTATTAATATCCTTTCTAGAAATATTTCCAGCTCAACTCCACTTAATTATCTTAATTCTTTCAATGATGTTTACACTTGTTTGTACTCTCACCCATGTATTTAATTTTGATTTCTTATTGTTACTCCTAACACACTATTACATTAAATGGTCTGAAGTTTCTGTATTGCTCTTTTGTTTAGTATCAAAGTCTTAGATTTTTAAGTAAGAACTGTTAACACACATTTATTAAAAATTTTTTTTTCAAACATTAAGCCATATTTTCTTTTATTATTAAGTTATTTCTATCAAAACCATTCCATACATGTTTAATTCTATGACTAATTTATCTATTATGTTTTGAGTTCTATTAATAATTTGATCATTATATTTGTAATTATCTTCTTCTAATTCATCATTACCAATCTATATTTGCTTCTTCTGAGAAAATCCACTATACATTACATTAGTCTTCTTAACAGTTACCTTTAATTCCTAATTTCAGCTTTTATCTGATAACTCTTGTGACATTTTCTGAAGCTCTGTAATATTATTTGTAAAAATAATTGCATCATCTGCAAAATCTAGATGGCTTAAATAATCTCTATTTACTTTTAATTCCTTAACTTCTCATTTTAATTCACAAAATAGTTCTTGTACAACTGCTATAAAAAGTTTTGGAGATATGGAGTCATTCAGCTACATAACCTTCTCATTATTAATCTTCTTAGAATACCTATGTATTTTTTGTATTTTGATAAATATTGTTCACAATATGACAATATCCTGAGGCTATATATTAATGATCTAATGTGTTAATCACTGTAGAAATTCTTATAGAATCAAATGCCATTTCATAATCCACATGTCTAAAATAGCAACTCACATTCAGTAATTTTTTCTATATCCTCTCTCAATACTTTAATGTGATTCCCTGTGGCAAAACCATTTTTAAATCCTGTTTGCTCTTATAGTCAGTTAAAATCCAAAATATGCTTTATATGGGTTGTAATATGATAAAAAATCACATGGAACTGACAAAACATTGTTAGGTCTGTAATTTCTAATGTTACTTTTATCACCCTTTTGAAACATCAAAGTTATTACTGCAAACTTCCAATCATCTAGTACATCTTTATCATGTTAATATTTGGTATATATCTTTGTCAATCATTTTTCTATTTCTTCATGTGCTTTTTTAAAAATATTAATTAAAATTCTATCCTGAAGCATTTCCATTTTTCATATGTTTAGTGGCATGTCTCACTTCTTCATTTAAGATGTTGGGCTGTTCAGAAGATGCAATAATTATAAAAGATATCTTTTCTTTATGATTATTGCTATATATTTTTTACAGAACTCTTTCATACATTTCAAGATGTCATCCTTCTTTTTAGTAATAGGTCCCTCTTTTCATCTTACTGCAGAAAATTTTCTTACCAATACCCAGATGTTTGCTTATACTAATACTTTTAATACCTTTATTCTCTTATGGAGCTTTTTTTTTGCTAATTTGCAAGTATATTTTCGTATATTATTATCAACTATTTTTGTACAATTTTCCAAATTCTAGATAATCAATCATTTTTAATGGATGTCTGTTAATTAGAACAAAATTGTAATCATAATAAATATAATAGTAATAAATTATTATTAACAGTCTTTCAATCTGCAGAAGTACTTTTGGTTAATTTCTTAAATCTGCCTCAACTGCCATTAAAATTTTAACAAAAGCAACAAAGCAGAAGCAAACGTAATCAATTCAAATCCCATGAATCCCCTCCTTAATTTTTCTTTTATTATGGTTTCTCTCTTCATGAAAAATTTCTACACATTCAATATCAAATTTAAATTTATATTTAAATGTTTTTCATGATCAAAGAAAACTGAAGCAGTCACTAAATCACCATTATTTTTATTTTTTCCACACTTACATAACAATTCATGCTCCTTTAATCTCTTTTTAATACTGCACCTCTATTCACCTATATATAACATACACTCAAACAAAATTTGCTATACAATATTACTTTTCTGCTTGACAGGTGTGAGAGTTTTAGAATTATTCACTAATTTATTAACATTGTTTGGAACATAGAGTGAAACATTAAACACGTTCTTATATATATCCTTAAAAAATTTCACTTGTGGATTTGAAATAAATGGAATAGATATCTATTGTTTACTATAAATCTTCATTTCCTTTAAACAGTTATAACTGTTTTTAAATTGACAAAGTATTGTTTTTTTGTTCCATTTTATAACCAATATCAAGTAATTCCTTGTCAAATATCTCAATATGTTTCAGTTTATCACTTTGGTAATGACATAATTTTTTATTGCATAACAAAAAAGATTTAAAACTTGCCATCTTATGCATAATTGGTACTTTTGATTTACAATTTACATATCCTCTTTTCTGCAATGGCTTGATTATTAATTTATAATTTAATATACTGTTATCTTTTGCAACAATTAAATCCAAATATTTAATACTTTTGTCCTGTTTCTTTTCAATAGACAAATTTCAAGCCATTCAATTTATTTAATTCCTCTACAAGCAAATTTACAGTGTTAATATTTCAACAAACAAAAACTTCATTCACATACATTTTGTAAATTTTAATAGCTTTAAATGCAAACTTTGTTTTTTCAAGAATTGTAAAGTTTTTAGGTATTCCCAAATTGTTGTAACATAAAGGTGAATAGCTGTATAAATTTAATACTGAGATTTATGGATAAATTGAAATTAATCATTTTTAATAATATTATTAAAAAGTATAAAAAGGAAATTTTTGATATTCAAAATTATTTGAAAGCAATTGACCATTTAATAATTTTAAATGAATGGTATGCTTGGGACATATATAAAATTGTTTGTGAAAATGGATTTAAATTAATTGAACTTAAGTTATATAATAAATTTGAGAAAACATGTTTTTTTTATTTAATGAGCAGTATCCACAAGCTTATAATGAATTAAACTTTATTAATTTATCAAATAAATAGATACATTTGATTCAGAAATATGTTTTAAGTCATGGAGCTAAATATGTTGATGGTAGTTGGAATGATTATAAATTGGAACTCATTGCAGCTGTTCAAAATTCATTTGAAATGATTCCTAGTGATAATTATATTGCTGATAATATTATCAAGAAAATTGATTGTAATAAATTTAGTGTGATGACTTATGATAAATCATGGGAATTGGCTATTTTGGAATTTAAACAGAGGTTGAAGAGTGATAATATGATTTGTTTGAAAGAAGATAAAGGGCTATGAATGCATTTAATGACAAAATGTCAATATATTGATAAAGTTAAAGTGCAAATGGATAAACATGGTTTTTTTTTATTGAAGAATATAATATCATTGGTCAAAGAATAAAATTTATTAACAATGTTTTAAAAAGTGCTAAAAATAAAGCTTTAAGTAATAATGTGTAATATATGATATATCCTTCCTGTGCTGTATGTCCTCATATTTTTGCAAATATAAAGTTACATAAAGAAGGTAATCCCTTGCGGATTATGATAGATTTTGGTGATTCATTCATGTATCAGACTTCTAAATATAATGGTAAGCTTTTACAAGAGGTTTTAGGATTTGGGGAAAATACTATTGCTTCATTTTTTGACTTTGTAAATGGTATTAAAAATTTTGTAATTAATGAGAATGATGTTATTGCTTCATTAGATGTAACAGAAATGTATGGATCAATTGATAGAATGGATTCTATAAAAATAATTGAACATAATTACAAAATAAAGGTATTTGTAAATACGTGGTAAAGTTTATTGTTGATTCTTTAAAAAATTTTGATGGTAACATTGTTGCTTTTTTTGAAAGTCAATATTATAAAAGGTCTAAAGATTGACCTGTTGATATGCCTATAGTTGCACAAATTTGCAATTTTGTTTTGTCTACATATGAGAGTGGTATTTCAAATATGCGCTCTTTTAAGCTTAATAACTTTTTTATATTGCTTCTGCCATTCCTTAACAATTCATCATTTCTTAATATTACTTAGATCCATTGGATTAAATACCATAACAAAAATAAAAATATGTAATATAAGTAAAATGTCCATTAATTAGAACAAAATTATAATCATAATAAATATAACAGTAATAAACTATTATAAACATTCTTTCAATCTGCCAGAAATACTTTTGGTTAATTTCTTAAACAATGGACATCTATTCCATTTATTTCAAATCCACAAGTGAAATTTTTTAAGGATATATATATGAACATGTTTAAAGTTTCATTATGTGTTCCAAACAATTTTAATAAATTAGTGAATAATTCTAAGGATATTCATACCTGTCAAGCAGAAAAGTAATATTGTCTATCAATTTTTTTGTGAGTGTATGTTATCATATATAGGTGAATTGAGATGCAGTATTGAAATGAGATTAAAGGAGCATGAATTGTTATATAAGCATGTAAAAAATAAGAATAATAGTGATTTAATGACTGCTTTAGTTTTCTTTGATTATGAAAAAACATGTAAATATAAATTTAAATTTGATATTGAAAGTGTTAAAATTCTTTATGAAGAGAGAATCCATAATAATAAAAAAATAAGGAGGCAATTTTGATAAATAGAAATAAAATGCATTTAATAAATAGACAAGCTGCTGACATTAAAATAAGGGATTCATGGGATTTGAATTGATGATGTTTGCTTCCACTTTTTTTTAAAAATTTTAATGGCAGTTGAGGCAAGTTTAATAAATTAATCAAAAGTACTTCTGCAGATTGAGTAACTGTTTATAATAGTTTATTACTGTTATATTTATTATTTTTATTATGATTTATACATATTTATATATTGTCATGGCTGAGTATATATTTTACTGACCACCTGCTATTTTTTCTACCAATTATCTTTGTGGCAGTTTTTAGTACTGTATCAGTTATTCTCTTATTGATTTAAAAGTTCTAATTTAAATCAATGTAATGCTTCTCAAGTTTAAGAATATCAACTATGAATAATGTTTTACTTAATAATCCTTGTTTCACTAATTTTGCATTCAGTTAAAGTAGATTTATTGTTTAATGTTAGAAGACAAAAGTTACCATGAGTATTAGATTTTAGCAAACAATCTAATTGCCATGTCTATTACATTATTTTTTACAATGTAACAGACCTGGTAATTTTGCAGTTCATTTAATATAAAAAATACTGAAACTTAACAATTATCCTTTTTATTTATTTATCTATGACATATATTAGTTGCATATTATATTGTTTATTTATATATAGTATTTTATGTTTATGTAGTACTTGAATTATATGCCACTCTCCGTTTTCCAAAAAATGTAAATAAAAATAATATATAAATAAGCAAAAGATAAACATGTTGAAATTCATAGAAAATCTTCAATACAGTGGTAGTCATATTTTTGTTTCTTATAGTATTCATAAGTAATTCAAATTGTCGATTTTTTTTTATTGAGATGTATGTAATCATGTTTATTAATAACATTCTTTCACGTTATATTGATTTTATTCTTGGCTCCCCCCCCCCTAATAGTTTGACATATTGCAGTATGTGGTGTAATAAAATAATTTGTGAGCAGATAATAAAATAAAAGTTTCCAGCTCAGTAGCAGTCCACAACTGATAACAGAAAGGGAACAGGGTCATTTACAATTAAACCAGTTATATACTGGCTATTTATTCAGCACATTCCTTTGCTTACATTTTATAAGACAACCTGATACAAACATCATATATTCTGGCTCATAATATCTAGTACAGCAGTCCACACTTTTAAATCTCTCATACTTTAATACATAAATTATATCTATAATTTTAAATAATATTTTAAAACACATTGTCATGTGGCGGTTTTGGATTATTCTAATTACACATATCAATGATGATGACCACCACCTTTTAAAGAATCTAAAACTATTATATTTATTCAGTCAAACAATATCTTTATAGGATAATATATTACAAATTATGTACTTCAACTAAAGATTATTTTATATACACCCATCCTTTTTCGGTTTCTTCTTTACACTTCAGTTTTTTTCTCAATGGAAAGCATTAACTTAAAGACTCGTTATAAAGTTTAGTACTACTTGCCTTGAATAAAGGCAAATCACACACACACACACACACACACAAAATGGATTTTAATAATAAGTAAAACAATTTTATTTAATCAAATATCAAAAATATATATTTAAACACACATCTAATATATAAATATAAATTTAGATCAAATATAAAATACATTTAAAGAAAAATTCATATTCTAGATTTAATTAACGTAAAAAAATAACTATGTACGGGTTTATATTAGCAGTTTTTATTAATGAACATGAATAATGTTTTATCTTACCATTAAAATAACTGACCAGTCTTTTTAATGTGATGTTTGCATGTTTATATTTTTTTTTATTTTTTACAAATGCATGTATGTGGGATTGTTAATTATTAAATCACTAAACATCACATGATCACCATTATTACTTTGTACCTGAGTCCTAATGGCAGGTAGAGGGATACTTCTTTTTGCGATAGTTATTTCCTTTTCTCTCAATTCATATACACAACAGGTGATCATTTCTATAGGATAGTCATATATTCCAGAGCCTGACATACAGCAGTTTTTAACAATGCAGTCTTACATATTTCATTTTAATAGTTAAACAGCATTAAGCTGTTGCACATGCACTTTGCAGATTTTAACTATAAATGACTGAATACTAACAAAAGCGCATGTGCAACAGCTTAATGCTGTTTGACTATTCCAGTTTATAAACATCGCGCTATATAAAATACTTGATTTATATTTCGATTTTAGTAAGAATTGCTGAAAAAAATAGTCAATTAATAATATTTACTTCAAATGTCAATGACCTACAGTTATTCTGCCAAGGAAAAATTATTCATCTATGGTTGTTCCCAGGTTTTCTTCTGCAATATGACCAATACTGTCCAGCAGCAAGAAGTAAAAGGGAAAAGTAACTGATGTCTTGCGTTGTTAGCCGAGAGGTATCGCAGCCACCATGCAAGCAAATAGTTGGTTGCAGACGGTTCTAGGTTCGCGTCCCGGCTGATGCCATGACAAAAAAAAAAAAAGTAACTGATTCTCTGCCTATTCATATCCTTTTCATAACAATACAATGCAAACCTCTCCAATCCTAATTTTTAGTCAGTTTAATCTTCTTCTTTTTTTAAATCATAAAAAAAATGTATTTTTCTTTTGTCTAAATTAAAGGAAAAATATATAATCAAGAATTATAGGTATTTAGGTCAAAATAAAGTTTTATATCTGCTTTTTTTATAATCTAAAATATTTATAAACAAAAGAAAATAAGATTAGTTATATTTTTTTCTTTACCTTCAACTAACATAAAATAATCAATAGATTATTTTTAATTATGCTAGAAACAAAAATTGTAGATTTTTTTTTCTTATTTAATAAATTAATTATTATCAAATCATTATATTTTCATTCTACAGAAACATATACATGTAACTATTTAGTTTTATGATTATATTTATACCATTAACATAATTATATTCATAATAATAATTATTTACAATTAAAATTTGTAGTGGCTAAATTTATAGCAAGTCATTTTTACAATTAATTATTGTCATTATGTTAACTCATAATCTTGAATTGGTTTTTTTTATGGCCATTGTAATATCGAATAATGCCAATTTGACTTCAATACTATTGCAATATGCTATTCACTCTTCCAAATAATGTAAGTATAAAATATATAAATAAACAAAAAAAAATAAAAACATTAAAATTTATAAAAAAAACTTTCAATGCAGTGGTAGCCATAATTTGTCTTATAGTATTCAAATTCACACATAATTGAAAGGATCAATTTAGTTTTATTTAGATGTAGGCAGTCATGTTTATAAATAACATTTTTTCAAGTCATATTGAAAGCTATACATTTTTGCATCCCCGTTTTGGATATATTACAGTATTTTGTACAAATACTTGTCAAAAAATTCTAAAAGTTAATAAAATACTTGTCAAGCACTTAATAAAATAAAAGTCATTAATGTAGTAGGAGCAGAAAAAAAAAACATCTGGGATTAGGTTCTGTTCTTGATCTAAAAAAAATATATGAAGAGTTCACTCAAAGATCTAAAATAAATAACTGAAATGGGTGGTTATATAAATTTTATAATTTATAATGAAACAGTAAGATTCGTATTCGAATCTTAAGTTTCACCTTTTTCTGTCGTCTCTCACTGACCGATCTATCCCGCCCAAATTTAAACTTTTTGGTATCGAATTGTGTGTGTAACAATATTAAAAATGTATAAATATATGTAGAATTCAGCATAAACACGCACACATTTCGATCTCAAATTAAAGGCAATAAATGGGGATAAAATAATATAATTTAGATTTCTTTTAGTTATATAATTTTGTATAATTTTAATCATTTATTTTGGATTATAAAGTTCGTATTTATTGCTTTGTTTAAATTTCGTTTAATAATAATTCTAAAAAAATCTGATGTAATATTTAATTAAAAGTTAAAATAATCTTATGTTCCCTTTTTGTCTTTGAAATTTAAAAGCATCGGTCAGTGATAGATAATAGATTAATTAAAGAAAAATTCCCCAAAATATAATTAGTAAATGTAAAATGTAAACAATAGAACGGCAGCTTTCTTTAATTAAAAACCAACAAAATGCATTGATTATCCTCAGGGCAGATTAAGTAGAACCTAAAAATATCTTAACAAAAATGTGAGAGATCAAGATAAAAAAAGAGGCCATCTTAGACTTGCTGGAGACATTCACTTAAACTTTAGCTTTGCTCTCGATCACTGAGAGTCTCCAAAAATAATAAAAATAATTTGTTCCTGCCAAGGTATGACCGAGTAAAGCACCTAGATTATTCTCCATCGGGAGATGGCCTATCGGATGCCGAACTTTCCATTGCCCATCATAAATTCACCATGAAGATCTGCTGCCTGAAATAAATGAAAAAGCTGCTGCTGCTGTGAAATTAAATGAAATATCTAAATACAAGAAAGACTTGCCACTCGTGAACTTTTGCTGCTAAACTAATGGAATCAGAAAACTTCTTATAAAACAGGTACCTGTCTGTGTTCAAACTCTAGAGTACTCTAATAATATGCTATAGCTCTTCTTCATACTACTTATCTAAATTATAAAATGTAAAAACTACCATATGTATAACTAAAACTGAATAATTAACTTAATGTGTAAATTTCTCTACTAATCTAGCTTACCTCATTCTATCTTGGGTGCGTATTTTTAAAATCTACATTTTATCTATATTTATTATTTAATTATTGCATGCTCATAATTATCTCTATTTTCAAAGTTTAAATCTATGATCGTTTGAAACAGTGAATGCGTGTCACATTTTCATTAATATGTACTTCGTCGGGCCGAGGCAGAGACCAGCCCGACATTCTTATAATCCTTAACTAACTTAACTTTCATATAAATTGACACGCATTCAGTGCATCATTTATTGTAATGCAGGGTCTACTACTTCGCAAATGGCTGGCATATTAGTTGTAATAACTCCCAATTTATATATGTTTTGTATTTATTAAATCTAATGAATAATTCTAGAAAATCACATTTCTTTGAGAGTCACCAACGTTCTTTAGTAAATGTTGATAATGTAGGGCCGAGTCAGAAATCTATTTAAATCTCATCATAATCGTTTATACAGTATACATGTGTTACGTTTTAGAGACGCGATGACCCATTCCGCCGTGAAATTTCCGGATTCTTCAGGGTTGAAATTAACCCCAGTCATCCTACACAAGTGGGCATAATGGGTGCTCCCGTAGGACTTGACAACGTCATGCAGCCAGCCGGCAAAACTGCGACACGGACCGCTTGTCCCTGGTTATGCTTATGTGACACCTTACTTCGTCGGGCCGAGGCAGAGACCAGCCCGACATTCTTATAAACCCATTCGCGGCATTGCAGTTTCGATATACTGCCATTCCATATCGCCTTTCTAAAGCGTACCACGTGTTCCTTTACTTAATTTTATTATTCTATATATATCACTCCGCCTCTGCATTATCTTCATAATTCACTCTCAAATAAATGTTTGCCCTTAGTTATAAATAAATATTTTAATTAAATAAATATATGTCTGCCATTACTCTTATAACCCATACTTTAGACTCTTGCATTGCAAAGGTATAAATCCCTCCAGGCATGCATTAGAAATACTTACTCGAGAATTTTAGGTAGCTAGATTACGCCCTCAAATAAATGAATTCCTTTTGTAAACAAATAAATAAATAATGTATTCTTTAAAATATAATCATGTTGCAAATCCCGCTACTGAAGCTGTTAGTCCATAAAATATTATTAGTAAATGATCTTCTTAAAATGTGTTAATAAATAATTTTAAACTATACGTCTGCATTTACGTTTCATTTATTCGATACCCATTCTATATAATATTTCCTCGATTATGTAAATATGAATGTTTAATTAATATTAGTTTGATTATTGGCTAACTCGAGAATAAAATCATGAGTCTCTTGCATATCCCTGACCACCGTGCCTAAGGAAATATTTACTAATGTCGCATCAGATGCGTTGTTTCGTGGATTGTATTGTGGAACCGATAAACTATGTTCGAACTCAGTACCACGGGTGGCTTCGCTACTCGATGGTGCTGCTGTTCTGTATGGTGGTCGAATTCTGCACTATGTTTACGAGTCACATGTTTTCTGACTGTTACATAGTTAAATTTTTTTTTTAGCGTTTGGCGCTTTCCAACGTGGAGCTTTCGATACAAAAAAACCCATATATACCCTGAGCAAAATATAACGCATATAAATTTCTTTTAGCGTTCGTTACTCGAGTTAGCTAATTAATCTATATATATACGATTTTGTTTTGATAAAAATAATGAAAAAAAATAAATCGAGTGAAATAATGTGGGTCGAGTGAATGAAAGGACAGCAGGTGTAATAACAAATTTAAGGAAAGCAGGGATGTGTGTGTAATTTAAGAAGGAACGAAAATACTCGGATCTAATGAAATATTTTATATATATATGTCAAAAAAAAAAAGTAATCAGTCGTTAAATGAGAAAGCAAGTAGCATTGAATTTTTTTTATTAAAGCACCGTTATATATATAGCATAGACAGCAGAAGCTTGTTATATATGTTAACAGTAAATATTTTGTTAAAGTACAAATATATATATATCATAGACAGCAGTAGCTTATTATACGCGTAACCAGTAGTTCGCTATAATATATATGTTAAATATGTTAAACGCAGCAATATAGAGATAGGGCAATGTAGAGTAGGTGAGGGCAGCGAAAGAGTGTTATAGGGCCAATATACCGGTGGGGAGTAGTCAAATGCTAGTAGTATAAAATAAATAAATCACATTAAGAAAATGGAATCAGAAAATATTGATATACAGCAGGTAGATTTATCTGAAGCTTTGGAGTCGACACCCGAGCGAAGGGAAGCTCCGCAACAATACAGAGGATCAATGGACTTAAATTTCAAGTTCATGGAGGAAATACTCAGACAGAGTATGCAAGAAATGAAGGAAATGTATGAGGAGGAGATGAGAAAAAGAAGAGATGAAGAATCAAAACAGAGACAGGAAGAAGAAAAGGTGAGAGTTAGAGAGTATCAGGAAATTCAAAAATTTGTCTTGAGAGAGTTAGGAATGATAGCAAACGAATATAGAATAACCCAAGTCAATAAAGAGGGGGGAAATATAAGGACAAAGGAGGTTAGACCTCAAAGCTACTTAGGAAAGATTATTCAGATAAAAATCTTTAGAGGAGAGACAGGAGAAAATCCTCAAGCCCACTTAGAGAGCTTACAAAGTTTCTTTCAAGTGCATAAGGCAGAAGCAGGTGAACAGATAGCTATTGCCAGTTACCATTTACAGGGCTATGCCAAAGACTGGTGGGATATGGTGAAATGGAAACCTAAAACTATAGAGAAGTACACAGATGCGTTAATGAAACAATATTGGAGCGACAAGCATCAAATTGATATCTACAACATGCTCTGTCATGAAAAATACGGAGCAATACCCCGAGAAACACATGCTCAGTTTTTCCTCCGCCAAGCAAACCGATTTAAATCTCTCACGACGTTCGCATTGGCAGATAGACATATCATTGGAACGATTCAACAAAATATGCCAGTAACTACCCAAAAGCTGATGATCGTAAGTTGTATCAAAGACATTGAAGAGATGGGAGAATTTCTTGCGGTTTTAGATGATAGCCATTGGTCTGAAAGTCTAGTAGATCATGAATGGAAGCAGGAGACCAGACAACAGCAATCAGCGACTACTAGCAATCATAGTGAGAAAGAAAGAAACCAAATGGCAATTCGATCAAGCGGGACTTCAGTAAAAGATTACCAGTACCAGCATTCATCTTGCCAGCAGCTGAGAGTAGTGGAGATGACTAACCTAACGTCAGTCATCCAGGAAGAGGATCCCACTTGGGGACTTCAGATTGGCCCTTGCCCAATTATTAATACAAGAATCGGGGCCTCAGTTGCACAAATTCTTCTTGACACAGGCAGCCAGATTTCCTGTGTTTCTAGAGAGTGGTTAACAAATTACGAAAAACATGGACTCATACCCAGGCTCCCCGCTCGCCCAATCCAAATGAAGCTGGCTGATGGGAGGATGACCAGAACTGAAAACTATCAAGTCTGGTTGGAAATATCGATAGGAGAAGCCAATGCAGGACACACCTTCTTAGTGATAAAAGGACTAATTCAGGACGTGATAATTGGGTCCGACTTCTTAACCCAACATGAATGTATCCTGGACTATAAAAAAAAGATACTAACTTTCCAGCAGGAGCAGATTAGTTTTGATACAAATAAACAAACTGAAGAAATCCAATTAAGATGTCTGGAGGCCATTCCTGATGAGGATATCCAAGAGAAAATTATGGGATCATCGTTAGACAAGGTAGAGGACCAATTCCAGTTACAAAAATTACTTACGGAAAATCGTACAATATTTTCTCAGGTCCCAGGTGAAATTAGTGATTACGTCCATCGGATACGAGTAAAAGAAGAGACGCATTTCCAGACCCGCACATACCCTATCCCATTTCAGTATCAAGAAGAGGTGAATGCTCAAATTAAGCAGATGATTGACTGGGGTGTAATTGAAAAGGGGTCATCACCCTATAATAACCCGTTAGTCGTAGTCAAAAAGAAAGATGGAACCATACGATTGTGTCTCGATGCTAGGACATTAAACAACATTACTATACCTGAGCGGGACATCCCACCACCCATCCAAGAAACATTTATCAAGTTGACTGCTAAGAATATTTTCTCTACCCTTGACCTAACTGCCAGTTACTGGCAAATGGCTCTCCACCCCCAGGATCGAAAATATACCGCGTTCAGATACAATGGGCAAACCCACATGTTTAAGAGAGTACCTTTTGGGCTGATAAATAGCGGGGCTGGCCTCATGAGGTGTTTGGACCAAGTATTGTCAGAAAGATTAAAAAAAAATTGGTATGTTATGTAGACGATGTAGTAGTTGCGTCTAGAGACATTGCAGAACATCTGGAGGATTTAAAACAATTTTTCGATGAGTGCACCCAGAAAAATATAACTGTTAATTTAAAAAAAAGTTTTTTCGCATTGAGGGAAATTTCCTTTTTAGGCCATATTGTAAATGGTCAAGGAATTAGGGCTCACCCTGACAAGGTCGCAGCTATTGAAAATTTCCCTAGGCCCACGAACCGAAAACAAGTTCGATCATTTCTGGGCCTTTGCAATTACTATCACAAGTTTTACCCCCATTTTGCCAAAGATACATCATCACTAGTAGAATTGATAAGACCTCACCACTGATGGGAATGGACGAAGACCCATGAAGAAGACTTCAGTCGAGTAAAGAGAAGATTTTTAGAGACTGTGATGTTACACTACCCAGATTTTACCCGTCCCTTTTATTTGCAGACTGATAGCAGTCAGAAGGGATTGGGCGTGGTTCTATTTCAAGTCAACCAAGAAGGCCAACACCAAATACTATATTTTAGCAGCCATACTCTGAAAGGAGCCGAAAAGAACTACACAGTGACGGAACAAGAGACACTAGCAATCGTGTGGTCATGCAATAAGTTCAAGCAGATGTTGCTGGGTTCAGAAGTGATTATCATTACTGACCACCGGTGTCTCGAATTCCTAAATAAAAGTTACCTGAACAATGACCGCCTCATCAGATGGAGTCTTTCACTTCAAAGATTTCATTATAAAGTCGTCTACTGCCCTGGGCCTGAAAATACAGTGGCCGATATATTAAGTCGACATCCTATAGAACTGGAGCCACACAACCCCATAATAAGTGATCAGCCATTGGTAATTGCAGCAACGGTACTGGACCAGGAGATGGAACACAAGTTAAGGAACCTTCAACATTGGCAAGAGCAGCAGCCGCTATATAAAAAGCTTATCCAAATTGTACAACAGCAAGGAAATCCAATACAAGGCTGCTCAACACCTCGAGGAAAGAAGCTATACCGGATAAGAAATGGGTTGCTGCAGCAGCAGATTGTGGGAGATAAAATTTACTGGAAAATCTTGGTACCACCTGACCTCAGAAACCGTCTCATCATGTATATGCATGGTTTAGTAGGGCACTATGGCCCTAGAAAAACAGAAGAAGCTATAAGATGACAATTTCACTGGCCAAAGCTATATGAAGATGTGATGGATACCCTCAAGAAATGTGCTATTTGTGCAAGAGATAAACCACCAAATAGAAACTTTAGTGGAGTAGGTGCCTCTATCATTCCGTCCGCACCAAATGAAATACTTGCGATCGATCACTATGGCCCATTGCCATCCTACCGTAGATTCCGTTACTTACTTGTAACTTATGATCTATTCTCAAAATATGCTTGGGCCTATCCTGTGATGCGAGCAGATTCCCATTGCGCAATTCGAGTGTTACAAAAGTGTCAATTCGTCAAGATTGGAAAACCGATCACCATCCTCTCGGACCACGGATCGGCCTTTACATCTCAAGAATGGAAGACTTGGTTGAGGCAGCAGAACGTTAAACATATTCTGACCTCAATTCGAAATCCTCAGTCTAACCCATGTGAATGGGTTATGAGGGAAATAAACCGACTATTTAGGACCCATGTTCACCAAAATCACAGAAGCTGGGTAAATCAAACTGAAAAGATTTTTCAATATATCAATGGAACCATCAATGAGGCCACTGGCATGACACCAACATGTTTGCATTTTGGTAAAGTGGACTCATTACTGATCAAGACGCCATTACCCATGGATGAACGTGAAATCAATATTGAAACTGACAGATGCAAGGCACACCGCCGCCTTACAGAAAGGGCAGAACGGAAATTATGAGCAGATCGGAGAAGCCAACATTTCCAGGTCGGGAACTATGTTTGGGTACGGAACTCTCAACAAAGTAACCGAGATAAAAGAATATATAAAAAGTTCTTTCCTTTGTACCGGGGACCCTTTATAATTGATCGCACATGTGGCCCAAATGCATATTTATTAAAAGATGGAGATACCATAAAAGGGACATACAATGCCCGTAATCTCAAACCATGTAGGTATTATCCACCTGACCCGGGGTTGTAAAAATATTAGACTATTAGGACGGATTAAACGTATATGAAAATAATAAAATGAACTTGATATAATGAACTTGGTTGAATGGATTGTACTTTAGTCAAATAGGGTTTTAGATAGAAATTTTATTATATATATTGTTGTTTTAATTACTATTACTACTAAAAAAAATTTTTTTATATTATACTAACTAATCCTATTCTAAGAATTTTGTTTTATATATATATATTCAGTTTAACTAATTATTTCTATGATTTTAACCAGACACGGCCAAATTAGGCCATTTTAATTCAACTATAAATTCTAGATCCGGGTATATAAATTGTTCGTTGCTTCATGTAATCTCTGCTTTCTATATTTCAATATATCTGTACAAAAAAAAAAAAAATAAAATAATAATTTTTTTTTTCGTATTTAAATTATGTAATGTAAAATTTTTTTTTTCTCTTTCTTGCCTCCTTTGTTCTTCCTTAATTGTTCACGGGAAGTACGGGGAAATGAAACAGTAAGATTCGTATTCGAATCTTAAGTTTCACCTTTTTCTGTCGTCTCTCACTGACCGGTCTATCCCGCCCAAATTTAAACTTTTTGGTATCGAATTGTGTGTGTAACAATATTAAAAATGTATAAATATATGTAGAATTCAGCATAAACACGCACACATTTCGATCTCAAATTAAAGGCAATAAATAGGGATAAAATAATATAATTTAGATTTCTTTTAGTTATATAATTTTGTATAATTTTAATCATTTATTTTGGATTATAAAGTTCGTATTTATTGCTTTGTTTAAATTTCGTTTAATAATAATTCTAAAAAAATCTGATGTAATATTTAATTAAAAGTTAAAATAATCTTATGTTCCCTTTTTGTCTTTGAAATTTAAAAGCATCGGTCAGTGATAGATAATAGATTAATTAAAGAAAAATTCCCCAAAATGTAATTAGTAAATGTAAAATGTAAACAATAGAACGGCAGCTTTCTTTAATTAAAAACCAACAAAATGCATTGATTATCCTCAGGGCAGATTAAGTAGAACCTAAAAATATCTTAACAAAAATGTGAGAGATCAAGATAAAAAAAGAGGCCATCTTAGACTTGCTGGAGACATTCACTTAAACTTTAGCTTTGCTCTCGATCACTGAGAGTCTCCAAAAATAATAAAAATAATTTGTTCCTGCCAAGGTATGACTGAGTAAAGCACCTAGATTATTCTCCATCGGGAGATGGCCTATCGGATGCCGAACTTTCCATTGCCCATCATAAATTCACCATGAAGATCTGCTGCCTGAAATAAATGAAAAAGCTGCTGCTGCTGTGAAATTAAATGAAATATCTAAATACAAGAAAGACTTGCCACTCGTGAACTTTTGCTGCTAAACTAATGGAATCAGAAAACTTCTTATAAAACAGGTACCTGTCTGTGTTCAAACTCTAGAGTACTCTAATAATATGCTATAGCTCTTCTTCATACTACTTATCTAAATTATAAAATGTAAAAACTACCATATGTATAACTAAAACTGAATAATTAACTTAATGTGTAAATTTCTCTACTAATCTAGCTTACCTCATTCTATCTTGGGTGCGTATTTTTAAAATCTACATTTTATCTATATTTATTATTTAATTATTGCATGCTCACAATTGTCTCTATTTTCAAAGTTTAAATCTATGATCGTTTGAAACAGTGAATGCGTGTCACATTTTCATTAATATGTACTTCGTTGGGCCGAGGCAGAGACCAGCCCGACATTCTTATTTCCTTAATAACTTCACTTTCATATAAATTGACACGCATTCAGTGCATCATTTATTGTAATGCAGGGTCTACTACTTCGCAAATGGCTGGCATATTAGTTGTAATAACTCCCAGTTTATATAGGTTTTGTATTTATTAAATCTTAATGAATAATTCTAGAAAATTACATTTCTTTGAGAGTCGCCAATGTTCTTGAGTAAATGTTGATAATGTAGGGCCGAGTCAGAAATCTATTTAAATCTCATCATAATCGTTTATACAGTATACATGTGTTACGTTTTAGAGATGCGATGACCCATTCCGCCGTGAAATTTCCGGATTCTTCAGGGTTGAAATTAACCCCAGTCGTCCTACACAAGCGGGCATAATGGGTGCTCCCGTAGGACTTGACAACGTCATGCAGCCAGCCGGCAAAACTGCGACACGGACCGCTTGTCCCTGGTTATGCTTATGTGACACCTTACTTCGTCGGGCTGAGGCAGAGACCAGCCCGACATTCTTATAAACCCATTCGCGGCATTGCAGTTTCGATATACTGCCATTCCATATCGCCTTTCTAAAGCGTACCATGTGTTCCTTTACTTAATTTTATTATTCTATATATCACTCCGCCTCTGCATTATCTTCATAATTCACTCTCAAATAAATGTTTGCCCTTAGTTATAAATAAATATTTTAATTAAATAAATATATGTCTGCCATTACTCTTATAACCCATACTTTAGACTCTTGCATTGCAAAGGTATAAATCCCTCCAGGCATGCATTAGAAATACTTACTCGAGAATTTTAGGTAGCTAGATTATGCCTTCAAATAAATGAATTCCTTTTGAAAATAATCTAAATAAATAATGTATTCTTTAAAATATAATCATGTTGCAAATCCCGCTACTGAAGCTGTTAGTCCATAAAACATTATTAGTAAAGGATCTTCTTAAAATGTGTTAATAAATAATTTTGAACTATACGTCTGCATTTCCGTTTCATTTATTCGATACCCATTCTATATAATATTTCCTCGATTATGTAAATATGAATGTTTAATTAATATTAGTTTGATTATTGGCTAACTCGAGAATAAAATCATGAGTCTCTTGCATATCCCTGACCACCGTGCCTAAGGAAATATTTACTAATGTCGCATCAGATGCGTTGTTTCGTGGATTGTATTGTGGAACCGATAAACTATGTTCAAACTCAGTACCATGGGTGGCTTCGCTACTCGATGGTGCTGCTGTTCTAGGTGGTGGTCGAATTCTGCACTATGTTTACGAGTCACACATTTTCTGACTGTTACAATAATAATATCACATGATCACCATTTCTTCTGCTTGCTCATAACCACAGGCAAAACTCTCCATACTGAAGCAGTTGGATCTAAGTTCGATCCTAGCTTCATGATATCTCACTTGCAGCCCACTTCAAACCCTAGTATTAAACATGAATTTCTGAATGCAATGGGCTTTATATGTTCAATACATGCTAGTTTCCTTAAAAAAAATAGTATCATATAAATGTGTGTTAAAACTAACTAGTTTGATGTTTAAACTAATCAATGTCATTAATAAATTCATGATAAAATTATTCATGAATTTATATATATATATATATATATATTATAACTGCATGAATTGTGTGTATATATTTATAAATATTTAAATATATATATATTCGTTATAAAGTTTCATTGCATCAGGAATGTATTATTTTACTTTTAAACAGTTTGTTTAAATTTTAGTGATTAAAAGCTATATTATTTCAATAAGCTTTCAGATTGTCCTTTTCCAAAGACAATGGGGAAGTTTTATTAATTAGCAAAAAGATAATAATTTAACATGTAAGGATGGTTCCTAATTAAAATCATTGAGTTTGAATTCATTTTCTAATTAGAAAATGAATTCAAAGTTAATGAGTTTGAATACCTTCTTTAAGGAATGTATCTAAAATCAATTAGTAAAAATTTATAACTTGGATAATGCAAAAATCTCTAGCCTGAAGGCATCTAGATTTGGAATAGGCGGGAAACTAGAGGACAGTATAAATAGCAGAAAATTTTGGAGAAGGAAAAGCCATATTTGTTTTAGAGAAGTGCTACTAGAATCTATGTGCATCTTTAAATCATGAGTTTCAATAGTGTTTCCTTCATGGTGAGGGGCTAAACTTCTGGAGTCTGACTGCTGGGCCTGAAGTTCCCAGAAGATCATCAATGTGACTGCTAAACTAAACCTTTTCTGGACCAATTGTGCTGCCCAAAAATCATGAAAGAATCAATCAACATGTCGTTCAAATAATTTATAAAATGTGCACCTACATTTCACCCAACTGGACTCTGCCATGTGTAATCTAAGGAACCAATTGTGAACAAATATCTTTCTTGAAACAACCACAACTTTCTGGCCAGTTTCTGAACTTTATTTTACATCACTTTTTAAATTAACTACTGTAAAAACTCCTCTCTTTATAATGCTTTTAATCTGTATAAGTAATTGTTGTTTTTCTATCTCTAGTCTTTAAAATTAATACTTTGTTAAATTTCTCTTTCTCGCAATGGCAGTTCATTTCACTAACTGTATTATATATATTTATTGAGTATTTACTAATGTCATGTATTTTTGATTATATGCCAGTAATACTTCAACTCAAAATAATTTTTTTTGTTAAACATACCTCATGGAAATAATCTAATATTAAGTTTGATAGTAATTTTTGCCCATTGGAACTAATTTAATATTGTTCTATTAATTGTCAAGTTGAAGGATTTATACAATTTTTGCTATTTTTATTAATGGCTAATAATAAATTATTAGCTCAGTTTCTAACCTATGTCCCTGGCTCTTTTATCTAGTTTACAGATATTTATTTATATATAATTTTAAAATGTTTTGCAAAATGGTCGATAAAGGAATTAAATGAATATACTCTAATTTAAATTTTATGCTTTCTATTAATATTCAGGGAGGGCATGATGTTTGGGGCATGATTAATATAATTTTAAAATTGTGTTAAATAATTTTAGTTAAAAGCTCATTTGACTTTAATTCCATGATCAGGTCATCATGTAGAGCATTCTTTATATAAAATGGGTTTTATTAATTACACTCAATGATTATCGAGTCATCATTTTCGAACATTGCTGATGAGAGCCCTCTCATGCTTTGTAAGCTTATCTCAGTGATATTCATATTATTTTAATAAATAGAAAGAAAGTAATCCCTCACTTGTCTTATATTGGAACACCAAAGGTTCATGGCTATGGCCTGGCCTGGCTTTCCCTGTGTTCCATGTCTCCTTGATAGGGCATAAAGACTTGTAAAACACAAGCTGCCCTCCTATTTAAATCACTGACAAGCCATTCTCTTTCATATTCATTTTTATAGCTCATAACTCATCAGCACCGTTATTTCTCAGTTCAAATAAAGCCCTGCTCTCATGCTCATAAATCATGATGAATTGATTTTATTAAAGTTGAACAAATTCTCTAATTAAATAAGTTTCCTGTTAAACAGTAAAGTTATGCCCTAAATACGTATCTTGCTCTTTGTGAATTGATTTACATATGTAAAAATAAATCTCACATTCTTTCCTTTAGAATTAGAATAATAATTTCAGTCACAGACAAATACCTTTATCTACCTTTATTTTCTTGTCGGAGCATAGACATATATAATCCTCCTAGAATATTGCGTAATAGTTATTGGCATATAATAAGGACTGCCATTCATATCTAAAAGTTGAACAAAATTATTATTATTATTAAACATTTTATTAACACATTTGGTTTCTAACTTTCTTTATTATTCAACAGTTATTTTAATATTAATGCTTGCTTTCTGTATTGGCAACCCAAACATATACATGACTTAGAAATATCCTTAGTTATTATATTATACTTTGTTAGAATCAGTTCAGGGGTCTGAAATCATCATCATCCATTGAGCTAGTTTCTTAACGCATAGTCATGTACTGTTGATTTATGTCATCCATTGATTTGATCTGAGCTCGTGAGTTGGGTTTAAATTCAGTTTGTTTTGGCTGAGTTTGAATCCGGCTTTGTGGTTGGATCTTGTTGGTGTGGGTGATTTTTTGACTGGTACAATACACACTCAAACAAGAAACTT
This sequence comes from Epiperipatus broadwayi, assembly GCA_028023455.1. Lineage (NCBI taxonomy): Eukaryota > Metazoa > Onychophora > Udeonychophora > Euonychophora > Peripatidae > Epiperipatus > Epiperipatus broadwayi. Next base: position 99,467 of record JAQFVV010013030.1, on the reverse strand, counting down.
ATGCAATGATTAGACTGTTCATTTTTCTCACTTTCTCCTTATGGTTGTCCTGGTGTCAATTAATATTTGGGCACTCTCAAAGAACAACTCAGCTTATTTTCATCAAACTACTTTCACAAGACAAAACCAGAGACTCTGCACTTTCACCAGCATGTCTCTATTATGATACCTGAGCAAAAATTACCCTACCAACTAATTAGTTTGTATTTTGCCCTGATTTTTCCTCACATACCCTGCTTGCCAACAACTATAAGCTTCTGCCAAGTTCAATTTTCTTTCCTCATTGTTAATTAAATAGCCCCAAGGCATATACTTGTATTTTATAGCCTAATAAAGTTTATTTTTAAAAAATAGATGAAAGTTATAGTCGGCTTATAGTATCGCATGCAATTTCTAATACCATTTATAGCAAAGGGTATTTGAAAAATGATGCTCATCCTGTAAGTTAACTAAATCTTATATTTATGCATATGTTATGTATTGAAAATTATATAGTTAATTCTGTATTTTATTATATTATATATTATTTTGTCTGAATATTGTTGTGAAACTTGGCTTGAAGAAATAATTATTTTACCTAGTTAAAAAAAAAGATAAAATAAAAAGAATTAAATTAATTCATGTTTAATATTACTGTAATTGATTATGAATATTTACAAACTACAAAAACACTTACTGATGAAACATTTTTTTTTAAAATTACAATGTTAATAAGAAAAGTTACTAATTACTTTAATACTCCTACTACTTAATAACTTTTAAGAAGTCATATTGAAAAACAAACATAAATTTAATAATAATAATAACAAATCAATAAACCATCACATGATCTATCACATGTTGTCAGCTTACATATTGCTGTTTTAGTAGAAGACCTTTTCACCTTGTTTTTGCCATTTACAGTAAGCTTTAGAAAACAGTGATTTTTGTCAGATGACAATGCTTAATAAAGTTTAATTCTGTACTTTTTAATAAGACTGTTCCAAGATCTAAAATCTGTTACTAATGAAAACCATAATCTTAAATTTAGTCTGGAATGTTTTGATAGGAAAGAATGAAATAAGGATTATTTATTAAGCTATTATCATTGCTTTTTAAAGCTTACTGTAAGTGGCAAAAGGATAAAAAGTATGTTATCTATAATAATACTACTACTACTGGTACTACTACTACTACTGCTGTTGTTGTTGCTGTTGCTACTACTACTACTACTACTACTACTACTACTACTACTACTAATAATAATAATAATAATAATAATAATAATAATAATAATAATAATAATAATAATAATAATAATAATAATAATAATAAAGGTGTGATGATGATGATAAGACATCCACCTACCACCAGAGTTTTATGGTTATCTAAGCTGATGAGACCAAATACACAGGCCCTAACATGATAATGCCCATCTATTCATACTATAAACAAAGTCTACAAGCAAATAAACAACCCAAACTTGTCTGCTGATTTCTTTGACATACCAGAAACAACAAACACATTCAGTACCACTGAGTTCAAACATGTCATCATGAAAACAATGGCATTCATCAATTTGTATTAATGTATCTTAGCTATTTTAAAGCTAAATATCTCTGTGATCTAACCAATTATTTGTCAAAGAAGCTTCAACCTACTGAAGGCATTTACCCACATTGCAATTTACAAATTACCAAAATTCCTGCAGAAATCTCCTTTATTATACAACTTCTGGCCCATATCTATGGAACTGATGCCAGTTAAAATCATTGAAAAAATCATCAAGGATAAAGTAGAATCACATATACATTCACTAATCTTTAATATGTCATTTGCAAAACAAACTTGGTACTAATCTTCAAAGCAGTCCTGAACTAAGCTTGAAGAAAAAAGGAATATGCATCAATAGTACTTCTGCTTGACATTGAGAGCACTTTTGACTCCATAAACCTCTATGTATTTATTTATAGACATGATAGCCTGTATAAAATTTTCCAAATCTCAGCTATATTTACTTTTAAATTTGCTACTTAGCCATGAAAATCATATCTCACTCAATGGCAAGAAATTTCTGTCATTTGTACCCACACAGTTCATATTGCAAGCATCCTCATTCAGTTCACTCTTATTTACACTGTACATCAATCCCCTTCTATAAGACATTCAGCAAATATCCACAGGCATCCCAATACTGGACACCCTAAATGCATTATATGGATGAAGGGACTGTTTTACTACCTTCCAAAATATTCCTATCCAGTTTACAAAAAATTCAACAAGACTTCACAACTACATACAAGCTGAAATTAAATGCAAACAAAACTCCCTGATTGCTCTTTACATGTAAAGCATGCACCCACACAACTAAACCAAACCAAATGCTTTTCTTGGCTTTCCATTTCACTTAAGTGCTACAACAATGAGATGGTATATACAGAACAAACTTAAAGCTGAAGCTTAGCTGATAACCAACTCACTATCAAAGGCATAGCTTTCAATATATTCAAAAGTGCACAAATTTAACCAATTCATCATCACTAAAATTATATACTATCTACCCATTATACCCTTATTTAAGGCATTCAAATCCATTTGAAATAAGTGCACATGGCATAGAAAGACCATCATCATATCAACTAGATGCCTCAGTTGATCACTTACACACAATGTGCATGGGTTACATGACATAAGCATTTTTCAAATCCAAAAGACTACAAACTTAATAGCAGCCATTTTAAAACAGTTTCCACAATTGTAATACCTGCTTCAAATCATATCAACTGACAGATCTTCCCCACAACACTCATAATTGTCATCAATCATTAACTGACAACAAACAACAGCCACCTGGATACCTGCCAATTTACTTGCATATATATATATATATATATATATATATATATATATATGGCATATATATATATATATATATATATATATTGGCAGATCTACACATTCATGCATCAAAAACTGACCTCCAACAAATCTTTTTCACTGCAGGGGATCAACTATAAAAAGCTATTTCACAATTTTATAGTCACTGGAATCTAAATTGTTGACATCATAATTAAAATCCACCTCCATGTTCCTCCAACAACTTACTTCCTCTTATTAACAGTGGCTTTACACATACTGTGTGGACTACATCATAATCTATGAATATCTAATACCCAGCAGAGACATGAAGACTAATGTGTAGCACATATAGATGGTCTAACATTGTAATACAAGATATCATCAATGTATATCATGGAAACTCAATTTCCATAGTGCATACCATTATATGCATCTTTTATGCATTCTGGTGCAGACAATGAACCTTTGCCGTAAACAATAACACATGTCAACACCCCTCTATTTTTCATAATAATTTGTTACAGCTAAAGAAATCAGAGATAGCAAAATAGCTTATAAAGATATATATGCTGCCAGTTGGTAACTACTTAAACAATAAGCAGCCTTATAATCAGCTTAACATAGGCATAAACATCACTCCATGGCAAAAAAAAACACAAACGATTGGGATAAAATCACCTCAGGCCAGCCTGCTATCCAAACTGGATGCTGAAACAAGAACTAATCTCAGCTACTTGCAAAAATTAAATACACTACCTCAGACACTATCATTTCAACAGAAGAGAGATTCAAGCAAGTTTTTTTTTTTTTAAAAAAATTGATTTTTAAAAGGGAGATAGGGGAGTATGTAGTCAGTTGTAAGTATTGGTGACTTTTAGAAAACAATAATTGTCAGCTCCAATCAATAGAAATTAGAAATAAAATAATCCAAATAAAAATGAATTGATTGACTTTAAGACAACAAATTAAAGGAGGGTTATAATGAAACTTATTATTTTGAATTTCCATCACCCAATAATTGTTTTCTTTTTAACTTCACACAGTTAAAAAGAAAAAAAGGCACAGTTAAAAAGAAAAAAAGGCAAACATTTTTATATGGATCATATAATTTGGCAGCCATGGTGTGGATGGACAATGAAAAATCACTTTAAAATCTCCGTTTGCTTTCTTTTAAAAAAAAATACAAAAATTTAATTGCACAACTCCAAGGTTTGTTTTTAAATAAAAATATCAATCAAGAAAACAAAGTTTTGACAAGCATTAGTTGTCAGAGGTCAGCGACAGCCGCTTTACAAGAAGTTGTCTTAAGATAGCGGGTTCGCTTCCTGGCTGATGCTATGACACATGAGAAAAAAAGAAAACAAAGTTTATTTCTAAATAGATAGAATCTAATAAATAAATAAAAAGTAAAACCACTAAACATCACATGATCATTATTTCTTATGCTAGCACATAACTGTTATTAAAACAGGCAAAACTCCCCAATACAGTAGTGCCACTCAGTGCCAATCAGAGTAATAAACAAATGCCAGAAGGCTTGTGCATAAAATCCCCATCGAGTGCCTACTCATCCAATATCCCCAGACTAGTTTCTGGCTTGTGGCCTTCATCAGTGAGGAGCTTTGGATCTGAGAGCACTGCACCTTGATCTTGCATAATAGGATAGTGGTGGCTATGGTTGTTAAAGAGCCAAAGACACCAAAATGTATGGGTACTGAACTGGGTTCAGGTCCATATGACCTTATAAGCTATTGAGCTTAGATTGAAAATATTATTGTGTTTTCAATTTTATTCTCATAGTTTTGTAGTTGAGTAGAGATAAAAGGTGGCTGCTGGAGGGTTGCATTAGATCCTAAGCTCTAGGTGCAGTGCTCTCAGATCCAAATCTCCTCACTGACAAAGGCCACAAGCCAGAAACTAGTCTGGTGATATTGAATGAGTAAGCACTAGATGGGGATTTTATGCACAAGTCTTCTGGCATCCATTGGTTAGTCTGGTTGGCACTGTATGGCACTAATGTATGAAGAGTTTTACCTGTTTTAAATAAAAAGTACTTATTATAATCTCTGGGAAAATGTTTCATTTTTATCCTTTAGTATTCTGTTTTATTTTTTAACTATTTATGAATCTAGATTTTAGGTGCATAAAGTATATTTCATCTTATATTTATTGATTATTTATTCCAGAATTATTTCATGATCCATACATAATATTTTAAAAAAACAAGCAGAAAAGTAAATGTAGACAGCTGAGAAGATCACTACATGTTTTTCTTAGAGATTGTTGGTTCATAGTGTATTACAATAAAGTCAATTTATCAATGATTACCATGTGTAGTGAAAAGGTGTATTGGTTTATATTTGTAAATTGACAACAGATGATCTTTGTAACATTAATAAAATGCTATAACTGCTGCAGAAAGGAGTTTGCTGTTAAATAAAACAAGACGTTTTGATTTTTCTTTGAAGGTTTAAAAAACTAAACAGGACAAATTTATAATGATCACTTCATACATTCCTGTTATTAGTGCTATTATTATTATATGATTATTCATATAGTAATTGATTATTAATGAGCTACTGATCAATATGAATCATTCAAAGAGATGAGTTAATTGTTGTTTTACCTCTGAGTTTAAGATCACTATACCAGTGAACAAATTAAAAAAGTAAAATTGAAATTATATCAGTATATTTATAGAAAGAGATAAGAATAGATGGACAGTTGAAGTCTTAAAATGGATCACAAGAGAGTTTAAAGGTCTTATAAAAACATATGTAAGATAAATGGGTAAAATAAGAACATTTTCTACCATATTGTGGAGAAGAGTACTATTGATCAAAAAACAGGATTAAAATTAAAGAGACTTTTATTTTACAATGGAACACTAATGGGTGAAAATGATAAGTATAAAGAATGCTATGACTTCACATGATCACCATTTCTTATGCTTGCTTTTAACTGTTACTAAAATAGGCAAAACTCAGTACATGTACTGCCACACATAGCAAGCTAGAGTAATCAATGGATACCAGAAGGTTTGGAGTAGCTTGCTAGAGGGTTGCATTACATCCTAAGATCTAGGTGCAGTGGTCTCAGATCCAAGGCTCCTCACTGACAAAGGCCACAAGCCAGAAACTAGTCTGGGAATATTGGATGAGTAGGCACTACATAGGGATTTTATGCACAAGCCTTCTGGCATCCATTGATTACTCTAGCTTTCTGTGTGTGGCAATATGTATAGTGAGTTTTGCCCATTTTAATGCTATGACTGTTAATACTTTATAAGAATTATTTTACATCATCTATCCATATTCTGATTAAGCCTTCACTTATGATTGACAGAATGAAACCAAGTCATTTTTATGCTTTGGAGATTGTACATTCCAATCTATATGTTGAACATAATATTTTATCAATCCTATTCATAACACATGGTAATATTTTGACAAGAGTGAAAGGAAACTGTTTCACATTTTAATTGATCTGAACATATGATTTGATGTGTCTTTTTAAATCAAGGAAGTTATTTGGGTTCATTTTGAGGAGAACATAGTCAATACAATTCCAGCACAGGTTGCATGTATATGAGAGATACATACATTATTAGTACATTCTGAAATGGCAATAAATAAATGAATAAATAAAACACTGTAAATTTGTAATTAGTATATTTATAGAGCAAAATGCGTAATTTTTATTTTAGTTTTTATATATAAAGATCTTTTTTTTTCAACAAATAATGGATACATGGCTATTGCTAAAAATATAATCAAAGAAATATATTTAATCAATCAGAAACTTCAATAGTTGGTTTTTTAAAATGATGTAACAGTCATTACAAACAAAATTATGTTTAAGGTACAAACATTTATCTCTACTCACTAACAATTTATTATTGAATATCATGCACGTTTATGAACTTTATATGGTTACAACCAAATTTATGATTTAAACATTAGATTAACCAATTTATGATTTAAACATTAGATTTAACATTACTTGTGTACAAATGAACAGCTAGTCATAATGTTACTTCTATACCTCCAGTATATTAACAATATTTAAAAAAGAGGTTCTTGGATCTTTCAGATCAAGCCCCAACTTTCAGAGGATTAATGTGAATTATATAGAAAACTATAAAACGCTTTTTTTAAAAATCACAAGATTAACATTATTATAGCAAAGAATTATATAATTTCTAAAAGTAAAAATATTTATTTTTCATATTGTTGTTGTTATTAATATTATTGTTGTTGTTACAATATAATTCTGTTATGCGAAATAAAAAAACGAATACGCAAAGACACAATAATGCTAAAAAAATTAGTGGAAGAAAAATTGATTATTAATGAATGTATATGGTTTGAAATACTGGCATTCTTATACCTGGAACTTAATTGTAAATATAGAGGATTTGAACTCAGACTTTTAAGCAATCTTTAACTATCCACACTATCTTCATACTACTGATACACATGACCACACACATGTAAGTTCCAGATATAAGATTGCCTGTATTTCAAATCTCACATGTTAAGCCTGTATTCTGCCTATCCCTCTAATATGAATTTAAATGAATATTGTCCTACCCATGAGGGCTCAAAGTGAATTGAGGTCAACATAGGCATAGCAACAATATTGGCATCAGCATGGAATTTGGCATTCTATCATCAGATTTTCAATGGTATGGATGCTGAAGAGTTGAAGGTTGGAGTAGATTGAAGTCTGTCCATTAAAGTATAAGGACTTGTTATCTTAATATAAAGTGAGCACTGATTATATATGTGTGTGTGGTAGATGATAATCTGGACCAACTGATGAGTGCTGGTTCGGTACAAAATATGTATATTGGTGATTATTTATCTTTTCTACATGTGTGTGGTCATGGGTATCAGTAGTATGAAATAGTGTGGATAGTTGAAGGTTGCTTGAAAACCTGAGTTCAAATCTCCTATATTTATAACGAATGTATATCTAAGATAAAAGCAAAAATGCTTATTCATTTGTTAAGATAAATGCATACATTTAATATTAAAAAAAGTCATAGGTTATTTTTAAACATTAGAAGTTTGCAAATATATATATAATAAAAAAATTATGAATATAGATATTTTTTGCAATTCTTTTATTTGAAATATAAGAAAAGAATTAAAATGTAACTAAAATAATTTATTTATGATATATATAATGTATATATGTTTTCTTTTGTAAAATATAATTTTGTAATTATTATTGTGGTATATTCAAATTATTATTGTTATTGTTGCTGCTTCTACTACTGTGGCTGCCATTTCCACTACATCCACCCCCACAACTCCCCCACCTCCAACATCACTATCCTTCTGCCATTAACCAGACCCCAAATTTCATCACCCAGCTCTTCTACTATGACCAGCACTACTACTATCAATACAACTACTATTATTATTATTATTACTGTTGTTGTTGTTATAATTATTATTATTATTATTGTTGTTGTTATTATTATTATTATTATTATTATTATTATTATTTACATATTTAAATCTCTTAATCTTGTTTTCATTTCATACTCTTAATGTTCAGCCAATTGAACAAGATAATAGTAAAAAACAAAGTTGAAGTAAGAACAGATGTAAAAGCAAATATTTAATATTAAATATTGTAACTGTACTTTTATAAAGAACCAATGAAAATGAGTTGCCATTATTTTTAGGATTTGTAGATTATGAAAAGGCATTCGATTCTATAAGCATTTCTTCAGTGATTAAAGTATGGGATTGTCAAGGTATAGATAGACACGGGATATTGTCATATTTCTGAAAAAAATATTTATAAAAATGCTACAGCAACAATTATATTACATAATCATATTAGGAAAGTAACATTGAGAAGGGAGTAAGATAGGGTGAGTTCTTATCTACAAACATTTTACAGCAGAGTTGAAAGAAGTATTTTGTGGGTTAAAATGGGAGGCTAAATGAGTAAAACTGAATGGAGATTATTTTGTCATTTAGATTTTGCAGATGATGTAGTTGTTTTTGCAAATAATGCTTCAGAGCATCAGAAAATGTTGCAAGAGTTATCAACTTAAAGTCAGAAAGTAGGGCTAAAGATAAATGTTGAAAAGAATAAAGTAATGTTCAACGGATTTTCTCAAAAGATGAAAATAAAGATTGATTATGATGAATTAGAAGAAGTTAATAAATACAAATACCTTCACCAGTTTATTATTACAGGTGGAAACATAATGGATGAAATTAATCATAGAATTAAATTTGGCTAGAAAGCTTTTGGTAGAAATAATTTAATACTAAAAAAAAATATGCCTTTGTATTGAAAACGATGTTTTTTAATAAATGTGTTTTACCAATTCTTACTTATGGATCTGAGACTTGGACACTTAATAAAAGAAAAATACAGAGACTTCAGATCACTCAAAGAAGTATGGACATATGCATGTTAGGAATAATGAGAAGAGATTGATAACACAATGTATGGGTAAGAGAACAAATGGATGTAACTGACAACCTTGAAAGCATTCAAATACTGAAATGGAGTTGGGCTAGACACATTGCTACAAGAGATGATAATAGATGGACAATTGAAATCTTAAACTGAAATCCAAGAGATTGTGAAAGACCCAAAAAGAGACTACATGTGAGATAGATAGATGAAATAAGAAAATGTGCAGGGTGTTGTGGAAAAGATAGGCTAGAGATTGGAGAAGATGGATTGAACTTGGAGAGACCTTCTTCCTACAGTGAATTGATAATGGTTGACAATGATGAAATGATGATTATGATGATTGTAAGTGTAAAAACATTTACATCTCTCCCACAAATCACTCAAAGGCAATTTGCATGGAATCTCCACATTGTGATGTAATCAAATAAACAATATTTTCCTTTATAGCCTGCTAAGATCAGCTAGATACATGAAATTTCATCAAACCTTAACTAACTCATTGATTGCAAAATAATTAGTGTTGAAGACAGTGAAGCACTACAATTTATTCACATATATACAATTTTACAACACATACAACAGCATAAATTGACTCCTATGTCAACTTATAACCACATTAGTATGGTTAATTATTTATGTCTTCAATAATTAAGTTTATGCACAGATAATATGTCATATAATATTTTCTGAATTGTTTATAAACAGAAATAAAATTACTTCATAGACCAATGGTGACAAATATTTATTATTTACTTTTAAAATTAATAAACCTACAGTTTTAGAATTCACTATATCCATTAACTATCTAAAAAACTGGACTATTTAAATTCTTTCAGGCTGTAATGCAGGTAGTTGCTAAACGCTATATGTGCAAATGTAAAACGCAAGAAAACAACATTGTGTCACATTATTTATGAATAAGTAAATACATGTAAGTTAGAAAAACACTATACCATAGGAATTTTTGGTAGTGTGGTATTAGCGCTGCGACATGAAGAATTATAATAGTTTAATCATTAAATTAATTAGGTTATTAAATCAAAAACATATTTTAAAATCTACATTTAAAAAAAAAACAATTTAACAAAAAAAAAATACGAAAAGCATTAATGTGAAGAATAGTTAAAATGCGTGTTTAAATCAAATTGAGTGTGTGTTTGCACGTGCATATTCTGTGCAATCTATTCTAATACACTGTACCAGCTTACGCCTGCATTTTTATATGTAATATATGCGGGATTCGAACTCAGACTTTCACACGACCTACATCTCTCAGTGTCATCTTATATTGCTGACTCATCTGGTCACACACATGTTGAAAAGATAAATAATCACTAATATACGTATTTCGTGCTAAACCAGCACTCATCAGTTGGTCCAGATTACCATCTCCACACATATATACAATTAGTACTCAGCTTTATATTAAGATAACCAATCTTCATACTTTAATGAGTGCTGGTTTACCACGAAATACAGATATTAGCGATTATTTATCTTTTCAATATGTGTTTAACCAGCTGAATCAGCAATATAAGATGGCACTGAGAGTTGTAGGTCGTGTGAAAGTCTGAGTTCGAATCCCGCATATATTACATATATAAATGCAGGTGTAAGCCTGTACAATGTAATTAAAATAGATTATGCAGAATATGCATGTGCAAACGCACATTCAATTTGATTTAAACACGCATTTTAACTATTCTTCACATTAATGCTTTTTGTATTTTTTTTTGTTAAATTGTTTTGTTTTTTTAAATGTAGATTTTAAAATATGTTTTTGATTTAATAACCTAATTAATTTAATGATTAAACGATTATAATTCTTCATGTCGCAGCTTTAATATCACAGTACCGAATTTTTATTTATCTTGTACTATTATAAATGTATTAAATGTATGAATGATTGGTGGTCACAAACTGGTATCATCCAAGATGTGCTGAAATCAAAGCAGATGATATATGATCGGGATGCACATATATAAACCACCACTGCTCTGAATAAGATTATGATTGAAAGTGACTGGCAATCACTACAGTATAACAATCATATCTTAATAAATAAAACACATATGAAAAAATCTCATATATAAGCAAAACAGCCCAAAATAATGTTACAGCAGAATCTGGAGAATAGTTTGTTTAAAACTGTAAACTGATGATGATGATGATGATAATAATAATAATAATAATAATAATAATAATAATAATAATAATAATAATAATAATAATAATAATAATAATCAATCTTAATTTATTCTGTCTATGCAGCTTGTTTTATATTTGCAGGTCGTGGAAATGACTGGTTTTCAAAATACTAAGTATTTATAAGCATGGCCAGATATTGCAGTAACAAGCTAATTGTTTTTTATAAAAAATATTTTTCTTTTACATTTATGCTGCTTGAATTGTGGCATTATTAAATAAAGCAAAATAGCAATCGCTTGTCATACTAGTTTATAAACAGATTTACAAATTCAGTAATAACAGTAATTTATAAAAATTAATTGAGATAAATAGTTAATGTTAATAATAGAGATTTATAATAAAATAATCTTAAAGTCCGTACCCATTCTTTTTTATCACTACGAGACAGATTTCAGGTATTGGCAGATTTTTAGTCTACTTAATTTATTCAACTATAGCTATGACATTGGTAGGTTTATAATTGTGCTGTTCTTAATTCCACTGGCTGCCTCAGACAGTAGTTTAATTGTTGATTGATGGCTGGTTTAGCCCCATACTAGTAGACACTTGAAGTTTTAACATACAAAGGACGCAATACTGTTTCTACATTAGCTGACATTTCCTTTTCATACTTTTATATGGATCTTTGTCCTATACTCTACCAGCTGGTAAAAATGAAGCAGATTGTTGTGGGTTATCTAATATTTCATTGTGTTTTTTAACACCTAGAACAATAAGTATATTGAAGGCATAATCAAGAAATCATTTCAGTTGTAATCAATAATAGTTCAGCAGTCAAGCATTGGTGGTTGAGAGGTCAGCGACGTCTGCTTTACAAGAAGTTGTCCCAGGTTAGTGGGTTCCCTTCCTGGCTGATGCTATGACACATGAAAAAAAATATATATATTCAATAATCACTCAAAGTAGTAGTTATTGCAATAAATTATAACCATCATTTATATAGTTCTGGGAGTTTGGCTTATCATCAGATCTATCAGCAGTTGTTTCAATCTATTGATCTGTTGGTGGTAGATAATACTTCAATTTCATTTTGATCTGTGGTTTATTTGTCCAATCATGATTTTTACAAAATTTTATCATTGAAAGGGATTACCAGACTAAATTACATTAAATATTTATGTCCTTAATTAATTGATCTGTTTATATGAATTTTAATTACTTTTTCTATGATAATGTTATTTTCACCCACATGATTATAAAATACATTTACAAATGTTAATAAAATAATTTTTTTGTTTTAACATACTTTTTAAAATAAACTTCTAATTAATCATATTATATACATTTAATAATTTTATATTTACAGATAAATGTATATAATATGATTAATTAGAAGTTTATTTTAAAAAGTCTTTACTTTTTAAATAAATTCTAATTTTTAAACTACAGACATGAATTATATATAAATATCGCTTCATATCATGATAGTCCACCGAAAAAAAGATATTATTTGGTTAGTAAAATAATATGATCACCAAACAAAAAAATGTCTATATATTTAAAAAATAATTTAATGCATTTTATCTATAAGACTCACTTTCTGGTGTAATTCTCTCCATATAAAAAAGGTCATTCTTTTTCTTGTGGAAGTAAGTGGCACCAGACCTGATAATCATCTCTGGATCATCTCTCTTTGTTTATTTGCATTTGTTTTTATCTCATATTTTATATAAGTTCAATCCTCCCCATTTGAATACTGCATTTCTGCTGCATGAAATTTGGGCAGATGCAACCTCTTAAATTTGTCCCGGATTTCTTTTTGCCTATTACTAATGTATAGCAGCTAGCAATTCTTCAATGACATTGCCTCAGCATAATTTTCTGCACTGTTGCAGGCATATTATAAGGTACTGTTCTAATTATCTGCCTCTCTGATAATGGAAAGGACATCAGTAACATTATTTTGGATACCTGCCAGTAGAAATATTGTGTATGGGTTTTGCCAGTACCCCTGAGTGTTTTTCTTGGGAGTATAAAAACTTTTGTTGGCATTATTCACCCCAAAAGCTATCCATTATCACATATCTAAAATGTCTAAAAGTCTGGGATTTTATTTTCAAGATATGCCACCAATCTCTGACTATTCTATGGTGATGATTACAGACAACTTAAATCTTTTCATCAGCTAGCCATTTATGAAATTGGAACTTCTTTTGTAAATTTGCTAAATGAGTGAAAGATCTTATGCCCACTTCTGCTTTGAAAGATTTTATCTGAATATTCTTTGTGATAAATTTGAATAGTCTGCCTACCTTTTATTCTATCCTTGCTGCTTATTCCTTCTTCTTGAGAGTTTAAATTATATTTGTGTACTCTTTTATTTCATTCATTACTGGATTCATAGTGTCCTCTTTTGATGGTCTCTATTCTTTGATCAAGGCATCTTTTTAGTTTCACACATGCTTGCTCTATGTCTATTCTTGTTTTCACTTTTATATATATATATATATATCCTGATTTTCTGTGCTGTCTAACTCATATATATATATATATATATATATATATATATATATGATATATGGTTGATAATGATGATATATATATATATATATATATATCATCATTATCAACCATTATCAATCCACTGCAGGATGAAGGTCTCTCCAAGTTTAATCCATCTTCTCCTATTTTTAGCTTCTCTTCTCCACATCACCCCTACACATTTTCTTATTTCATCCATCCATCTTACATGTGGTCTCCTTCTGGGTCTTTTACAATCTCTTGGAATCCAGTTTAAAATTTCAATTGTCCATCTATTATCATCTCTTCTAGCAATATGTCCAGCCCAACTCCACTTCAATCTTTTAATTTTTTCAATGAGGTCAGTAACACCTGTTTGTTCTCTTACCCATACACTGCGTTTTCGATCTCTTCTTGTTACTCCCAACATACATCTCTCCATACTTCTTTGAGTGGTCTGAAGTCTCTGTATTGATCTTCTATTAAGTGTCCAAGTCTCAGATCCATAAGTAAGAACTGGTAAAACACATTTGTTAAAAAACTTTCTTTTCAAACACATAGGCATATTTCCTTTTAATATCAAGTTATTTCTACCAAAATCACTCCAACCAAGTTTAATTCTATGATTAATTTCCTCTATTATGTTTCCATCTGTATTAATAATCTGACCAAGGTATTTGTAACTCTTAACTTCTTCTAATTCATCATAATCAATCTTTATTTTCATATTTTGAGCAAATCGATTAAACATTACTTTAGTCTTTTTAACATTTATCTTTAGTCCTACTTTCCTACTTTCATCTGATAACTCCTGCAACATTTCCTGCAGCTCGGAAGCATTATTTGCAAAAACAACTACATCATCTGCGAAATCTAAAGACTTAAATAATCTCCATTTACTTTCACTCCTTTAGTTTCCCATTTTAATCCACAAAATACTTCTTGCAGCACTGCTGTAAAAAGTTTTGGAGATATGGAGTCACCTTGTCTTACACCTTTCTCAATGTTGACTTTCCCAGTATCATTATGTAATCTAATTGTTGCTGTTGCATTTTTATAAATATTCTTTAAAATATGACAATATCCTGAATCTATACCTTGATGATCCAATGCTTTAATCACTGAAGAAATGTTTATAGAATCAAATGCCTTTTCATAATCTACTAATCCAAAACATAATGACAACTCATATTCATTTGTCCTTTATATAACTTCTCTCAATACTTGAATATGATCTACTGTACTAAAACCACTTTTAAATCCAGCTTGTTCTCTTGGTTGGTGAAAATCCAAGGTTCTCTGTAGACGAGTAGTAATTATCTTGGTAAAAATTTTATATAAAACTGATAAAAGGCTGATAGGTCTGTAATTTCTAATATCTTCTTTATCACCTTTTTTAAATATTAATATTATTACTGCATTCTTCCAATCATCTGGTACATCTTTAACATTTAGACATTTGGTATATAACTTTGCTAATATTTTTTCTGTTTCTTCACCTGCTTCTTTTAATATATCAATTATAATTCCATCATTACCTGGAGCCTTTCCTTTTTTCATACATTTAATTGCATTTCTCACTTCTTCATTTAAAATTCTGGGCAATTCGGAAGATGTAATAGATATAAGAGGTACTTGTTCTTTATTACTATATAATTCTTGATAAAAATCTTCTACCAATTTTATAATGTCATCCCTCTTTTTAGTAATAATTCCATCTTTTTTCCTATTGCAGATATAAATTTCCTACCAATACCAAAATGTTGTTTTACATTCTTAAGACTTTTATTTTCTTCTACAGCTTTTCTTGCTAGTTCACAGTTATACTTTCTTATATCATTTTCAACTCTTTTCCGCACCATTTTACAAAATTCGAGATATTCAATTCTTTTTAATGCATCATTCTTGCATATCTTCATATTCCTTCTTTTCTTCATAAGTTCTCTAGTCTCAGTAGAAATTTTATTAGTCAATTGCTGCTTTTTTCTACCAGCTATCTTTGTTGCAGTTTTTAAAAGTGTATCAGTTATTTTCATATTAATTTCATTCAAATCTGAATCATGTTCAAAATCTACTAATACTTGAAACCGATTTGTAAGTTCTAATTTAAATTCATTAGAATGTTTCTGAAGATTAGGAATATCAACTGTAAATATAGTTTTTCTTAATAATTTTTGTCTCTCTAGTTTTACATTAACATGTATCTTACCCCTTACTAATCGATGATCACTTCCTGTATTAAATTTATTAAGAACATTACAATCTTGAAATATGTATTTCCTGTTAGTCAAAATATAATCCAATTCTGCTGTACCTTTATTTGGATGCTTCCATGTCCATTTCCTTCTAACATTTTTCTCAAAAAAAGAATTCATAATATAAAGTTTTTCCTTCTCTGCAAACTCCACAAGTCTATGTCCTCTCTCATTTCTATTACCATAACCAAAATTACCTACAACACTTTCATCTTTCATTTGTTTACCAATTCTAGCATTAAAATCTCCCATAACAATTTTAAAATGTTGTTTACTCTGATCAAAAGCCTTTTGTACATCCATATAAAAATCTTCTACTACTTCATCACTGTGAGAACTTGTTGGGGCATAAACCTGAATTATCTGCATTTGATATCTGCTATTAAGTTGTATAACTAATCTTGCCACTCTGTCTGATACACCATCAATCTCCACAATATTGTTCTTCCACTTTTTATTTATAATGAATCCTATTCCACTTGTATTTCCAATATTTGTGCCTTTATAATAGAGCATATGTCCACTTTTTAAATCAATTGTCTCTTCACCTTTTCTTCTAACTTCACAAAGTCCAATAATATCTCATTTAATATAAAAGAGTTTTTCTTCTAATTCTTGCAATCTTCCTTCACTTGAAAGTGATCTGCAGTTGTAAGTACCTAAATAAAAAGTCGTCATCAAATGGCAGCCTGGGTCCGCCTCCAGGGTATTCTTAGCACCCTGCGCCTTCGGCCACCAACCGCTGCCTTGGTTGGTGACTTTACAGCCTCCTGGGATTAAGGGCCATGCTTTATTTTTGTCTGTCATAATTGTATAATTGGGAAAAATCTTTATCATTTACACAAACATTCATTCTGCCTTATCAGGCACTGAGAAGAAAGACCATGGTGTTTCTTGATCTTAAACTCAGAGGTAAAAAGCCAATAAACTCACCACGCTGGCTAATGCGTGTTGGTGAGCAGCCCATCCATGTTCGTATACTATATGAATAAACATATAGTAATAACAGCTGCAACGACAAGAACGTATGGAGTGGACATTAGGAATTTGCCCTGCTTGGTTCCTTTAAGGCCTCCAAGAGGAATCAAAGGGTCTCCTTTCAGTTAATAGCAAACTCCTTTCTGCAGCCAATATATATATATATATATATATATATATATATATATATATATATATATATATATATATATATATATATATATATATATATTCTGATTATATGTGCTGTCTAACTTTTCCATCATAGTATATATTTAATCCCTAATTTGATGAGGCTTTTCCTCCTTAATTAAGCACTATGACCTTTTCTTGCACCTTCACCTGATGTTGTAAAGCTTTTCAGATCTATTTATTGTCTTCCAATATTTCTTTCACCTGTATTAGTTCTTCTTCCAAACTATCTATTCTTATACATTATAATCTGATCTCTTCTTTAATTTCACTCACATTTTCTTTGACTACCTTAACCTTCTAATCTACTTTTTTTACTTAACTTTTTTTCTAATGCTTCTACTTCACTCTGTGCTTTATCTACTTTATCAATTAATTAATTTCGACTTCATCCTTTCATCATTTCTTTCACTTCTTGTTGACTTCAATTTACATCTTTCTTCCATTTCTTGTTGACTTTGTCTCATTTCTTGTTTATTTTTATTTGTCATTTCTTTCATGTCTTGTTTAATATTTTGCATCATTTCCTGCTAGCTTTGTATAATCATATTAACAAACCGTTGCATTTCTGTGGGCTTGTGAGTCTCCATATTGGAATGAAAAAGAACACAGACTAAAAATAAATTTTCTATTTTCTAAAATTACACTGAAAATACTGTTTCAATAGCAATTATTGATTTATACTTATTTATCTTTGATTATCTACTTCACTCCACCATGCTTCATG
This sequence comes from Epiperipatus broadwayi, assembly GCA_028023455.1. NCBI lineage: Eukaryota > Metazoa > Onychophora > Udeonychophora > Euonychophora > Peripatidae > Epiperipatus > Epiperipatus broadwayi. Next base: position 81,359 of record JAQFVV010013030.1, on the reverse strand, counting down.
TGAGTACATGCTGGATCCACACAAAAGTCCTTAGTTTGTTGTCTTCATTATGTCTTTTGATGATATTGCCTACTTTTAAACTTTTTATAGCACCTAATTAAAATAAAAATAGTCTTGTACATTTATATATTCTAGGAGATGTTACATATTTGTTTACTTCATTTATTTATATATTGCCAATGCTAAATTTCACTATTAACATTATCTCTTAAAGCCTAAAGCCACCATCTTTAATTTTAAAAAAATTACAACAAATATAATTTATAACATATCTTCTGCTTGAATACAGTAAATATAAAAGTATATGCATTGTTAGAACCAGAAAATATGAAAGAATGTAATAAAGCTGATAAAATAGTCATTATTTAAAAAAAAAATAAGAAAAAAAAGATTTTTAATACTTTTAAACATGTTTATTTTTATATTGGTTCACAATTTCTAAATTTTGAAAGTTAAATTTTAAAATGACAATTTTATAGATAGCTGTATCACATTTGTCATTAAATGCTGAAAAAATTGTTATATAACTTGACCTACTTGAGATAATTGTTTATAATAAAAATTATAAAAACTGTGCGATTGCTGATTTTCATTTTTACTAACAGACTCAGATCTTGTCCTTCCATGCAGGGTACTTTCTAGTCCTTCCCATGCAGAAGATCTGTTAGAAATATTTAGCTTTAGTGAGAACAAAAAAATAACAGGAAGAACAGTGCATGAGATATTATGCAAAGAGAACTTAACTAAATTGTAATTTATGAAAAAATATAATAAACAACAAAATAATTTTATTGTGAGAACTTATTATGATGTATGTGTAGGGGTGTTGTGGAGAAGAGAAGCTAAAGATCGGAGAAGATGGATTAAACTTGGAGAGACCTTCATCCTGCAGTGGATTGATAATGGTTGATAATGATGATGATGAGAGTGAATGACTGAGGGTGCTTAAAAGTCTGTGTTCAAGAGATTATTACAAAATTGTAACAAACGAAGACAACACTACTGTAATCATGCAATAATTGAATGATCATATAAGCAATCATATAAATAAAATCATAATATATTTTGCCTAATAAGACTGGATGTGTATGTTTTTATAGCATTGCAATGTAAATTGCCTAAAATTCTATAGCATATTTATTGTTTTCTACATATATTTAATTATATAAAAAATAAGTAATAAAACTAATTGAATACTCACTGATTCATGGCCAAATGTGATCATGTTTCAAATTTGTATCCAGCTGTGAAGGTATTAGATGTGGTTACCCCAGTTGTCCTTGCAGATAAAATATGACTCCAATCTTTTTTTTTGACATTGCAGCTTCCAAATCTGAACTACCATGAAAATAAGCTCCAGGAAAAAGAAAGCTTATAAATACAGGCATTGTGAAATTCATATTTATATCAAGCAGGAAGAGAATGCAATTCAGCCAGAAAAAATCTTTACAGTTAGTAAATCTAAAAAAAATCATAAAAAATTTAAATTTCACTATAGCAATATATATTTATATATAATCATAATAAAATGGTGCAATGAATGGTTTAAAACCTGTATGTCTATGATTTACCGATTCTGCACAAACTCAGTTGAATCTCCAAAGTTTTGAACAGGGGCTCCTAGGGGCCACTAGGAGTGCTTTGGACTTTAAGAAATATAATTCTTATTATGCATCGTGTCATATGTAGATACTTTTTTTTTATTATTATTAACAATAATTTGTCAAACGAAACTTTTTTTCTTCAATAAATATATTTTATAAGATTACTTTTTAAATGTCATTTAAAACAAACTTATACAACTTTAAAAAAGCTCCCCCTTTTTTTATTCTAATCTATCAAACAAAAAGTAAAAAGTGAACTTATACTGTTAAAAATATTCTCTCTCTTCTCTACCTTAACCTGTCAATAAAAATATAAATGAAATTATTTACTATTAATTTTACATTATTAAACTTTTCCATGTATTTTTTTAAAAATCAATATATAATAAAAATTGGGCTTTCAATCTCAGGAATTCATATTTATACCACAGTCTCCACATTGGTGTACCACTTATTTAAAAAATCTATCATAGTTTATTTAACCTTACTGATTGTAAAATAATAACAAACTGCTAAAGATAATGAGGCACTACAATTTATTTATGTATACACAATTTTAGAACAACCACAATAGAATAAAGAGGCTGCACTGTCAACTTATAAACAAGTTAATGCGATTCATTATTTATTGCTTCAATAATTAAGTCTATGCACAGATAATAAGTAGTGTAACATTTTTTAATTGTTTCTGAGCAGAGATAACCCTAATGCATAGACCATTAATCACAACTATTTATTAATTCCAATTTTAAGATTAATAACTTTTATTTTAAGAGTAATGACTCTTATTTTGACTATTTATAGTCTCTGCCTTAAGTCTTATGTAATGTTATATTGTTAAGACTACTAATATATGGTATGGCTAGGGATCTCTCAGCCCCATATAGCTATTTGAGTTGGATAGCTGGGTTTGAAGACATGTAGGTGTCTGAAAATTTCAGACTTTCCACTCAATAGATAACTTTTAGTTAAATGCGGGCTTTGGGTTGGTGTTTTTAGATCTAGTGTCTGAATCTACCCTGGCACCTCTCTGAGGAGTTCCAGAGCATGAAACCATGGTCAGATTGGGGGAGGGTCCTGACAGAGATATTTTAAATGCTTTCTCTAGCTAAGCATTTATCTCAAAGCTTGCTGTGGAATTGGCAATCCTCATTTTTTATAACTTACAAGCTTAAGAGAATAGGTTCATGTGATCTATGACTCTTATTTTGACTATTTATAATAAAGTAACAGTTTAAGGATTCACTGTACTCATTAACTAGTTAAAAAAACTGGACTACTAAAAATACTTTTAGAATGGAAAATAGGTAATTAATTAAATGCTATATGTGCAAATGTAAAATGCAAGAAAATAACAATAGCATTACATTATTTGTGAATAAATAAATACATGTGAGCTAGGAAAATGTTATACAATAGGAATTTCCATACATCACATACTATTGTAAAGATATGCATGGTCGGCAGTCTCAAATCAATATCATCTAAGATGTACAAAAAAACAGCAAATGATACCAAACTCCATTGCTGTAAGTAAGATAATGATTATAAGTGACTGGTAATCACAATGATAAACAATCATTTATGAATAAACAAAACATACAAACAAATCTTAGATAGATAGATAGATAGATAGATAGATAGATAGATAGATAGATAGATAGATAGATAGATAGATAGATAGATAGATAGATAGATAGATAGATAGATAGATAGATAGATAGGTAGGTAGGTAGGTAGGTAGGTAGGTAGGTAGGTAGGTAGGTAGGTAGGTAGGTAGGTAGGTAGGTAGGTAGGTAGGTAGGTAGGTAGGTAGGTAGATAGATAGATAGATAGATAGATAGATAGATAGATAGATAGATAGATAGATAGATAGATAGATAGATAGATAGATAGATAGATAGATAGATAGATAGATAGATAGATAGATAGATAGATAGATAGATAGATAGATAGATAGATAGATAGATAGATAGATAGATAGATAGATAGATAGATAGATAGATAGATAGATAGATAGATAGATAGATAGATAGATAGATAGATAGATAGATAGATAGATAGATAGATAGATGACAGACCAAAATAATGTTATAGCTTCACTTTGGAGAGTAATTTGCTTAAAACTGGTAAACTATTGAAAAATAATAAATAAAAAAATCTTAATTTATTCTGTCTATGCAGCCTATTTTATATTTGCAGGTACTGCAAATGACTGGGTTTTAAAATGTTAAGTCTTTATAAGCATGGCCAGAGATTGCGATAACAAGCTAATTGCTTTGTATAAAAAAATATTTTTCTTTTAAATTTACACTGTCTAAATTGTGGTGTGATTAAGTATTGCTAAATAGCAATTTCTTGTCATACTACTTTATATACAGGTTTATAAAATCAATAATAACAGTAAGTTATAAAAAAAAATAATGGAGATAAATATATTAATGTTAGTAATAGAGATTTATAATAAAATATTTTTAAGGTTCATACCCATTTCCTTTCATCATTAAGGATTCAAGCTTGGATTTCAGATATTGGTATACTTTTAGTGGACTTCCTTTTTTCAACCATAATTATGATATTGGTAGAATTTAATTGTACTTAATTCCATTAGTAGCATTAGATGGTGGATTAATTGTTGATTGATGTCTGGTTTCTCCCCAAAGTGGTATATACTTGATGAAGGTTCAGCATATAATGAATGCAATGCTGTTTCTACCTTAGCTGATGGCTCCTTTCCTTGTTTTTCTATAAATCTTCAGCATACACTCTGCCATCTAATAAGAGTGAAGTGGATTGTATCATATCTACTCTTTCATTGGATTTTTCAACATCCAGCACCATAAGTATATTAAAGGCACAATTGAGAACTAATCACCAGTAATAATAATTAAGCAGTAATCAATAATAGTTTAGCAATCAAAGTATATATCCAGTAATGCATCAAAGGGATATTTAGCACAATGAATTATATTGACTATTTATAATTCCTGGAGTTGGCTTATCATCAGATCCATCAGCAGTCATTTCAATCCATTGATCTATTGGTGATAGATAATGCTTCAACTTCATTTTGATCTGTGGCTTATTTGTCCAATCATGACATTTACAAAATTTTATCTTTGAAAGAAATTACCAGACTAAATTACATCATATACTTATCTCCTTAATTAATCAATCTGTTTTAATTTTAATTACATTTGCTAAGATAATGCCATTTCCGCTTTATGATTATAAAATACTTTTACAAATGTTAATTAAAGAAATATTTTGTTTTAACATACTTTTAAAATAAGCTTATAATTAATAATACCATATACATATATCTATGCATGCAAATTACATATATAATATTTATTTATTTAAATTGTTAAAATTATTGAATTTAAAACTTCCTTTGAATTTTTAAGTTACAGATATGAAACATATATAAATATTGCTTTATTAATATAAATATTTTTGCAGTTGTTTTATTTCAAAAATTAAAAAAGCATTAAACTGTACTTAAAAATAATTTATTTATGATGTATATATGTAATATATATGTTTTTTATAAAATATAATTTTGTAATTATTAATATTTTATTAGTAGTTACTTGCATATTTTTATTAAAGCACAAATATTGAAATGCATACAATAAATATTAAACTATTATTATTATTATCACTACTACTACTACTACTACTACTGTTGCTACTACTACTGCTACTACAGCTACTATTGCTACTAGTAGTAGTAGTAGTATAGTAGTATTTTATATTGTAATAAAATTGTTACACCTGGGTCTCGTTTTATGCAGTAGATAGGTTCCGCAGAAAACCAGCATTAAAAAAATCACACAAAAATAGACTTAAGTTACCTTGAAACATGAGAGATAGTTCTGTAATTTTCAGAAATCACATAAAAGCAAAGCAACAAGGAAACATTACTTTAAAATTTGCATAAAAAAAATACGGAAATAAAGTATGACTAATAAAAAATTTCAAATATTTGAAAAAAATTGATAGAAGACAAACTTTCTTTACCTATTTTATTAACTACAGTATTTAATTTTACATCTTTTCATAATATTTCAATAATTATTGCTATTTGACAATATGCAGTTAGTTTGTGAACTAGTAAGAAATCAGATTTGTCACAAAAGGAAGTACACCTAGCATCAATTTCAATCTTGTGCTGTGTTAATGGTTTTCTATTGACAATGTAATCATTGAGTAAACTTTGAGATGATGGTTTTATTAATTGTTTATAAAGCTCACAATATTTAGACATATAACTATTTAGAACTTGTTGGAATTCAAGAAGTTGTTCGTTGCAGCAAACTCTCTCAGAATTCAGCATTTTCTGATGTTTTTCTTTGTCTCACACATCAATGGAAAATCTATGATTAAATGATTTTTACTTATCAGAAAATAATAAATTTGTCTTCATTTGATAGATATTTTTGTTTACTACTGAAATAAATGTTAAATGTTCACATTTGTTTCTATATTAAAAAAATTAGATCGCAATCAAAACAAAAAGATTATGCATTATCATTAGAAAGATTATTTTTAGATTACAAAATGAACAAAATCTTCATTATTTATTTTAAAAATGTAAAATAATATTTATTTCTGTTATATCTAACAAAATCTGTTTCAAAAGTTTAAAATTTTTGAATATTTATTGCAATATTTTTATACTCATAAGTATAGATCTATTATTATTATTTACTCATAAGTATAAGTAGGTTATTTAAGTAAAAGCTAAGATTCTAAATAGCTTCAGGCCATATTCATGTTAGCTGCTAATATAATGTTATATTTTTGAAAGAAAAAAAAGTATTTCAAGTCAAAATAAGTTATTAATAATTTAATTTTTTGATATCTAATAAATATAGTGAAATATAAACTTCTTTATCACATAAAAGAAAACCCTCATAAAAAGATATTAAGAAGAAACATGAATCACATCACTTCAAAATTGCATTAAAAAATCCATATAAAATGAGACCCAGGTGTATATATAAATTAAGTTTTTTAAATCTTGTTTTCTTTTCTTTTTTTTTAAAGTGGCATAGCATCAGCCGGGACGCGAACCCACAATCTGGGCAACTTCCTGCAAATGCAAGGCAGTCACACTGACTTCTTGACCACCAATGCAAGATGTTTCTTTTCTTACTGTTAATGTTCAGTCAATTAAACAAGATAAAGGTAAAGATAGAGTTGATAAAGAACAGATGGCAAAATAAATATTTAATATTAGATATATTTATTAAATATTATTGCATGGCATTTTCCCTAATTTTCTCATACTATTATCCTGTTCAGTTAACTGATTAGTGACATCATTAGATGACAAAAGTCTCAAAATTTAGATATCACAAAATTTTAATACATATATATATCAATATTTTTAAAGAAATTATCCTCAAATGTGCATAAAATAATGATTGATTACATTGATATTTGTCATTTTATTAAAATAGTAATATACACTCTTAGTTCTATATACTTAATATCTTGTTTCTTTATGGAGCTGTTAAAATTAATAGACATTATATATATATTAATTATTAAAAAAACTTGTATTAAGAATGTATCATATATGTAGTCTTTGATGGATCTTTTCATTTTGTCATCCATATATCATTATTCCCCTTTAATGAATATTAAATATTTTAAAAGAGATAATTTTCACATTTATCTTTAGTTTAGAAAGAGTGCATTGACAAATATTTTGATTGTTGAATGGAGCTATTGACCAGAATTTTATTCAATAATATTTTGCAAACATGGTGGTTTTTAATTACACACATTTTCTTATTATTTTAATAATATTTACCTTATGGCAAACAGTCCAGCTATATTATAATAAAATATATCAGCATATATATTTAAAATCTGAAGAAAAATAAAAAATAAACACAGACAAAGTTACTTAAATAACTATTTAAAATAAAGTCTAGAATGTCTAAATTTTTTTATACGTTTTTAAAATACTGTGAATTATTTGAAATTAAGTAAAATATCTTTCAGTAGAAATGTATGATATTTGATTCATTTTTAAAAATTCTGATGAAAACCTAAACTTTTAGCATAACAAAGTAAAAAAAAATTTTTGTTTAAATAAAGCTATTGATTTCAAAATTGTTTTCAATATGTTTATAATTGAAGAGAATTAAAAACGGTTAATGAAGGAATTATTTTTGAGCTTATTTTAGTTTTAATGAATGTAAGTTAAACATCAACAGACATTGTGCTATAATTATAATCTTTTATTAGTTAAAAAGAAAAAACCAATTTAATCATCTGGACATAAAATTAATTTTTAAATATAAATAGTAGGGTGAATATTATTAAAATAAAAGATAATCCCAGAAGAAAGACGATTGCTAGCTGTATCCCAACTGCTTAGGTTTGGGGCTCTTTGAAAAGTATATATGGAATATACTCTGGTGAACTATATATGTTTAAAAGACTCCATTTTCCATACTTAAAATTTGGCAATTAAAAAAGTAAAATAAGATTTACATGCTGTAAGCATTCAATTGTCTGCTCTGGTATACCAATATGCTTATTTAAGATTATGTATAAGTGATTAACTTCAGTCAGATAACAAAAAAACAATTCAGAAAGGAAAAATAAATAAGTTTCAAAAGAAAAAAAGTTTGAAAATAACTGTCCAGCATTGGTAGCCGAGAGATCAGTGCAGCTGCCATGCAAGCAAGCAGTTGCTTGCAGACATTTGTCGCAGTTTCGCTTCCCAGCCGATGCTTTGACATATGAAAAAAAAAAAAAAACTGGGGGGGAGGGGGTGATAAGTATTTTTTTTTTTTACTTTATTCTACAAACATTACATGTTTGGGACAATTTAATGATAATAAATGAATTTACTATTTGTGTACCAAGTACTGTACAATTGTGAATGCCCATTTCTTTCTACACTATGTAGCACTAATTATACATGAAAATATGTGCATAGATAAAGATCTAAAGTCCAAAAGCGATTACAAAATAGTGACCTGTTTATAAATTGAGTGTTCATAAGTAGGGGAATGCCTGTATTTATGTTTATGGTTAACTATATAATATTTTTAAAACTATATTTATACTTGTGAATTATAAATTATGAAGGGAAAAGTGAAAGATTTGTTGTTATTTTCTTTTAAATTAGTTTAAAAGAAGTCACTACAATTGCATATCAATTGATCGCACATTTTAATTATGTAGAAAAGCAGATTCACTTCATCTACTTTTTATAGAAATAATAGCATTTAGTTTAGATTGAAAATGTATATATATTATTAAAAAAAGTCTTCTTGTCTTCTTTCAAATATCATCATTAACCATTATCAATCCACTGCAGGATGAAAGTCTCTCCAAGTTCAATCCGTCCTCTCTGACTTTTAGCATCTCTTGTCCACACAACCCCTGCACACTTTCTTATTTCATCTATCCATCTCATGTGTGGTCTCCTTCTTGGTCTTTTACAATCTTTTGGAATTTAATTCAAGATTTCAATTGTCCATCTATTATCATTTCTTCTATCAATATGAGGTTAGAAACACCTGTTTGTTCTATTACCCATATATTGTGTTTTTGATATCTTCTTGTTACTCCCAACATGCATCTCTCCATACTTTTGTGAGTGGTCTGAAGTCCCTGTATTACCCTTCTATTAAATGTCCAAGTCTCAGTTCCATAAGTAAGAACTGGTAAAACACATTTATTAAAAACCTTCCTTTTCAAACACATAGACATATTTCATTTTAGTATTAAGTTATTTTTACCAAAAGCACTCCAACCAATTTAAATCTATGACTAATTTCATCCATTATGTTTCCATCTGTATTAATAATCTGACCAAGGTATTTGTAACTGTTAACTTCTTCTAACTCATCATAATCAATCTTTATTTTGATATTTTGAGAAAATCCATTAAACATTACTTTAGACTTTTTAACATTTATCTTTAGTCCTGCTTTCCTACTTTCATCTGATAACTCACAACATTTTCTGCAACTCTAAAGCATTATTTGCAAAAACAACTATATCATCTTCAAAATCTAAATGGCTTAAATAATCTCCATTTACTTTCACTCCTTTAGCTTCCCATTTTAATCCACAAAATACATCTTGCAGCACTGCTATAAATATTTTGGAGGTATGGAATCACTCTGTCTTACACCTTTCTTAATGTTGACTTTCCTAGTATCATTATGTAATCTAATTGTTGCTGTTGCATATTTATAAATATTCTTTAAAATATGACAATATCCTAAATCTATACCTTGATGATCCAATGCTTTAATCATTGAAGACATGTTTATAGAATCAAATGCCTTTTCATAATTTACAAATCCAAAGCATAATGGCAACTCATATTCATTTGTCCTTTCTATAACTTCTCTCAATATCTGGATATGATCTATTGTACTAAAACCACTTTTAAAACCAGCTTGCTCTCATGGTTGGTGGAAATCAAATGTTCTCTATAGATGAGTTGTAATTATCTTGGTAAAAATTTTGTATAAAACTGATGAAAGGTTAATAGGTCTGTAATTTTTAATATCTTCTTTTTCACCTTTTTAAATATTAATATTAATATTGCATGCTTCCAATCATCTGGTACATCTCTATCATTTAGACATTTGGTATATAACTCTGCATAAAAATTTTCTATTTCTTCACATGCTTCTTTTAATATATCAATTATAATTCCATCATTACCTGGAGCTTTATCTTTCATCATAAATTTAACTGCATGTCTCATTTCTTCATTTAAAATTCTGGGCAATTTGGAAGATATAATAGATATAGGAGGTACTTGTTCTTTAATACTATATAATTCTTGATAGAGATCCACTACCCATTTCATGATTTCATCTCTCCTTTTAGTAATAATTCCATCTTGTTTCCCTATTGCAGATATAAATTTCCTACCAATACCAAAATGTTGTTTTACACTCTTAAGATTTTTATTCTCTTCCACAGCTTTCCTTGCTAGTTCACAGTTATATTTTCTTATATCATTTTCAACTCTTTTCCACAACATTTTACAAAATTCAAGATATTCAATCCGCTTTAATGCATCATTTTTGTATATCTTCTTATCATTCTTTTTTTCATAAATTATCTAGTCTCAGTAGAAATTTTATTGGTCAAGTGCTGTTTTTTCTACCAGCTATCTTTGTTGCAGTTTTTAAAAGTGTATCAATTATTTTCATATTAATTTCATTCAAATCTGAATTATGTTCAAAATCTACTACTAGAAACCGATTTGTAAGTTATAATTTGAATTCATTAGAATGTTTCTGAAGATTAGGAATATCAAGTGTAAATATTGTTTTTTCTTAATAATTTTTGTCTCTCCAGTTTTACATTAACATGTATCTTACATCTTACTAGTTGATGATCACTCCCTGTGTTAAATTTATTAAGAACATTACAATCTTGACCAATGTATTTTCTGTTAATCAAAATATAATCCAATTCTTATGTATCTTCATTTGAATGCTTCCATGTCCATTTTCTTTTAACATTTTTTTTTTTCAAAAAAAGAATTCATAAAATAAAGTTTTTATTTTTCTGCAAACTCCACAAGTCTGTGTCCTCTCTCATTTCTATTACCATAATCAAAATTACCTACAGTACTTTCATCTTTCATTTGTTTACCAAATCTAGCTTTAAAGTCTCCCACAACAATTTTAAAATGTTGTTTACTCTGATCAGAAGCCTTTTGTATAAACATATAAAAATCTTCCACTACTTCATCACTATTAGAACTTGTTGGGGTATAAACCTGAATTATCTACATTTGGTATCTGCTATTAAGTTGTATAACTAATCTTGCCACTCTGCTCAATACACCATCAATCTCCATAATGTCACTCTTCCACTTTTTAATTATATTGAATCCTACTCCACTTGTATTTTCAATATTTGTGTCTTTATAGTAGAGTACATATTCACTTTTTAAATCAATTGTCTCTGCACATTTTCTTATAACTTTACAAAGTCCAATAATGTCCCACTTAATATAAGACAGTTCTTCTAATTCTTGCAATCTTACTTCACGTGACAGTGATCTGCAGTTGTAAGTACCTAAATAAATATATAAAGATTATTTAAAAATCTAAAAATTGTATTTGAACAAAAAAAGGATTTCTAATAATATGTTAGTTTTTAGATAAATTAACCAGACAGTACAATAGTCATAGTAGTTAAAACACGGTGTCCAAACATGTGGAAAAATATTTTGATACATGTGAAATATCAATGTAATATAATAAATGACATATAAGGAAAAAAAATCATTATCACAGTAATTTTAAGTTAAATAGATAAATTTACTATTAATTTTAAATATTTGTAACCCTAACATTGATTACATTGTAATATCGTATATGTGAATAGGAACTTATATCAGTACAATTATTTAGATCATTGGTATATGAAGTTAAGTACATACTATATGATGTAATGATAAGTGAAGAAATATTGATTTTGTATATCTGAAGGCTGATTCAAAGCTTTCTCCCTCATTAAGTTTTGGTTACCATTAAAAAAACAAATGGACCCACAGAAAGCTACATCTTTGAATAATAACATATAAAAGTGATTTACCCGCTGAAGAAGAAGCTATAAGTATCAACCAAAAAAATCAAATGAAGTATTATTATAAGGAATAAATATGTATAATTAAATATCTGTTTACTAAGATTTAGAAGTGTACTTGGTACACTAAATTTTATTTTTTACATATATATATATATATTGTACCGGTCAAAAAGAAGCCAACACATCAACAAACTCAAAGTCGAATTCAAACTCAGGTGGTTTAAACTGAACTCAAACCCAACTCACAAGCTCAGATCAAATCAATGGATGACATATATCAATGGTACATGACTATGCGCCAAGGAACTAGCTCAACGGATGATGATGATTAATGAGACCCTTAATTTAACTCTAATAATGTATAATAAAATAATTAAGAATCTTTATAAGTCAACTCATATATATATATGTTCAGGTTGCCAATACAGACAGTGAGCATTAATATTAAAATAATTTGAATAAAAAAAATAGAAAAAACAAATGTGTTAATAAAATGTTTAATAATAATAATAATTTTGTTCAACTTTTAGATTATGATATAGATTATCTCTAGTCTTTAAACAGAATTTATATTTACAATAAGAATGGCAGTCCTTATTATATGCCAATATTATTACGCAATATTCTAGGAGAATTATATATATGTATGCCCCGATGAGGAAGTAAAGGTGGATAAAGGTATTTGGCTGTGACAGAAATTATGATTCGAATTCTAAAAGAAAGAATGTGAGATTTATTTTCACATTCGTAAATCAATTCACAAAGAGCAAGATATGTGTTTAGGGCACAACTTTAATAGTTAATATGAAACTTAATCATAAGTGAAGATGAGTTTGTTCGACTTTAATAAAATCAATTCATCACGATTTACAAGCATAAGAGCGGGGCTTTATTGGAACTGAGAAGTAAACGGTACTGACGTCTTATGAGCTATAAACATGAACACGAGAAATATGATGGCTGGTCAGTGATTTAAGTATGAGGGCAGCTTGTGTCTTACAAGTCTTTAATGCCCTATGAAGGAGATATGAAACACAGGGGAAACCAGGCTGGGTTGTAGCCACAAGCCTTTGGTGTTCCAAATATAAAACGAGCAAATGAGGAAGTGCTATCTTCCTAGATAATTAAACTAATAGAAATATCACTGAGGACAAGCCTATGAAGCAGGAGATGGCTCGCGTCAGCAATGTTCGGAAAATGATGACTTGGTAATCATCGTATTTAAATAATAAAACCCACTTTATATAAAGAATGCTCTATGTGATGACCTGATCAAGTTAAATTAAAGTCAAACGTGCTCTAATCAAAAAGTATTTAATGCAATTAGAAATTATATTAATTATGCCCTAAATGTCATAACTCTCCCTGAATATTAATACAGAAATACAAATTTAAATTAGAATATGTTCATTTTATTCCCTTTATCAACCTTTAGCAAAACCTTTTAATATTATTAATGTGGATAAATGAATATTATAAACTCAGTAAAGTGGCTGGGAGCATAGGTTAAAAATTGAGCTAATAATTTGTTGTTATTAGCCATTAATAAAAATAACAAAAATTGTATAAATCCTTCAACTCGATAATTAATAGAACTGTATCCAATGAGTTCTAGTGGGTAAGAATTACTATAAAAATTAATATATTATTTAACAAGGCAACTGCAATGAAGAAAATTATTATCGAGTTGAAGTTTTACTGGCATATAATTAAAAATAAACAACATTAATAAATCACATGATAAATATATATAATATAATAAATGAACCACCATCATAAGAAAAGAGAAAGTTAACAAACATTAAATTTAAAGACTAGAGATTAAGATAGAGAATTACTACATAATTTAAACTAGCATTAATACATTAAGGAAAGAGAAGAGCTTTTAACAATACTTAATTTAAAGGTAGAGTAAAATAAAGTTCGAAGACCGGCCAGAAAGTAGCGATTCATATAAGAAAGATATTACCATTTCTTCATGGTTGGCTCCTTAAATTACACACGGCAGAGTCCAGTTGGATGAAACGTAGATGCGCATTTTGGAAAATTATTTGAATGACATTTTGAAAAATTTCTCTAAAGTTTCAGCAGCTTACAATTGGTATATGAATTTTTATATCACAGCCACATTAAAGATTTTCAGGGGACTTCAGGAACCGTAGTAAGACTCCTGGTGTTAAGCCCCCCCCCCACCATGGTAGAACTCTATTTTACTTCATAATTTAACTGGGTGGTTTCTTCTCTAATGAAATATATATGGCTTCTCTTAATGAGGAATCATAGCTGCTTGGAAACTTTTCCTGGGCTCTTTATACTGTATCTGATGCCTTCAGACTAGCGCTTCTTTCCTAATCAATCTTACAAAAATTTACTAGTTGTTTTTAGATACATTCCTTCAATAAGGCTTTCAAACTCATTAACTTGAATTCATTTTCTAATTAGAAAATGAATTTTTAAAATCAGAAAATGATTTTAATTAGGACCATCCTTACATTTTAAAGATTTATCTTTTTCTTATTAATAAAAACTTTACCCATTGTTTTTGGAAAGGGACAATCTGAAAGCTTATTGAAAGAATGTAGCTTTTAATCACTAAAAATTTGAACAAACTATTTAAAGTAAAACAAAACATTCCAGACACAATGAAACTTTAGAACGAATATGTACATTTAAATATTTATAAATATATACGCACAATCCACACAGTTATAATATATATAAATTCATGAATAATTCTATCATGAATTTATTAATAGAAATGATTAGTTTTTCTTTAAGGAAACTAGCGTGGACTGAACGTATAAAGCCCCATTGCATCGGCAATTTAAGGTTAGTATAAGGGTTTGAAGTTGGCTACATGTGAAAGATCATGAAGCTAGGATCAAACTTAGATCCGACTGCTTCAATATATATATATATCAGTTATCAGTCTAAGTTAAGGAAATAAATTGGTTATCAATAACTTATGGGATTATAACCTCAATGAGTAAAGATGCGGATTTATTTAATGGCAAATAGTAGTTGTTCATATAGTTATATTTTATATACTAAGCTGTGATTGTGAGAATAATATTTGAAAGTTAATTAGAATAAATCATGGAGATTTTAGTGAAAGTAGGATTACTATCATTTGTTTCTTATTTGTATTTCCATATATGTTTGAGAATAATAAACTAAATAATAATTTGCAGTGAATATTATAGAAATATTATTGCTGGTAAATTGCATTACATTAAACAACATATGTAAGTAACAATGAATTTTATTTAAATTAGAAAGTGTAATTTAAGATACTAATAATAGTTTAGTGAATACTTATTTGATAAAATGATATTTGCTCTAGTGGAAAAATAATGTATTTAAATGACAATTATATTATTATAAATTTGTAAATTAATTATTTACTTCAATAGTGTGATGTTTAATTTGCTTTATAAAAATAATTGTCTGGTCTGTATATCAAATCCATGGTATATTTTATTCAGAAAAATACATGTGCAACATGATTTAGTCAGGCATTATGCATAGAGCATGATGTATTGATCATTTTATTGTCATTGTATATTATGGAGAAAAATCATTGTAATAATGTTAATTGCAAAATAAGGTATGCGACTGAAATATTTCCTGGTGGCAAGTATCGGGTGATACTCATATTATCTAACTTTATTTCTTGGTGGCAAGTATCGGGTAATACTCTTGTTATCTAACTTACCATTACAATATTAATATATAGACAAGTACATATATGTAAATAAATAATTTAGTGATGCACATAATTGTAATCTTGTGGAAGGAAAGAATTATTTATAAATATTTGAACTGCCCTCTACTGGCCATTATTAATAACCTTTTTACTGTAAAAAAAAGTTATTATCTTGTAAACAAGAGGACAGACAGTTCAATTATTTATCAATGATACTTGAAAGTTAATTGCCTGACTATTACATAAATCCAATATATTTTATTTATCATTATATATATATATATATAAACA
This sequence comes from Epiperipatus broadwayi, assembly GCA_028023455.1. Lineage (NCBI taxonomy): Eukaryota > Metazoa > Onychophora > Udeonychophora > Euonychophora > Peripatidae > Epiperipatus > Epiperipatus broadwayi. The sequence continues at coordinate 65,156 of JAQFVV010013030.1, read as the reverse complement.
TAATGATAGGGTTTTGTTTAAATATTTTTTTTATTTGTCAGTCAATATTCTGAATCTTTCTGAAAGCTTGTTAATATATTTTGTATTTTTTCTCAATTTGAATAAATTAAGTTAAACCTAAAGAAATATCTGAATTATCAATTAGCTTTTCATTATGTACTAAACAATGTAAAATAAAGCAAAGCAAAAAAAAATTTAAGAAATTTATTGTGACAGTTAAAACATGAAAATAGAAATAATTAAAAAACATTCATATGACGTGCAATTATAATTATTGTTATAATGATTCAAAAAATGTTAAAACATTTTAAATAACAAAGCAGGTTTGAATTTGTAATAAAAAAAATTTATTTAACACCGAGCACTTTCCTACTGAGTTGTTATCATAATAATAGCATTATATGACTAAAGGAAGATGAGATCTAGATTTAAAGTTATTTTTAAATATTAAATAACAGATAATTATAAAATTAAATATTTAGGAGTACATTTACATACTAATGATGAAAGTAATTGCTATAAGTGCCATTTTTTAGCAAAAAAACGATGCTAGAGTTCTTTTTATTGATGGTCTTTAGCTATATACCATGATTCAGTCAGATTTCTGTCATCTCTCTTAGAACAAATGAAGTCGGCCACAGAGATATCAATTTTATGGCCTGATTACGATTCATGATCCAAGAAAACAAAGTATTCATTGCTTTTCTTGCCTGGTTGTACAGATATTTATGCTGGGCAAATCTTGTTGATAAGTTAGTTCTAGTTTCACCATAGTAAGGCTTCAAGAAATTAGGTATTTTACAATTAATTTTGTACACACTTTGGTGTGAAGCCTCTCTAGGTATTTTATTTTTTGAATTATTTAATAATTTATTTAAAGACGGAGGCGAACGAAAACTAATATTGTATTAATTGGTACAAATGTTTTTAATTTGTAGGCGAATTTCAACATATAAGGGAGACTAAACAATTTTTTATTAAATCTTGATTTCATATTTTAATGGATTTTTTTCTAAGTTTTGTATTAAATATAACGATTGTTGAATAAAATAGTCAGACCAATAAATGTAGTTGAATATATATATATTTTAAGTAATAAAACCAGTAGTGTATAGTTCTCACCTATTAATATGTTTTATATGTATTATAAAGATTTTTTATTAAAAAAGGAAGAATAAAAAAAAACTATAAAAAATATTTTTTTTACATATTTTAACTAAAAAAATTTAATTTTTCATAAATGTTAGAAGTAAAAAGCACATTTAGTTTTAACAAATGCTCTTACTTAATGGACATCATTATTTTAAGTGTTTCTTAAAATAAATATTTGATGAAAGATGATAAACGTAAAAAAGTAAAGAAAAAAACCATAACTATTCACTAGAAAATATATAATGTAGGCGGTTAGGAGCAGATTGCTAACAAAAATATGAAAGAAAGCTATATACTGCTAAACCTAAATAAAAATAAATTATTAAAAAATTTATACGAATATTATAAAAATTCATTTTAGATTTACTTTTTAAAATGTTTTTTTTTTTTTTTAACTTTTTATTACATATATACACTTATGTTAAATTTTCTACTTTAATCCACCTGAGGAATTTTGCAATTACGCATGATGGTCACGTGATGCTTATTAATCGACAATGGTGGTAATTTGGAATTGCTTTGCTAATGAGTATAAGTAATTTTATTCCCCAAAATCAAATATTAGTCTAGTGCTGATATATATCTTTTTTTTCATTAGTTAATGTGTTTAAACAAAAATAAAATTATCTTTTAAATAATTTGTTTTCGTTTCAACCAGAGACTACTGCTATTAAGTTGGTAGAGATAATTTAAGCTAGTCGTGTTTACTGTTATTGTAATCACGTAAATTGAATTTGAGTTCTATTACATATGTAGAAATTTTATAAAAGCTATTATCAGATTAGCAATTGCTCTCTGGAATAAGGTTCATCAATATTAAATATATATTTTTCTCAAGATAGTGATTACTATGGTGATCAATAGCAGCATCTTTAGCAATTTATCTTCCAAACTCACAACCTTCACATCACATAGGGTTGACTCTAATAATCAACAGATGCTATATGGTTGTGGTTAATAAATTCTTTTCCAGTATTTTTCTATCCAATATACCCAGATGGCTTTCATCACTGAGAAGCTTTTGGATTTTTAAACAGTGAACTTGGACTCTTTAGATCTAATGCACCATTCCTTGACCATGGTGTGTAAAATGAAATTAAAGTTATATAATGACATCTTGTGAAGATAAAACTTGCCTTCAATTGGGTTAAAAACAGGTTGTTTAGAGATAACTGTATCAGGTGGCTTTTGAATAGTCTGACTTAAATTTGGTAATGTTTTTTTTTTTTAAAAAAAAAATTTCTTTATATACATGAGGAGACTCTTCCATATATATATATAATATTTGAAATACAATATAATTCTTATACTTGGGAATTTAAATGTAATTATAAGGAAATTAAACACAAACTTTCAAGCTACCTTCAGCATCCACTTTATCTACACAACCAATGCTCATGATACCACACTTGTGAAAAGATAAATGATCTCCAATATACATATTTTGTGCTGAACCATACATCAATTGGTCGAGATCAGCATCTCCCATAATCAGTGCTCAATTTATATTAAGATAGCAAATTTTCAAACTTTAATGGGCAGGCTTCAATTTTCTCCATTTTCCCAAATCCTGAGTTCAATTTTCCTATAATTACATTTAAACTCACAAGTATATAAATTATGCTTGTATTTCAAATATTACAACTTCTGCCTTATCTTGCCCATTGATCTTCTGGGTATAGAAATGTACAAAGTTCTACACATGAGATATCAAAGCCAACATGGATATGACAATAATATTGTCATCAATAAGGAATTTGTGCCTGCCAGCATCAGATTTTCTATGATATGGATGGCTGAAAAGTTGGTGGATGGAGAAGATTGGAATCTATCCATTAAAGTTTGAACATTTTCTATCTTAATATAAACCAAGCACTGATTAAATATATATGGAAGATGATGATTTGGACCAACTAATGAGGGCTGGTTCAACACAGAATATGTATATTGGAGATTATTTATCTTTTCACAAGTGTGTGGACACGTATATGGGTTGTAGGAAATAGAGTGGTTAGCTAAAGGGAACTTGAAAGTCTGTGCTTAAATAGTCTATAATTACAAAAATATAAAACTCTATCTGCAATCCCTTGTTCTACGATTTCTTTCAAATCGTTATTTTCTTATTGTAAACCTAAATTGTGCTAATTGTGCTAAGATAAAAAGAAAAATAAACAATTCATTACAATTGAGCTTATTAATTTATATTTATTTATAGAATGTTTTATCTCTTTTTGTTTATAAATGATTTTACATCTAATTTGTTTTATTTTTTAAATAATAAAAGTTTTTGAATACTAGGTATGGATTATTTCACAGAAGTTAACTCATTAGAGCCGTATCATTAAGGACCTTGTAGGAAATTCAACCAAGAGAGGAAATCACTAGTGGTTATGTTAAGTCCCTCAATGCTGCCACTATAGTCATAGATTAATGATTGGGGGGGGGGGGGTGTTTCACATCTGCCTAAATCAATGATTGCTAAATTTCATTCATGAAGCAAATAAACTCGATGACTGTGGACTGTCCTGAATATGTTTAAAAATCTATTACAGCTAGTTTTATTATTAGATTACCAAAAGAAGTCTCATCTCAAATCAAAATTCCCTATTTACATATTCAACCAAAAATCAACAATTAAGAGTAGTATATAGTAAAAACTATTTAATAATTTAAAACAAATCAATTCGTAAGCTATAAAATAAGTTTTAAACTGAAATTTTTTTATTGTCATTTGCGGATTTCTTTCCAAATATTTCCATGTTAGTTTTTGTTCATCATTTAATTAAAATGCATGTTTATTAAATTAACACTTTTCATTATTCTTTGCAATCACTCTAGATAGATGCCCTTTTAGTTTTTGTGTTGTCATATAGTATTAAATCGCTTGAGGTGATTTACATAATTAACCTATTGCTTAATTATTTATCAAATATTATTGCTTGTGTGAATATATATATATATATATATAGGAATTTGAACTCAGACATTCAAACTCCTCACAACTATCCAATCCATCTTATATAACTGATATACTTGCCCACATATATGTAAAAAAAAATCTCCAAAATAAATATTTTGTGCTGAACCAACATTCATCCGTTAATCCAGATCATCATCGTTTTCTACTGATCCAGATATATATATATATATATATATATATAGTCATTGCTTAGTTTATATTAAGATAGCTTCAATCTTCTTCAGTTTCCAACCCTTCAGCCATCCATATCATTGAAAATCTGAGGATGAAATGCTTAAACCTTTTTTGATGCCAATATTATTGTCATACCATGTTGACCTTAAGTCAATCTGAACCTTCATATGTAGAACCTTAATATGTTCATTTAATAATACAAAAGAGGGATAGGCAGAATACTAGCTGAATATATATATATATATATATATATATATATATATATATATATATATATATATATATATAGGCAGAATACTAGCTGAATATATATATATATATATTATCTACATTAAAATAATGTAATTATAAAAGACTTGAACATCTAACTACTTTTAGCTACAATGTTAATGTGAACAGTTATTTTCATGCAGTGACTGTTTGCCAGGGTTCTATGGTGGCTTTATTATTGTTAAAGTGGTAGACTGGATAGTTAAAGATTTCTAAATCACAGTTAGTTCAGGTACTTTTAGCATCACATGATCTCCTGGATAGCAAAACACTTTATCATGTTTTTTCACTAAATAATAAAACATCATTGTAATATGATAAACTTTTAACTAATCTTAGTAATATATTTCCAAGATAGTTTATCAATTGAGGGCTCCTTAAAAGCATCAATTGTAATGTTAACTCCAATTAATTACATGGATATGGTCCTAGTATTTTCTCTGTTTACAGCATAATAAGTACATGGATATGTATATATTTGGGTACAAACAAGCAGTGCACCATGTTATAACTATTAATTAATATAATCATGACATGAACTGTATTGCAGTTTGACACATTTGGCAGAGCACCTGACTTGGGATGAGAAATTCCCAGAATCATTCTTTCAATCATAGATCTGACACACAAACTTCTTATGAACTATTGAGTAATAAATCCATGTGCCTTTTTGATGTCATTGGATACTTTTGTGTCATTTCATTCAGTTACATTTGGCACATTAGCATGTGGCCAAGTATAGAGGTGACTCTCCTATTCAATGTATTTATTTTGTTAGTGTTTTTTGTAAATTTATTTCTCCTTTAATATCTGTATTCTATTTCTGTCTCTTTGGCATTTTCATATCTATTTTAATCAAATTTGTCTAAGAAATATCTATTTTTATCTTCTTCATTGACATATTTCCCAGATTTATACTCAAATTTCTTCAAATTAACCCTTTCACTGTTGGTTCCAACAATCTGCCTGTGTCCCAGAGTGATATTATTTTTATAAAGATTATTTATTTAGACTGTTTTTTATCTGGTTAACAGTTTATAAAAGTAATGCATTTATAATTTTCATTTTTGTAGATAGATGTCAGGTTTAATCAGGCAATAGGTATAAGCTAAATTTATTAATTCTTGATTTATTACATTGTAGCAGGCAAACAAAGTATAAAATTTAATTTAATTTGAAAGCTTACTTTTACATTGAAAATACTCTTTCTTAATTGTTGTAATGTTTTATTTAGTATTCAAAATATCCTCATGTGAAAAAAAAATGGATTGCAGATAAGAATTAAAAGAGATTAACTGATAGCAATGATATATTAAAAAGATGGAAAAAATATCTTCAGTGTCTATTTAGAAGTGAAGATAATTTAATCAATTATGAACTTGAAAATGAAAAAAATATTGATGTAGATCATAAAGGTATGGTCATATTGCCAGATGAAGTAATGAAATAAAGTGCACAAGTGAAAAATGGTAAGGCTGTTGAATTTGCTACAATATCCATAGAAGTTTTGAAGGAAATGGGAGAATTTACCATGAGTGAAATAGTTGGACTTTGCAATTTGATATATAACAGTGGAGTTTGACCTAAAGATTTTTTAAGACCTATAATGATTTCAAATGCTAAAAAGAAAAAAAAAGTTAAATGTGAAGATTATAGAACAATAAGTTTGTTATCTCATGCTTCTAAACCTTTGTTGAGGATTCTAATTCAAAGAATTTATGGGAAGGTAGAGTATTATATTGGTGAATATGTTGTGGATTTGGAAAAAGCATTAGAGTAATTTGAAATAAACTTATGGCCATGTTAAAAAATAAAGGAGTATTTTGGAAACAGTAAAAAGTGATTTGGAATATGTATATTGGACAAAGGGTAAGAATTAAATTGGGAAATAATGAGACTGTTGAAGTAGAAAGTGGAGTTAGGCAAGAATGGAGTATGCAACCTATTATTTTTAATATTTATTTAGAAGTCAAACTTAATAATTATTTACATTGTGGATGAGCAAATATTGGAGGTAGAATAGTAAAATATATAAAATTTGCAGAAGATATGGCTCTTATAGCTGAGGATAAAAAGTGTCTTCAGAATATCTTAAATAAATTGGAAGGCAGGATATATGGAATATGAAATGAATATTAATGTTGAGAAGATTAAGGGTTTTTGGATAGGAAGAAATGCAAAAAAACTGCAAATCTATGATAATATAGTTCAACAAATAAAGGGATTTTCATATTTGGGTAACTGGTTGAGTGAGGATATAAGAAGTGAAGATAAAATTAAAAGAAGAAAAGCATTAACCAAAAAAAACATTTATTAAAAGAAAGAAAATGTTGCTGGACTTTTGAAGAAAGAATTAAGAAAAAGATTAATTAAATATTGTGTGTGGAGTGTACTAATGTATGGTTATAAAACCTGGACAATGAGTAATACAATTAGAAACAGATTGGAAGCCTTTGAAATGTGAAAATGAAGAAAAATAGAAAAAAATCAGTTGGATGAATAAAATAACAAATGAAGTTTTGAAAAGAGTAAATGAAAAAAAAAAGATTGATTGAAAAAATCAGAGAGAAAAAAAAATCGGATTGGACATATATTAAGAAGAAACTGTAGTTTAATTAAAGATATTATGGAGGGAATGATGGTGGAAGTAAGAAGAGAGAATGAAAAAGATTAACATTGTTGGATAATATAAGAGCTATTAAGTGGTATATGGAATTGAAGAGCTGGGCAATGAAGAGAATGAAATAGAGAAATGGATGAATTGTTGATGTGACTACTGTCTGGATTTGTTCATTTGACAAAATACTCTTGTTGATGATGCTGCAAAATAATTTAACAAACTTTTAAAATTTTATGTTAAAAATAATTTATTTTAATTATTATTATCTTTTAAGTATATCCACACACACCCACATCATAATATTGCCATATCATATAAATGTTGCTTTTATATTTAATTTAAACAATGTTCTTTATGATATATCTTTTTTTCTTAAATATTATTTTTGTAAAGTCATATCCATTTATATTGTAATACAATTTTCATATTCTTTCAATATTGCTCAAAGCTTCTATGAGTTTTTATGTTTAACTTTTACGTTTTCACCTTTGCTATCTTTCATTTATTTATCACTTATTTTATAAATTGCCTAAAAGACCTTCGCTAATCATAAAACTACTTCAGCAGAAGCCATGTGCTGTTTATCATATGAATAAAATATTAAACTTGAGACCCAAACACCAATTTGTTATTATTAAATGCTTAACTGCCATATAATCTGCAAAGCAACTATTCAGTCAAATATTTTTATATTGTATCTAGAGATTTTTGGAGAAGTATTAGAAATATTTATTAAAAAATAAGTCACACTAAGACTTAATTCTACTGCTTTGTGACAGATCCAGTGTTTTCCTAGTGACATTTTTGTAACCTTTCAACTTTTGATATGAGTATTAAACCATTGACAGAAATATACTAAAATAAAATTAGAATTTTGTGAGTATTGAACAATTCAGTTTGAAATGTGAACAAAGAATGCTTTCATCACTGATAGAAGCAGAATAATTTCAGAAAACAAATCATTTTCGATTGAAATTTGTTTTAAAACATGAATGAATCAATGCAAATTTCTGACAAAATTTATCAAATACTATTTAAAATGTTAAAATTGCTTCATAATTTGTAGAATATCTCACAATTTTCTTACAGTGTTAGTAATTACAAAGAAATCAAGTCACATGTCACATGACCTAATTTATCAAGCTTGTATTACTAATGTTATATAAAGAGAGTAGTGTTAGTAATATCAGAAATTAGTTTCATAAAGGGTTGTGATTAAAATGCCATTATTTTATTTTGCTGACAATACACTAGAAGTTATAACCTATTTCGAAAAATAAAACATATACATATAAAACAAAATTGTACTTACATATATTTTTGATTTTTAATATTTATTATGAAATTATTATATAAAAATAATCATGAATTTTAAGAAACTATGCAAAAAAAAATAATCCGGTTTATATATATATTCCAAAAATTTTCTGAAGGTAATCTCACAAATAAACATATCAACAGAAGCTGCTACTATTTAATTATGCTGATCTCTTTAAAGTTTTTACATTAAAAAAAAATCAATATTTGAAAGCAGTTAAGTTTGCTATTTAAAAAAAATGCCAACATATCTTAGTAGATAAATATATATGCATGATTTAAAAAAACATTATTACAGTCATATTTCTAGTTTTTTCAGATTAAAAACTACTATATCATTTTATTAAAAGATTAATTCTTTGCTTTGTCAAATAGTCTAACTTAATTGATGCTAATGTTACAAAATTTAGGTTTTATGTACATTACTTTTAGTTTGAATAAACTTTTTATTACATTGATAAATTTTTAATAAAATTATTAACAAAATTAGTTTTAACCATGAATAAAAAGATAAATAAAAGTTATACATTTATTTAAGGAAATAAAACAAGCATTACTTTTTACATTATCTAGATATTATGATCTCCACCCTCCCATGATATAAATTTAACTCCTTCAAATGATTAGAATCTTGAAACAAAATCTTTACTATCATAACAGTTTGACAAATTAAATGTGAGCAAATGCAGACATTTTATGCTATTTGAGTTCTGCAATTTTATCATTGCATTATAAAATTTTATTTTTATTAATAGCTTTTGGTGCCTAAAAGTAAAACAATGTTATATAATCTTTACCAATATAACTATAAACAAACTGACTGTTTAAATGCCATATGGGTTACTTCATGACTGACAAATGGAATCACAAGCAACATGATAAGCTATTATAAAAGTTATCAAGAAAATATCAAATTTATATTTTGAAGTTTTAAATAAAGTCTTTTAAGAGGAATCCACATTAAATTTGATACAATATTACAAACATGTTATTAGTCATAAAAGAAGAAAATGTCCATTATCATATGGATAACTCAATCATCAAAATAATGAAATAACCCAATTCTTATGTTTTTTAAAAGATTTAAATTTGAGCATCATAAATGACAGGTGGAGCTTTTATTCATAATTCTTTAACATCTAATTCTATTGATCTATCTCTGTACTAAAATTCTTAGAGCAAAGTGGATAATATAAAGGAGATTGTGTGACCTTTGAGAGCCAAAAGTGATAGATTGAGATTAAATCCACATTGAGATTGAGTTCATCAGTTTAATGCCATAATATTTTGTTGCATAGTAGTTCATTATTGAGTAAATTAACAATGTGATTATCAGGAATCAATGTTGATGTGGCAACATATAATAATTATAATACTTCCAAGATGCCCAAAACCTTTTTTACATCCATTCCATAACTTTATAAAATCTTTTCAAAAAAGGCAAACATCCAGTAATGCACTTTTCACAATGTTTAATTTATAACAATTTTGATTGGTTATCAAACATATTCAGATCTAAGATCAATTTTATTATTATATATCTATTGCATAAATATACAATAACTTCATTTAATATACACATACATATATTTATACTTATTTATATATATTGTAAGCATAGTTTAAATAATGTTATTGTTTGTTTGTGTAATAAATAATTAATTTCTCTTCACTTTATATTCTCTTAACCTCTGATTTGTAAGTATCATTATAATAACATTTATACAATTTCTTTATTATTTTTTTTACTGTGCAACAAAATAAAATTTATTCTTTGATTTTTATTATAATTTTAACTTACCAACAGTTTTTGTCATAGCTATAATATTCAATATGCATGACCATACCCTTAGTTCATATATATATATATATATATATATATATATTGTACCGGTCGAAACCCACCACCACCGCAAGTCAAATCGGATTCAAACTCAGCTTAACCAAAACTGAATTCAAACCCAACTCATCAGCTCAGATAGCAGAAATCGACGGCACAGTGCTATGCGCCAAGAACTAGCTCCACGGTTGGTGAGGACTAGAGACCCTTTTACTGACACGAATATCAATTAACTTTGACTACTTTTAAATCGAATCATATGTATGTTCGGGTTGCCAACACAGACAGCGAGTATTAACATTTAAATGATTATAAAGAATGATGAACTGAGAAACCAAGTATGTTAGAAAATATTTAATAATAATAATAATTTGTTTTGTTCAATAACATATAGATTGCTTTAGTTACCTCTAGTCTTTAAAAGAATTGATAAATATAATAAGAGTGGCGGTCCTTATCATATGCCAATGGAAATTACGCAATATTGGAATTCTATGTCTATGCCCCCAACAAGTAAATAAAACATTGAAGGTTATATTCGAATAAATATATGTTAGTGGAACAAGAAATCAATATTTTAACATTTTGTGAGTAGATATACTTGTAACTTAGGAGCTGGGGACATAGGTGAAAAACGGAGCTAATAATTTATTATTAGCTAATTATAAAAATAGTAAACGTATAATATTTTCTTTCGACTCGATGATTAATAGAACTTATAAATTTCGTTCTAATGGGCGAGAATAACTATTTAAAATTTATATTATATTATTTGCGTGAGGCAAATGGAATCAAGGAGCTCATCGAGTCGAAAGATTATTGGCATATAATTTTAAATACGACATTAATAAAGACACAAATATATATATTAAATGAACCGCTAAGTAAGAAAAGAGAAAGTTTAAAGGCTAGAGATTTAAAGAATTAGAGATAGATTTAAATAGATGAATAAAAGGTTTTATAAAAAATGTTACATTAAAGAATAAAGAGCTCTTAAATAGGAGAGTAAAATAAAGTTCGAACTGGCCAGAAAGTTTAACGTTCATTATAGAAATATATTACCCTTCCGTGCTTGTCCTTAAGTTACTCCTCCAAGTTGTTGAAAACGTAGGCATCATTGGTTGACTACTGGAACAGTATTTTAGTAGCTTTCATAATTTTAGCAGAATGATCGGTCCGGAAAAAGGTTCAGCAGCTCCATTGAAGATTTCTCGGGACTTTAGGAACCATAGCCAGATTCCTGATGTTCTAGCCCTCTTGGAGAATTGATCCAATTTAAACTAAACTAATTAATTTTACTACGTATTTGAAACAAGTTATTCATTATGGAAATTAGCGTGGATTGAACGTATAAAGCCCCATTGCATCGGAAATTTAAGGTTAGTATTAGGGTAAATAACATGAAGCTAGGATCGAACTCAGATCCGACTGCTTCAATATATATATATATATATATATATATATAATGTGCTAATTGTAAGGTCATGTATATTTGGATATATTAGGTGTGATGAAGACTTGTGGTACATTGAAACTATAAGAAAATATCAAGGAATATTTTTTTTATTGTATTGTAAAAGGTGATTAAAGAAGGTTTATGAATATTATTATATTAATAAACAATTGTAATACAATTGTTTTTTTTAGATCTGAAGAAAACTACAAGCCAATCAAAACTGTCCCAGATGTAATAAAGCATCATGAGGAATGGATTACAAAAAGTATTTATTATATATATGGAAAATAATTGTAATGAATTTAATTTCACTATATGAATTATATTTTGAGATATTAACAAAACTGAAAATAATTTGCGTTTGTAACTTTAACAATGAATATAACATTTTTGTACAAATTTGTATTTATTTAAATATTATTATTAATATTTTGTAACAAAAAAATAATAATATAGACTTCTATATATCAGATAATCCCTGTAGAAATGCATTGTTTATTGATTATGCTTTTTAATAATTCAAAAATTACTATTAAAAACAACGTTTTTTTTTTTTTTCATTTCAAACATTATAGAATTGAGAATCGAGTAAAAATAAATAAAAACTCAATAATATTGTTATTTTATCAAAGTGTACATGTTTGACACATTTAACTGAATATAAAAACAATGTAATATATTTATACAAGTTATCTATAAAGAATGTACCTGTGGAAATGTTTCAATCAAAAAAACAGACAATTCCCAATTGACTTAGGATGTTTATGACGTCGTAGAAGAAAAGTAATCAAATTGTTTATTTCTCAGGGATTCATAAAAAGATTGAGCATTGATAGAAATATAGTGTAACCAACATCCATTGTCTATGGTCTTAAACCTCACAAAGCAATCATACAATTATTAATATAATGAAATAAATTGTTTCAGTTATGCTTTGGTCCTTCAAGTTTTATTCAAAAATATCTAATTTTATTTTTGAAAAAAATCTGCTACTTTTACTTTTTGGGTATATGTTATATTAAAAAGCAATATGGCTATGTGCTTAAAAGGTATACATTTTAATAAATGTTTTACCAGTGTTTATAACCCCATTCTAGAACAAACAAGTCTGAATAAATTACTCAGATAATCCACAAGCAAAATACCTAAAGAGTCATATAAATGAACTTGTAAACAATGAATCTACCTTTTTTCTCTCATGTGTCATAGCATCAGCTGGGAAAGCAAACCTGCTAACCTGGGACAACTGCTTGTAAAGCAGCTGTCGCTGACCTCTCTTGGCAATATCTACCTTTTAATGCCACTCAGTTTCATGAGATAAAAAGTGATCATTTTTATATAAAAATCGAGAAGAGAGATCACCTCCTGACATCATCAAAACATTTGAAGACACCTGGGCATTATACAATATGCCAAACTAACAATAAAAAGAAAAGGGAAAGCAATCAGCTAACAAATGTGTGAAGGTTTTAATGTTTATGCCATCTTACATATATAACACAACAACATAAACTCAACAAATCTTCATATAGAAACAACAAGCTAGTCAGAACAATATTGTAAATCTATTGTTTTATTTGATATCACTGTATACATTAGAAATAATTAAAATATTATTAAAAACTACAAATAGATTACATTGATATAATAACAGATTGGCACTGTTTACAAGTTTATTTAAATTATCCTTTAAGAATCTTGCTTGAAAATTATTGAAGTAATATATTTATAATCGAATGTTCCATAAATGGAGTGATATTTTTTATGTTATATTTCTGATAAGCCATGAAATTATTTATGTGCTCACTAAAATTATTACTAATTTTTATTTATGGAAATAAGTCTCAGAATTAATAAAAAAGCAATACAGAACCTTCCAAATAAAACAGGCAAAACTCTCCATACAGTAGTGTCATTCAGCGTAAGCCAGAGTAATCAGAGGCACCACTATATGGAGATTTTTGCCTGTTTTAAAAACAGTTATGAGCAAGCATAAGAAATAGTGATCATGTGATGTTTAATGGTTTAATGACCTTCCAAATATTCAGTAAAATATAGAAAGATATATGTTGAGTAGCATTTTTTAAAATGGCATTAAAAAAAATTAAGGGGATTATAAAAATACTCTAATGGTAATATATAAAAAACTGATAAAAAGAACACAAATGTCACAAAAATATAAAATGATATATATAATAATATTGGAAGGTAATTTATTTCAACAATAACAACAAAGGGAGTTTTAATGCTAAAAAAGACACACAATCAAGAAGTCTGTTAAAAAACCTTACAAATACTTTTATTATTAAAAAACAGCAATAAAGACTGTAGGATTACAACTATATATTTGAAATTTCAATTGTTTTAAATAAAAAAATAAAATATGCAGTACAAAATTAATTATGAAGAACCTAATTGCTTGAAGGCTTACTATGGTGAAACCCAAGCTAACTTATAAACAAGACTTTCCCAGTATAAATATCTGTACATCTAGACCAAAAAACAATTAATATTCTTCCATTTTCTTAGATCATGAGTTGCAATCAGGCCATAACTTTGTTCTGTCTATGGCTGACATCACTTGTCCCAAGAGACAGGGCAGAAAGAAAATGGTGATGGAAGCATGAACAATAGCTAAAGATGATTATGCCATCAATAAAAAGGACTCTAGCACCCTCTTTCTAAAAAATAGCATTTGTGGGAATCACTTTCATCATTAGTATGTAAATCTATTTTTAAAAATTCAATTTTATGATAATCTATTATTTAATATTCAAAAGTAATTTTAAATCTAGTTCTCAACCTTCTTTAGTCATATAATGCTGTGACCATGATACTACTCAGTATTGAAACCACTCAGCAATAAATGTTTTCCTTATTACAAATTCAAACCTATTTGGCTATTAAAAATGTTTTAACATTTTTTAAGCCATTACAATTATTACAGGAAAACAGGATAAAATAATTTATTTTAGAATTAAAATTATGAAAATTGAAAAAGCAGAAGCAGGTGAATAAGGAGATACACTATAGTAAAGCAACATACAAAATGTCTAACAGAAAAGATATATATACCTGATTGAAATAATACTGTTCTTATATACAGAATAATAAAGAATATTAAAAATTACATACCTATAATCCTTTTATCAGTTTCTTGCAAAGTCTTTGCAATGTTCTATACAATTTGTGTATAAAAAACTTTGGAATAAGTCAACCAAAAGAATAACTTGGATTACTAAATGGCTGTACCACAATGTATTATAAAATATATTTTTTATAAAAAGGATCAGTGTATATGAGTTAGTATTGTCTTTGATGTTAGACCATGAATAATGTCAATTTTTGAATAATGTCTATAAGATATACAAATAGTAATGAGACAATGTGGAATAACACAAAATATTGTAACACAGTTATATATAAATAAATTAATAAACAATTCAAAAGATAAAACTTTATTGACAAATAAAAATTGTATCATTTACAAATGGACATGTAGGTGTGGTAGTGGATATATAGGTGAATCGAGGTGCACATTGGAAAAAAAAACAAAAGAGCACGTATTATTATTTAAAAGGGTTCAAAATGCGAAACAAAATTTTAAAAATAGTGATAATTTATCAGCTTCTGTTTCTTATGACCATAATAAATCATGTATATATGGTTTTGATTTTGATTATAACAACGTAAAAATATTGGAAACTGAAAGAAATAATAATAAAAGACAAATTAAAGAGGCGATGTTAATATATAAATACAAGCAAAATTTAATTAATCGGCAAGCAGCAAACGTTAAGATCACAGAATTATGGGAAAGTTGACATTGAATTATGGGAAAGCTGACATTTTAAATGTGATAGTTGACAAAACTACAAAGTAGTGAAAGTGCTTCTAAGTTATAGTTATACATGTAATTTTTATAGACTTTTAATTACTGTATTTTCAAATATTTATTTATAAAGTTACGTTTATTATTTTGAAGAAATACAGACAACGATTTGTAATATTATATATATATATGTGTGTGATTTGAACACAGTCTTTCAAGCTTTTTTCAGCTATACACTCTATCTCATACAACAGATACACATGACAATACACATGTAAAAATGATAAATGATCTCTAATATATGTATGTATTTCATCCACATCATCATCTTCAGTGCATATAAATTAATCACTGCTCAGTTTATATTAAGATAGCATGTTGACTTTAAACACACATGTAAAAATGATAAATGATCTCCAATATATGTATGTATTTCATCCATATCATCATCTTCAATGCATATAAATTAATCACTGCTCAGTTTATGCTAAGATAGCATGTTGACTTTAAGTCATTCTGACATTAACCAGGTATTTGAGTGTTTCATCATCAGATTTTAAATGGTATGGATAGCTGAAGAGTTGGAGCATGGAGTAGATTAAAGTCGGTTTATTAAAATTTGAAGATTTTCTATCTTAATATAAACCGAGCACTGATTATATATATATTGGAGATAATAATCTGGACTAACAGATCAGTGCTGGTTCAGTATGAAATACTATATTGGACATCATTTATTTTTTCACATGAGTGTAGTCATGTATATTGATTGTATGAAATAGAGTGGATAGCTGAGGGGAGCTTGAATGTCTGAGTTCACATCCTC
The DNA here is from genome assembly GCA_028023455.1 of Epiperipatus broadwayi. Lineage (NCBI taxonomy): Eukaryota > Metazoa > Onychophora > Udeonychophora > Euonychophora > Peripatidae > Epiperipatus > Epiperipatus broadwayi. The sequence goes on along the minus strand of JAQFVV010013030.1, from coordinate 48,689 downwards.
TATATTACTTATAAACTTCAAGAATATTATATATATAATATTTAAATACAATTATAATATATATATATACATCAGAATGATTCCATGTCTCTAAAACTTTTTAACGGAGTTTCATGAAAAGTATTTTATGAACTAAAATAAGGAATTAAAGAAATAAAACAAAATGGATATTTCTTAAATCATCTAGATTTTGCAAATGGTTTGGAGGAAGTTTTTTTAACATCATATTTTATACCTTTAATTTTTTTTTCAAGAATTATTAGATGAAAGTGAAAAAAGTAGAACTAAAGATAAACTATTCTAGTAAGACCAATATCATGTGCAATTATTATTAAAAAATAAATATTAATGTTAATGAATTAAAATAAATTATTACTATAAATACCTTTTCAAATTTTTAATATAGATTGAAATATAATGGATGAAATTAATGATAGAATTATAAATACTTTTAAAATAATAAGTACATGCTTTAAAATGAATGTTTTTAATAAATGTGTTTACCAAATATTTATTTACGGATGTGATACTTGGACACTTCATAAAAAACCAACGTAAAAACTTGTCTAGACTACGTTGTCAAGTATGATGAATGTTGAACTGAAAGTAATGAGATGTCATCAAAATGAAATACAAAAGTGAGAAAATTATATGGTATTATGACATTAGTAAAAAGATTAAAAGTTTAAGAGGTCTTAAAAATATTCCTATAGTTGATTAATTGGTGTCTTAAACTGTATCGGAAACATGGTGCATTTCTAGATAGTTGAATGGATAGCATAAAAATTCTTGCTAATTGATACGAAGGAAAATGAATATTAAGTCAATGAAATTAGATTAAATAAAAAGAAAGAAACTTTATATATATTTTAACAAAAATATAGAAGTTAACATTTTAATCTCTAATTTTATTTAATATTTAAAATATATAATTAGAACATTAATTATTTTATTTATTTTTTTAATATTTATAAGTGTTGCCATTCATTACATTAACTATATAAAAATTACAAATAGTCTTAGACATTTATTTAAAAAAAGATTTAATATACATATATTTATTTTAGTTGAAAATTATAATTATAAATATACATTGTACAGGCTTAAGCCTGCATTTATATACGTAATATATGTGGGGTTCGAACTCAGACTTTCACACGACCCACAGTGCCATCTCATATTGCTGACCCACCTGATCACACACATGTTGAAAAGATAAATAATCACCAATATACATATTTCATGCTAAACCAGCATTCATCAGTTGGTCTACATTACAATCCTCACACATATATATAATCAGTATTCAGCTTTACATTAAGATAGCCAATCTATATACTTTAATGGACAGGCTTCAAACTATTCCAACTCACAACTCTTTAGCCTTCCACTTCATTGAAAATCTGATGATGGAACGTTCAAAGCTCTTGTTAGTGCCAAGGTTGTCATCCTACCCATGTTGACATATTAGTCATTCTGACCCCTCATGTACAGGAGAATAATCCATTTATACATACATAAACGCAGGTTTAAGCCTGTACAATGTATTAACTTATAAATAGTGTGTAAAAGGTCTGCCCATCCCTCGCATATGTATGTAAAAATGGATTATTCTCCTGTACATGAGGGGTCAGAATGATTAATATGTCAACATGGGTAGGATGACAACCTTGGCACTAACAAGGGCTTTGAACGTTCCATCATCAGATTTTCAATGAAATGGAAGGCTAAAGAGTTGTGAGTTGGAATAGTTTGAAGCCTGTTCATTAAAGTATATTAGATTGGCTATCTTAATATAAAGCTGAATACTGATTATATATATGTGTGAGGATTGTAATCTAGACCAACTGATGATTGCTGGTTTAGCATGAAATACATATATTGGTGATTATTTATCTTTTCAACATGTGTGTGATCAGGTGGGTCAGCAATATGAGATGGCACTGAGAGTGGTGGGTCGTGTGAAAGTCTGAGTTCGAACCCCACATAAATTATAAATATAATAAATTAGTACATTTTTAAAAAACAAATAACTGAAGAAGTCTGAAAATCTAAATTTTAAACATGAATATAAAAGTTTAATATTAATATACAAAGAAATTCATATTACGTAATTATTAACAGAGGACGACAAACATAAAATAAAAAAAAATTATTCAAAAAGAAATATATTAAAATTTTTCTTTGTTCATATTATTTGATATTGCATGACTGATCTTAGAATATCATGTGTGTAAAATATTAATATAAGAACATTCTGTCTACTCATAAATATTTTCTCTTTTATAATTTGGATTTGTTGACTCTAATTGTGTGAATGATGTGCATCTCACAAGGTGCTATAATATTACATATACGGTTTACTGTATATATTTGCAATACATAATTGACATATCAACATCTAATCTATAACTAAATACGTATTTTATTTTAGTTTTACTTTATATATATATATATAATTAACATTTTAAAATTCTAACATTTTCTACTGTTCCATCTAGTGAAAGTTTTTGAAAACGTGCAATCATTCATTTCCATATAAAATATTTATTTTATATTACAAATCAATAAATTGGACTTGACTTCTTTTTAATTTTATTTTATAAATAAATAATATTCTAAAACATCACCTTTTGTAAATACGAACAATATAGTATAAATGTCATCAATGACATTAGTGTAAATATTCTGCATAAATGAATGAATTTTTTTTATGTTAAGTTTATTTTTAAATATGAATAAACAAAAATGAATTTATAATAAATCTATTGAATTATGCCTTAAAATTTGATATTTATTTTATAATTATTAAAATATTGAAAAAATTCTAGTATTGTGTCAATTTTGGCATGTGGTGACATTATTGTTGATTTTCACATTACATTGTCAAAAAAAGAGAACACTTTACAATATATATTTTTTTCAAGAACAATAGCGCAAAGTCAATTGATATTTACCAACTATCTATAAAATATTAGACCATTAAATAACACATGATTACTATTCTTTATTCTTATCCAAGCTATTAAAACAGAGGCAAAACTCTCCATAAAGTAGTGTCACCCATTCATTACTCTACCTTGCACATTACTTATGAAGAGTTTTGCATCTGTTTATATGATACTGATATCTTCAGATCTTTCTCAATTAAAATGTCAATAAAAAGCAGTATGGAAAAATTTACTTAAAAAAATCCTAAGCCAATGTGAGTTACAATATTGGTAAATAGTGTTCTAAATATACAGAACTACCACATGTATTCTGAGGGTACACTCAATGATTTTAAATGAATATAATTGTGATAGAATTAATGATTAATTTTGAAGCAGCAAAAATATATAAAGAGCATTTGAAAGAAGTAAAAATCATTATTTGTATTTATAAAATGATGTGAGATATAAAGTCATGTAGATTTATAATGGATGAAAGCAGCTTAAAACTAAAACTGACTGTTAAACAGCAAACAAAAAGAACATATTTATTTGTATAATAAAATAAACAAAAGATTCAATAACACAGCAGTCATTGATAACAAAAATCACTAATAGAGAAGTTATAAGAGTTAAGATTGATGCATCAAAATTGATGTGGTTACGATAAGTAAAAATAAAACTAATAAAAACAATTGAAGCTGGACAAACCAAAGAAATTTTTCATATGGAAGAAAAAATAAAGCAACAGTTTGAAAGTCGGGTAAAAAAATTGTAATGAAACCAGAAAGAAAGATATATATTCATCAGTTTTAAAAGGTAAAGGAAACGGAGCAGCTATTAATTCCTAAAGTAGGTTATTTTTGGAGATAAACAAACATAAACAAAAAGAGGAATTATCATTAAATCAGTCAAAATCAACATTTATATTGTAATGATACGGAGAATGCGACTTAACGTAAACTGCACTACGGGGCGCCATCTAGGCATTTGAACCTAGAAAAATTTATAAAGTAGGCAGATACGTAAGTCAAAAAAAAAAAAAAAATTTTTTTTCTTCTTTTTTTTAAATATTTTGGTTCCGGTCGTTAGCCCATGTCACTAGCTCAGTGGAATAGCAGAGATTAAATAAGATAATCTAAGAGCATATATATAAAAAAAGAATAAAATAAGCCACTGCCAGTAATTAATCCTACAAACATTTATTTATGCACATATATATAAGATTTAAAATTATTTTAGTATTAGTTTTACATTTTAATTTTTAACATTCTTTTTAACTTTGATTTTTGACTTTAATTTACATTTAATTACTATTATATTCTAATTTTACATTTTAATTAAGTTCGCACAGATGGGATTATAAAAGCTTGTTATAATAAGTTGCTATAGATCGGTTACATAGATTACACGGTTAAAAACATTTCAAAGTAAACATAAACGATCAAAATATAAAATCATTGATTACTGACAATTGCGGAGGGAAATTTGTACGTAACCCAATAGTATTCACCATAAGATACTTGCATTGTCACCAATAACTTAAAAGACATCCGAATAAATACATTTTTAGATACTCACCGTAAGGTATCATTATTTATCGAATGTCTATATATTTTGATCAAATATGAAAACGCAAAACATAGTTAACCGATAAACAATCCATGCAAGCATCTATAAACAACTTAAATTTAATGCATTTTTATTTAGGGTCGAGTATGAATACTACATAGATTTGCATTGAAATTAAAATATTCTATCCCTATTTAACCTTAGGCTAAAATTCGCAGTCAAACTGGCATCAATCCATCTGATACATCGATGTATTCAATGTAATACGAAATACGGCAGCACCAAAAGAATTAAGAAAAGACATTGACTCTCAATCAGATAGGAATATTACATCTATCTAACGAGAAGAACAATAAAAAAAAAAACTCCATAGAAAGGAACTGCGTTCTCCGTCTTATAATTCCTTCCATAGGCAAACGGGTGAGTGCGGCGTATATATAAACGATTCTGCCCATGGCGAATCTCCGATTACATCTACTAACTACATCAATATATCCAATCCATTGACCCAATCTAACAACGACATAAATAACCTAAGATTACCCTCCCCTAATATAACTTTACAAATCTATACAGCCATTCACACCCAACTTAAGTTTAACCTTTATATAATTTAACTTATCGGAAAACAGAAATCATAATAAAACTTAAAGAACAAAAAAAGTAAATAAATAAATGGAAATGATTTTAAATATATATATAAAAAAATACATCAAATAACATTATTAATAATTAAATTGGTCAGATAGGATAAGATTGCAATCATTTAACTCTGGAAAGTTTAATTTAATGTTCATTTTTTATAAAGTTCTTACGGTTTAAAATATTCATCTTTTACAGTTGCCTGCCATGAACGTGAATTCCCACGCCGTCCTAAAATTGGTATTCTGTTGCCGTTGTTTTATTTATTCATTCGGAGGTTTTTTAATTTAGTTGGTCCTCAATGTAGGAAACGATAGTTCATTTCTCCCTTCTTTAACAGCTGAAAGAATTGACCGTGCGTCTGTCAATTCCTCCAACTCCGGACTACTACATATAGTCACATCGTAATAATCAATTTCCAGTCACTCACTAACCAATAATTTCCAAACTTGTCCTTTTTATATTAATGTGAAGGATTCAATTTACATTACGTCACCGACGCGATGGTCCTTTCGCTGCGGTCCGATTCCATAGGGATTTCTTCTTATTTGCTAACAGTTTCTATTGTTTTCCTATCTGACTAGTGTTTTTACATTTAAATGCTGAAGGCTGGTTTACATTTAACTAATTAACAATCATTTCCATTTCTGATTAATTAACCTGTTTTCCAAATCAAAAATATATTTAAAGATATAATTTCATCTCCAAATCTTTTTAAAATTTAGTTTTAAAATACTTTTTCTTTAATAAAGTTTTATTTTAATAATTTTTCATTATCTGTGCGATTTAATATATAAGAGTTTAAGATGATATTTAATTTCAATTTTTAATTCTTAAAGAAAATTTTTAAATGCGAACTTTTTAATTTACTTTCATGTTTAATAAATAAAAAAAAACAACAATGTAACGAACGTCTGTGCTCGTTACATATCAGTAAAGTTACTTAAAAAAAAATAATCAAAAAAAAAAAAAAAATTTACTTAGGGTTAGTAATTACGGTACACGATTAACAAAATTTACAAAACATTTGGTTAATAATTTTACAAAAAGACTATATACAAAAAGAAAAATGTTTACTATCGCTTACCTAAGGACCATTTACGTTTACACCTCCTCCCCCCGAGAATTCTATTTTATTTTATACATTTTATTTTTACACACGGCATGACAAGCAAATTTTATAAATTATTTATTTAAATAAGGTTGCATTGAGATAAATATGTTTTAAGAAATAATGGGTTTAAACGTGTATATTTGCAGAACAATTATAAATACCACCAACTTATTTATGACTGATTGAAATGCATAAATAGGGTTACACTTAAGTAATTCCCAAAGGTACTCATCGTAAGGCACCACATTTCGATCATAAACTTACGTGGCTGTGCGTGCCTATACACGTTAAAGCATAATATATATCAACAACAAAAAAAAAACATATTTATTGCAACCTTTTGACTTTTTGTTTTTTTTTAACAAAAATTAGTTTTAAAATTTTTTTATATCTTTCCGTTGGTTTTTAATATATGTGCTATTTCTTTCTGGCAGTGCTTTTATCAGATTTAAAGTATATGACTTTATGTAAACAGATAAAAATATTTCATTTTGACAAAATTTTCTCAGGGTATTTGTGGTTTATTAAAGATCGGCCCCAGATTGGGAAAGCCAGTTGTAACGATACGGAGAATATTATGAAGAATATTATGAAGAATTGACAAAATTTAATAAAAAATAATCTTATGACCATTACATTGTTTGGAAAAATGGGTAAAGATTTTATTGAATGTTTAAACAGTTTAAGGGATTTCTTTTTATTAAATATACATACTGAAGATGATAAAATCTCAGTAACAACCAGTCATTAAAAAGGACTGGAATGAAGTTGATGGAATTCAATGGTTTACATTTCTTCAAATTATGAAAAGTATAAATGGCAGAGGTCAATAATTTCTGGAGTAAAGAAAGCAGGATGGAATATACAAGAAGAGTCTTACAAAAGATATCAATCTGGAAACATAAAAAACATTAAACAGTTTTTTAAAAGATAGATAAAACGGTTAAGAACTTTTACATTCTTTTCACCTTTTAAAAAATCACATTCTTATTATAAACAAGCATAATTTGCCAAAATTTGTGAAATGCAGTATTATATATACCAATAAAATTTCTATTGAAGATTTGACAGAACTAGTAACTACACTGGACATGACTTTCATAAAGAATGAATAATATGGTCTCAATTGAATTCATATATCACCATCTAGACTCAACAAGATAATACTAAGATAATCTATAATAAAATAATATGCTCAAAAATAATATTATTTGTATATTTATTTAAATTATTACCTACAATAAAGATAAAAAGGATAAAAGGTATTATTGTATAAGAAAAATCATCTCATAAAACTATAGTTTTTTTAGATAATCTCTAACTATAAAAAGGATATTCACAAAAGAAAAAGAAAAAGATATATAGACACCATGTTTAATGTTGTATTAGTAAATGTTGAGAAAATACCTTCTGATAAAATATGACTTATCCTACAACTGATGGAATATATTTTTATTAAGTATTGGAAAATTTTGAAAACGTTTTATAATTTAAGAAAATTTATTCTCCCATTTGATCAGAACAAATAAAATATATCAAATATAATTGACTATTTATAAAAATACAAAATTAAAGTTAAAGCACTTATGAGACAAGTTTGAAATATGATTTAAAGCTATAAGGTATACCATTTTTAGTGTTCATGGCTTAATTCAACAATTAAAATTTGAGTCTGCCGTTATGCATAATCATCAATGCATATAAAAATAAAGAATTGATTTATAAGAAGGAAGGATATCTGATGGAGATAATATCCTCTTTTGAAATCTCATGCATGGTAAGCATTGTTATAAAAAGAAAATGACTAAGGGTAAAGGAGCTAAAAAAGAAGAAAAGACACATTAAAAATGGTAAAGAATTTATATTTAAATGTCAACCGAGAGCAAGGGATTTGACAACAGGAAACATTATATCCATCTTCAGATATTCAGATTTTCTAATTAAAATAAATCTCTGTCTTGCTTTCAAAAAATTTCTAATAAAAAGTACATATCTCTTGGAATTAGAATAGAGAGAAGGAAACAGACTATTTTTAAAAAAAAATTGTCCCTTTTTATATACTTACTATTGTTTAACTTGTTCTTTTATCTGAAGTGGTACTAGGCTGGATACATTGCTAGAAGACATAATACTAGATAGGCAGCAGAAATCTTACACTTAATCTCAAAAAGAATATAAAAGACTTACAAGGAACCAACATGTGAGATGTGTAAATGAAATAAAGAAGTTACCTGGTGTAATATAGAGAAGTCAGACTAGAAAATTGAGAAACTGGATTAAATTTGGAAAGATCTTCATCTTGTAGAGATGAATAATAGTCAAAAATGATGGTGATTGACAGTCCTAATAAATATTATATAGAAAGATATTTTTACTAATACCAAGTTTGTCATTTTCATAAAATTTATTCATTGATTTTGAATTGACATTTCTGTTTAATCCTACATCTGTAAAATCACAATGTCTGTTTTATAATGAATTAAAATAAAATCTAGCAACAACGTTTTTTTCTTTTTTTGATCTTTAAGAAATGACATTAAGCTTGATTCTCTGCCAACATCTCTTACAAAATGTTTTATTCTTTTTAAATGTAGTCTTTGTTGTTTGTATATATCCATCAAAACTCTACATAGTTTAATTCAACAGAAGTCTGGCTGAGTTTGAAGGTTAAGGTCACTTCTGAATCTGCAATTTTCTTCATGAACTCCTAAGTCATAAATATTTTGATTTATTTATTATATATATATATTATCTTTTGTTGCTTTATTTTTTTATTTATAATTATACATATTGTATGTTTTTTTAGCCATAAATACAATTATGTAACAGAAAAAATAAGCAAAGAAGTAATTAAATCTTTCTTTCATTGTTATAAATTAAAACAAGTGTAATACAGTGATTTTAGAGCATGCAAAAAAAATTATGTTGGGAGGGATGTATATTACGAGTGAGAAAAAAAAATTAAAAGTGTAACACTTCAATGAGAGAACAAATATGTGACATGAACGTGACCGGAAGGATTTAGAAATTTAAATAAAGTGTTGGACAAATAGATAAGTGGTAATAAGTGGACAATTAAAGTCAGTCTTAGACAGAATTTCATAAAATGTAAAAAATCAAGGAAAAGGTCACATATGAGATGAAATCACGAATTAAAAATATTAACTGGAGTTATGTGAAAAAACAATTGGACAGTGACATTGGATTAAACATTGAGAATCTATTCTGCAGTAGATAGGCAATTGTTGAAAATGATGACATCGATGATGATGATATTTCTCAATCTTATTATAAATTGAGTTATTATTATTATATTTTATTATTGTAGAAAATAATTACTCTGTTAAGAATAGTATTTCTTCCATTGATTTATTTTTATCATAAAATATAATTTTAGACTAGCTATCAGAAAAAAAATTTGAGAATATCTTGAACATTTTTATACAGCTAAAAAAAATCTGAACGTTTTACCTGGATTCAATTCCCAGATCACGACCTGGTGCACATATGCGATAACTACTATACCATAGGGTTCTTTTTTTAATCCACCATAGCAATCAATATATATATATAAGATATATTATTTTTATATGCATACTCAAGACTTTTATTTTATTTAGACCAAATAAAATTTATAATTATAATAAAAAATGTTGTGTTTCCATATATAGAATAACTTGGTGTAAAATGAAATGATTTAAAATAATGTTTTATTTCATTTCCCCTAATGTATTAAAATCAGCTTAAATAAATTATAGACATTGTTTATAATGAAAGAAAGTAAAATAAGATAAAAAGCAATCTAAACATTAGAATTCTTATCGCTCATCTCCACTGACCACAAGTGGACATTAAGCGGTAATAAATGATGCATGAATAATGGAAAGAACTGGGTTAAAAGAGTGAATATGGAGGAATTGATTTACTAATGTAATTAAAGATTAGATAGTGAGATATAGCAACTCAACCATCAACGGCAAAAACTTTATTATAAATATATAAAAATCATGTCTGTGTGTATTTGAAACTCTTAAGATTTTTTCCTCCAGCAATCACTCTTTTCTAAAGTCATTAACCTTGAAAATAAATCTTATGAAGAAGAAATAAATTATATAAGCAATATCATGATAGCTAATGACTAAAATAAAACAATTATTAATAAAGCCTCAATGCTTGCCTAAAGTAGCGATAATTAATAAAAGCAAGAGATAGAAAAAAAGACAATAATTATCAGGACTTATATTCATTAAATATAAAAGAACTAAAAGTACAAACAGAAAGTCCACATCTAATCAATCTCGATCTGTTGTCAAGCCAGCTTCTTTTTACAATAAAAGTCGATAGCCACCTTTATCTATACAGTGAGATTATTAATTCAAAGAAGTTTTAAAAAAAACCTCATTAAACAGGCAAATGAAACATGTTGTGAAAGCAAGCTATCAAATAGTCAATTATAAATTTCAAACTGCACTGAAAAGAATTTTGTATCAATATTGATATATTCTAAATCATCATAACATAAGAACTACATATATTATTAATCAAAACAACAAAAATTATCTATCTAGAAATAAGGGCGTGATTTATTTAAGAGGCATAAAAAAATTTATAAAATACTATGTGGATTAGTAATGATTATATTAGTTCTAGGAAAGAAAAAAAATGTTAATATAGTAAAGAGAAGTCATCATCATCATCATTCCATGTTATAGTTACTAGTCATAATATTCATTTTTTTAACAACCATAATTTTAAGCAGATGAAAATAAAATCTGAGAAGGTACTGAGATTCAGAAGAAACTGGAATGTATTCACAATTATGAGTCAATGTGTGCAAATTAACACTCATTTTGAAAATAAATAAATAAAAATTTATTTATCAAAACATCTGTTAGCTTTATAACTATTTCTTCATTTATTGTCACTTCCCTCTTTCATATTTTAAAAGTTCTATTTTTGTTTTCAGTAGTTGAACCTTATGTATTTATTGTTTCTTGAAGTGACTCTACATTATTTTAAAAAATAAAATAATATTCATTTTCCAATTAATAACAGGTCCTCCAAAACATGGTGTAATGGTATTCAACGATAAACCTGGATAATACTTTATATATATATATTTTACACTTGTTTCGGCGGTTTTGGTAAAGACGCCATCTATTGATCATAAATAACAAGTGATAGCAGGTTACGTGACTAACTTGTTTTTATTTTTCATAAATGTACCTTTAAAGTTTTCTTGCAATGATATATATTGCAGAGACTTTGACTATGTGGTGAAACTGAACTGAGATCAGACCCATATAGATATCTAGCTTGCTAGGCTGAGTTTGAAGACTTTACCGGTCTGAAAAATTCACGCTTGCAAACTGATATAAACGTTTTGCATAAACGCTTGAGAGTCAGTCTTTAGACCTAGTTTCTATAGCTCTATCCTTCCACTGATGAAAGCAAACCAGCTTGAAATCAGCTGATCTGGAGGTGAGCAAAATGAAAGAGGTAGTTAATTCTGACTCCTTTTGCATTTATGTAAAAATATTTTACACTTGTTTCGGCGGTTTTGGTAAAGACGCCATCTATTGATCATATATATATTGTAACCTGCCCATCAGTCAACAGCAAAATTGATCACATGCCAAAGATTACAGTATTACAAGTGATCCAATATTTTACCAGTATTAGGTCAATAATGTGCCAATGAACTGTACCCTTCCAGCTTCGTGTACTACTGTCATTTAAATGATAACTTAAAGAATAACAAATATAAAAAAAAATTGTAAAATGTTTCCATATTTATCTTTATATCTCAGGATAATAATTCTATTAATCTATCTCACTCTGGACACAGTTAAGTTAAGCAAGTGGGTTCTTTTACTGCTACTTAATGTGCTTAACTTAACTATGTCTAGCATAAAATATAACAAAAAACGTAAGCATAACTATCATATATATATATAATAAACAAACATATTCAGACATAACACCATTTTGTATAAGATACCTAAATAATTATCAATGCTTAAAATATATTTAGCATTCACAGTTTGAATATTATTCGGCTCTGGCTATTCATTTCCATATTCTAATTGTGTTATGGAAAAAGTTAAATATTTAACAGTCTTCAGTTATCTATATAATAATTTATTTAATATAGAAATTCCATCACGTATTTCATATTTCACAATATCTTTTAATATAATAGCCCAAGGGTCAATTTATTCTTCTAGAATAAATTATTTATCTTTAATTTCTTTATTATTTAATATTACACTATTCTAAATAAAGATTTATACTAAGATAACATGATAAGTAACTTCAGGTTAATCATTTGTCTTTATTCAATATACAACTCTACAATTTTATTCACAGATACAATTCTAAAATAAATTATAAACGTTTCTTTTATAATTTATATATCCATGTAAATTTCAAATGTGCCATTTATCAGTTAATGAATGACTTCCTCCAAGCAACCCAAAATATCAAAAGCATAACTTCCATGGTAATAGTAATTCATGATTAATTATAAGAGTTATCTATATTCCAAGTACTTTCAGAAATTTTATTAATTAATGAATTCATAGGTTTATCCAAATAGTAAAGATGTCTAAACATAATGTAGATTAATAGGACAACTGAAACACAGGTTTATTATATAGTTCTGTCTATATATGTAATATATAGGGTATCTGAGCACAGACTTTTATATGACCCACCACTCTCCACACTATCTCATAACACTAATACCCTTGAACACATATATGTTGTTTAAAATATTAAAAAAACTTTTAATTACTATAATAAAGTTTGTTAAAGTAAGTAGTTTTTGGTTAATTCTAGCAAATCTTAGGTTGACTAATTTTCTGCTAAATGAGTTATATTCATATATATATATATCCTAAATATAAATTTCAAGCTATTATTTGTATAAAAATATTTAATTTAATTTACCAAATAAACAAACCAGTAATGAAATTATGTATACATTTATTTTTCTGTTAATATGGTTTTATCAAATAAAAATGCTACATTCGTCTTTCAACTTTTTGCCATTATTTATTTGAATTGTGTAATGATAGATGCTGGTATATAGATGATGTAGTTGGAATTAAAATGTTCAACAAATTGCAACTACTAAAGTTACTTGTAGCTTTTTTTCAAATTCAAGTTTTTACCACCAAATACAATGAGAAAAAATAATTATAAAAACAATGTAATTTATTTTCATAAAAAGTGGATGGTCTAATAAATCAATAAATTTTGCTCAACAAATTCATTCATTATAAAGTATTCTAAAAATCTCTTAACAAAACTTAAAAATATATGAATAATATAACATTATATAAATGAATAATTAAAAAAATAACAAATATGATATTTTATTTTATTATAAATAACAATGTTTTTTTTTTTTTTGTTTCAAAGTTTTTTTAATTTCAAAGTCAAATATAATGTATGTTATAATCTCCACAGTTAAGCATCACTTGATTATAAATTTCATATATATAATAAAATTCACGAACAAAATAAACTTCATACAATAATGTTTTTAAACACCCAAATGTAAAGATTAGTTATTTTCAACATGTGAACACAGTATATACACACACCTACAATGTAATTTGATTTTTTAAAAAATGCATGTCAACAGAATTAATTAGCAAAAAGTATATAAACAATATCCAATAATTATATAAATAGCAATTTTATAATAAAGAAAATTAATTCACTTTTACTCTGTATAAACAGTGCACTTTGGTTTCCAAAATTCTTTACTAATCATAACTATCACATAAAATATAAGCAATTATAATAGTTTTTATGGTTAAAAAATTACCTCATTACAGATTCAATATATGCTATCAATTATGAAAAGTTGAGAAAATTTAAAATTAAATAGAAATATGATAGTAAAAGAATATTTGATGGAAACTGATTGCAATAAAATATGTTATTTAATATTACTTGTTTATTTTAATTGAGTTCAATTGATTATTAATAATACATTTTATTAAGAATATTATTAATAAAAATACTTCAAACTATAAATAAATATATTTAATAAAGTGTTTATTAATTACATTATAATTGCTATATTTTTGTGGTAATTTTAAATATGTTATTAATTATGGTAGTCATAGCTAAATCATATTATCAATACAGTGATGCTTATTAAATTAAAATCAAGCTTGCAAAAGAAAAGCTAATATGATAAACACTTTTTAATTTACCTGTGATCAACTTTATGTAATCAATGTATTTTTGTTACTTAATGTATAAATCTTTTATTTATTTATTTCTAAAATTATACTAGTAAATGAACAATAGTGTATAAAGGCAAGCATGCTAAATAATTCATGTGATAGTGTTTATGTGTTGGGTTAACTTGAATTCATTGCCTCTTTCAAATTTTAAATATATATATATATATATATATGATCACTAGATGGAGCCTTACCAATAACTCCTAACAAGCTTTTGTTTACATAAATGCTGAGAGAGATAGAATTCAACGTGAGTCAACTAGCTCAAAATCAGTTGATCTGGAGGTGGAGACAATGAAAAAGATATTGAATTCTATCTATCTCAGTATTTATGTAAACAAAAGCTTGTTAGGAGCTATTGGTAAAGCTCCATCTAGTGATCATAAAATGGAAGCTAAAAGTAAGTTACGAAATTTAAAACTTGTTTTGTTTATCATGTATATATGCATTATCTGTTTTTTATATTATTTCTTTAATTTCTATTATTCTGCTACCAATTTACAATATTTCATACATAATATATATATATTCTCTCTCCTTTTTTAAAAAAAACCTTTTATTTTATCAATCCATATATATATTGCAATACATTATATACCTTTCCAACATTTTGACTATTTTTTAGTAGTTATTTTCAAGGATCTTCCTATATTCTTTTTAATTTAAACCAATTTACAACATGCAAATATGAACAATCAATAATATAATAATTAAAATTTTTATATAATATTAAAAATATAATTTATGGAATATGTTGTCCTTACATATTAAAGTAAAAAAAAAATTGGGTAGCACAATACTATATAGTACATATTTTCAAACTATTTTTAATGTAGTTGATAACTGTATGTGATTAAAGTTTTTTAATAATATAAATGAATAATTTGGCTGTTATTGGGATTTATTTATAATAAAGGATATTTGAATAAGGTAGTAATTTTGCAATTGTAAGAATAGGGAAGTGAAGCTAATTATGGACTTTATGTAGAGTTTGCCTCCATATTACACTTGTATTTTTTTCTTGCAGTTACGATATTGTTACCCATCTAATAAATCCAGATTAATCTGAAACTTTTATTCTCAAAAAAAGAATAGATATTTATTAAACATCTACTAATTGGTGGTTATCTAGATTGCTTAGAAATAAAATTGCAAAACAAATTCTGAGATCTTAATACATATTAAGACTCAATCTCTCCACTATCAATTATTGCTTTAATAAACTGTAGCAGAATCAATGTGCAAAGGAAAATTCAAATTTGGTTAAGGTAAAATTGTGTTTTTCATATAAAATATGAATTTAAACAGTTTATGTGTTACTATCTAGTCAGACTTTTACTTCATTTTTAGGCAGCAGGATGGTATGGCAGCAGAAGAAAATCTTCACAAGATGGGATTACTATTCAATCATCATTTTTTTAAAATCTCAAACCAGCATGGGTTTATCTTGACAATACAGTTCTCTCAATAGTAGCTAATTCCTTGGTATTCAAAATTAGCCCATTTTATACTCCTGCCCAGGTATTTGAAGAATGGTTTTAATTTATTTCTAGCTCAAATCTAATCTTTAATCTAAAATCTTAAGTTTTTTTTTAGTATTTTTAATGTAGGATTTCTAACCTACAAATTCGATTTGTGTAAAACAAGAGAAGTTTTTCCCTTAGCAGTTTTTGTTTCTTATATATTTTTATTATTTTTATCTCCTAAACAAAGCAAAGCAAAACTCCATATAGTAGTGCCAATTATGTGCTAGTATAGGAGATGTGATCATGTGATTCTTATCTCCTGTCTGTGGTGTGATATTTTATTTAAATACAGTTATAAATCATCTCAAGATGCAACCCATAATAATGTAAAAGTCAGGGAATAAATTAAATGATAAACTTTCATATTATTTATAAAATTAGTATTTCATACCC
This sequence comes from Epiperipatus broadwayi, assembly GCA_028023455.1. NCBI lineage: Eukaryota > Metazoa > Onychophora > Udeonychophora > Euonychophora > Peripatidae > Epiperipatus > Epiperipatus broadwayi. Next base: position 32,248 of record JAQFVV010013030.1, on the reverse strand, counting down.
CAGTTTAAATGGTGTCAAGTCTCCACTGTGTTTTATTTAATTAATAGTTTTAAAATTTACATATACTTTAAATAATCAAATATGTTAAAATTTATTCATAATGTTGCCTTCTATATATAAAATTAAAAATAATCAATTTAAAACAAAATTGAAATAGACAACTCACTATAAATAAAAATATTATTTATTACATCAATCCAGTTTTTATTCATTAATTGAACATTTCAAGATGTTTCTTTTTACACAATCACATGACAGTGTAAAAATAAAATAAAATAAAAAGAAGTGGTTACTATTGTTGTTCTTTTTTTTTTTAGATTAATTGCATATATATATATTGTGGGGGGGGGAGGACTGTAATAAGTTTAATCATATATATATATTACTAATTATATTTAATGTATGTATTTTAATAATTATATTTATTGTAATATAAATAAGGTCCATTGGGGGAAGTTGCTGTAGGATATTTGGTCATGTGATTGTGTAAAAAAAACACCATGAAAAAGTTCCATTAAGGAATCAAAGCCAGATTGATGTATTAAATAATATTTTTATTTATAGTGAGTTGTCTATTTCAATTTTGTTTTATTATTTTTAATTTTATATATATATAATATAAACATTACTTAAAATATTGATCCTTAAAATAAAATTTAAGTCTATTGCATATTTTACATCAAAGTACAATGAGGTATATTTGATCTTTATTCCACAAATAATAGAAAATGTAGTCTTTCTTTCTTCTATTATATTTGATATCCAAATGTGACCAACTTATACACAAGTTCTTCTGACAATTGTTTATTGGCATATCTTATAGATTTACAGACAGCAGTTTAAGATTGCCATGAATTGATTTATATATATATATATATATATATATTGAACCAGGTGGGGTAGTAGATCGAATTGGGAAACTCAATCTAGCATGAACTTTAAACTCTTTAAATATAATCTAAACTTGTGAAAGCAAAATTGTAAGACTTTTATACAAAAAAAAAGATACAATTATAAACTCATACATTCATTCTACACCAATGCAATTTAATTACTGCACCACCACAGTCTCTTAGGAAGAGAAGCAAAATACCCAGAAGGTACCCATGTCCAAGCCAGAGCTATAGATAAAATATATATAACTGTGACCATGTTTGAAGGAAATAGATATTCTTGGCTGCAGAATTCAACACCTATCTATCATTCAAAGCACTTTTTTGTTTCAGAGAGAACTCCAGGTGCCAGTTAGTTACAAGAATTAACATGCCCTGAATGATGGCAAACTAATTCAATGCTTAAGAAATCCCAACTAGTTCAATCAAAAGGAATATAATAAATTACTGCCTTAATTAGTGGTAAAAGAATTGACTGACAAACATTAAGTTTTAAAGACAATTTATTTTAACTAAATGACTACTATTATAATTTTAAACTACTTTTATAACTTTTTAATTAATCTAACAATGGTATTTTTATATAATGACCACACACACTCTTAATTCATGCAATAAAATATAAGATATCATGAAGCATTAAATGAATACATGAAATTAATATATCATAAAGCATTAAACAAATATACATTTAAAAACATGCACATCAATAGTTCATTTTATGCATGCTATAGAGTTCATTTATTTTACTGACTCTGGAGGCTTTAACAGTTGCAGTGGCTACATTAATGGATATCAGAAATGGAATAAGAAATATTATTTATTATATATAGGATTTTGGAACATGTTGACTTCTTGCTATTTGCTGCTTCATGTGAGTTTTTCCGAGTGGTTAGATTTGAGCTTATTGTGGAGTTTTCTATGATTGCTATTTTGTGATACTATTATTCAAGACAGATATCTCTGGTGATTTCAAATTATTAGGCACACATCACTTTTATTGGATAGGTTGTTGATGTTCCATTGGACTGAGTTTGGAGTCTGGCTGTATTCTTCTGATGGCTGCTAACACTGCCATGTCTTTAGATACATGAAAAACACTGACTCTGACTGAAGACTGATTGTGCAAACTGATTGAGTGATGAAAAACTGATTGAGTGATGAAAAACTGATTGAGTGATGAAAACCTGACTATGTGATGACTTGTTGTCATTTTCTTAATTAGTTTCTATACCTGACAGCTATATCCATTGTTGAAAATCCATCCACTGCTTTTAATTAAATTTTTGATAAGATTTTAATTAATTAACTAATCCTGTTTTTAACTAGTAGCCATTTCTAATTCTGTTGTTTAAGGATTTTTACTTAGTAGCCATTTCTAATTGTGTTGTTTAAGGATTTTTACTTAGTAACCATTTCTAATTCTGTTGTTTAAGGATTTTTACTTAGTAGCCATTGCTAATTCTGTTGTTTAAGGATTTTTACTTAGTAGCCATTGCTAATTCTGTTGTTTAAGGATTTTTACTTAGTAGCCATTTCTAATTCTGTTGTTTAAGGATTTTTACTTAGTAGCCATTTCTAATTCTGTTGTTTAAGGATTTTTACTTAGTAGCCATTGCTAATTCTGTTGTTTAAGGATTTTTCTTAGTAGCCATTGCTAATTCTGTTTTTATATAGCTTATGATTGTATACAATCCTTGAAGGAAAATCCAATTATATGCTTTCATTTGTTTTTTTAATATTTGACCCTCATATTCTATTTTATTAACACAAACATACTTTACTATTCCTTTATATTTACATCTTGCTATTAATGCATATATACATATTTACATTTCTTTAAATTATGGGAAAACTTTTTTCTTTAAATTAAATGAAAAGCGACATTTTTAATTTTATATACAAGATTTTAAACTGCTATAACTTTAACTTTTAATTACTTGAAATTCAACTACCTTTATCTTTTCTAAGCTAAATTCTCTCCCCCTTTCAATTACTCTTTAATACATAAAATACTATGAATTAATTGACTTTTAGCAAACTGTATTTTGTTCTAAATTAATAGTAAAGAAAAACTCTTCAGACTTCTATAAATTTATTTATTTTCAAACAAGTTGTTTTTACTTCAATCATTTACTGACGGTGATTTTATTATTCATTATCAATTTTAAACTTTACATTGTTTATGAACATTTTTATTTTTAATAATTGTAAACACAATTTTTCCATGGTGGGCTATTATTCATTAGCGGAATAATATATAAATTTGACATCAATCACTATTACAAAACTTATATATAAATACTACTAATTAAACCATTTCCAACTAGAGATTAGCTATCTGAAAAGTTATTAAGCTTTGATGAGAATGATATGCTATTATAAATAAATGTAAGTTTAATATAAGATGCAATCATAAACAGTTAAGGTAAAGCAAATATTTATTACAGATTTATTATTAGATATATTACACAGACTCCATACTTCTCCATTCTTTTTAAATTCATATAAATAAAGATTCAATAGAAGACAAACAACCCCCAAAATGCATTTCATGCTGAGCCAGAACTCTTCAGTTGGCCCAGGTTGCCATCTCCCATATATATCTCTATTACATAAAGAGTATCCCCCATATTATATATATATATATGGGATATGATGACATGGGCCAATATATATATATATGGGATATGATGACATGGGCCAACCGATGAGTGCTGGTTCAGCACAAAATACATATTGGGGGTCACTTGTTTTCTATTGTATCTTTATTTATATGAATTTTAAAAAAATGGGAGAAATATGGAAGTTGCTTAATATATCTATAAAGATATTAAACATGGGAAAGAAAAAATGTGAATAACTCCATGTGTGTGTATGTTTAAAATTTAAAAAATCAGATATATTAATCTTTGACTGAAGTTTAAAGTTTATATCTGTGCTGAAGATAATCTCTAGTTTAGTAGATGATTAATAATAATCATTATTGTATTTATCTGAGGTGGATGGTGTCAAAGTTGTGAGTGGAGTGAGTTTGACAATTATAAATAAAAATATAACAATTTATTATTAAATATGGAATGATTTTTGTGGTCTTATTGCAGATCAGCAATCAAGAGTCCAAAGAAAAGCTCTGTGTTAATTTTACCAGACAAGTGCTTTCCAAACAGGAGGCTATAATGTATCAAAGACTTGTATAAAAATTTAGGTTGCCACAGAAAATTTTACAAAATAACACTTATGTAAGAAGAAACATATTTTTTTTTTTAAAAAAAAAAGTTAAAATGATATCTCTGTTTGCATCTATCTTGTCATGTAGAGGGATGACAAAAATAATGGTCAGAATCCAAATCCCACATTTTAACAAAATTTGTTTCAGATTTTTTATAATATGAAGCTGACAAATCAAATTGCAAAATTCACTGGTTATAAGTAACATTATCATTTATCTGGCAACTTAATGTTGACATGTCTGTAAAAGTAAAAAAAATACCCACAATTCAAGTGAATAAAAATTTTGCTAGCAACAAACTATTATGTGTTGAACAATTTGATTTTTTTTCTGGAAAAACCTTTGATATATAGTATATACACAAATTGTTAAAAAATGTTAAGGGAAACAATATTTACAATTTGTATTCCTAATCTTCAGAAACATTCTAATGAATTTAGATTAGAACTTGCAAATCAGTTTCAAGAATTAGCAGATTTTGAACATGATTCACATTTGAATAAAATTAATAAGAAAATAATGGATACACTTTTAAAAACTGCAACAAAGAAAGCTGGTAGCAATTGACCAATAAAATTTTTACTGAAACTAGAGAATTTATGAAGAAAAAAGGAATATGAAGATATACAAAAATGATGCATTTAAAAGGATTGAATATCTCAAATTTTGTAAAACAGTGTGGAAAAAAAGTTGATAATGACATAGGAAAGTATAATTGAGAACTAGCAAGGAAAGCTGTAGAAGAGAATAAAAATCTCAAGAGTGTAAAACAATATTTTGGTATTGGTAGGAAATTTATATCTTCAATAAGAAAAAAAGTTGAAACTATTTCTAAAAAGAGAGATGGCATTATGAAATGGGTAGAAGACTTCTATCAATAAGTATATAGTAATAAAAAAAAAACAAATACCCCCTACATTTTTATATCTTCTGAATTGCCCAGAATTTTAAATGAAGAAGTGAGACATGCAATTAAATGTATGAAGAAAGGAAAGGCTCCAGATAATGATGGAATTATAATTGATATATTAACAGAAGCAGGTGAAGAAATGGAATTTTTTTTAGCAAAGTTATATACAAAAAGTCTAAATGATAAAGATGTACTGGATGATTGGAAGAATGCAGTATTAATACTAATATTTTAAAAAGGTGATAAAGAAGTTATTAGAAATTATACACCTATCAGTCTTTTATCAGTTTTATACAAAAATTTTACGAAGATAATTACAACTTATCTATGGAAAACATTTAATTTTCACCAACCAAGAGAAGAAGCTGGATTTAAAAGTAGTTTCAGTACAGTAAATCATATCCAAGTATTAAGAGAACTTATGGAAAAGACAGATGAATATGAGTTGCTAGTATGCTTTGGATTTGTAGATTATGAAAAAGCATTTGATTCTATAAGCATTACTTCAGTGATTAAAGCATTGGATTATCAAGGTATAGATCCAGGATATTGTCATATTTTAAAGAATATTTATAAAAATGCAACAGCAACAATTAAATTACATAATGATACTATGAAAATCAATATTGAGAAGAGTGTAAGATAGGTGACTCCATATCTTCAAAACTTTTTACAGCAGTGCTGCAAAAAGTATTTTGTGGATTAAAATGGGAAGCTAAAGGAGTTAAAGTAAATAGAGATTATTTAAGTCATTTAGATTTTGAAGATAAAGGTTAAAAGACTAAAGTAATGTTTAATGGGTTTTCTCAAAAGATGAAAATAAAAATTGATTATGATGAGTTGGAAGAAGTTAATCTTGTTCAGGTTATTACTACAGAAGGAAACACAATGGATGAAATAAGTCATAAAATTAAACTTGGTTAGAGTGTTTTTCGTAGAAATAACTTGATACTAAAAGAAAATATGCATATGTGTTTGAAAAGGATGGTTTTTAGTAAATGTGTTTTGCCAGTCCTTATTTATGGATCTGAGACTTGGACACTTAACAAAAGAGCAATACAGAGACTTCAGATCACTCAAAGAAAGTATGGAGAGAAGCATGCTAGAAGTAACAAGAAGAGATCGAAAATGCAATATATGGGTAAGAGAACAAACAGGTGTTACTGACCTCATTGAAAAAATTAAAGATTGAAGTGGAGTTGGGCTGGACATAATGTTAGAAGAGATGATAATAGATGGACAATTGAAATCTTAAACTGGATTCCAAGAGATTATAAAAGATTCAGAAAGAGTCCACATGTGAGATGGAAGGATGAAATAAGAAAGTGTGCAGGGATAATGTGGGGAAGAGATGCTAAAGATTGGAGAAGATGGATTGAACTTGGAAGAACATTTATACTGCAGTGGATTGGTAATGGTTGACAATGATGAATTATGATGATGATATATACAAAGGACTTCACGGTATAACAGATATCCATTCACCCAATTTGCTCACAACCTGATATTTGAATCTTAGCTAGACAAAATTTGTTTTGAATCAGCCTTAGAAATTTTTTCAGGTTGCTATCTCATATCTATCTTTACTAGCTATCAGTATTGGTCGTTCTCATTAGCCAGAGATTAATATAAAAATCAGAAATTACTCAAATAATCATTACGTAAAAATATAAATTGTCATGTGATTTGTTGACAAAACTGTTGAACATTTACTACAAGGAAATATTTTTAGTAAAGATAGAGAAATAAAAATGGTGAAATTATAATCTATATGGAAAGATTATAGATTTAAAAAAGATTGTTTTTCTAATTTTAGGATGTTTGTAGAATAGAGAAATTAAAATACAGTAGAAAAAACACTTTTTTTTATAGAATGATAGTCTTTTACCGATGATTTTTAGTTATAATTTTAAACTAATATTGTCATGTTTATATTTGTTTTGAGTTTGAATTTCACTGAAAATTCTCATAAGTCAGAAAGGTTTAACACTTGGATCAGTAAAAGTAAATGGCTAGTTTATTTTTTTTCCATATGTCATAGCATCTGCCGGGAGGCGAACCCACAACCGTCCGCAACCAATTACTTGCTTGCAAGGCCGCTGCGCTGACATCTCGGCTAACAACGATTGACATGGCTAGTTTATTTTAATGGATTTCTAATAAAATTACATATCTTCATATATATATACGTAGTATCTAACACTTACTGAAGGTAACTTTAGACAGGAAGCTGCCAGAATATATTAGAACGTGAGGTTTACGTCTTATTCTATTATTTAATGAGATGATATAAGAGAAATCTTTTCCCTAAAGTGGTCTATTTAGTTTGTTTTGCCTTTTTTATTTTATACGCATCCGTACACACTTATTCACATGATATTATTTTATTTTTGATCAATAACTGTATATCATTTTATTCACTTGTGATAATCAGGCGTTTACGTTTGTGTTATATTTACCTATTATATATAATAAATCCAATTTTTAACGATAGATATTTTTTGAAAATAATATGCCGACAATTTATATATATAATAAAACTATAATTACGCATGCAAAAAGAGGCCTCCGATTTATATTAAAGCTTTAAGAAAATAATGACTTTTTACAACTTTTGAGAATAATTGGATTTAAATTAGCTTATACATATTTAAAAAAACCTTTTATTAGTATCTTTTGGAAAAAAAAATAATAATAGGACAAAACTAATTTTTTTTTTAGATTTTAAACCTGCAGAGAAACGACAATGCGTTTTCGATAATGATTAAACTTTACTAAAATAACAATATAGAATGAATTCATGGTTCTATCTCATTAAAAAAAAAAAAGGATAGAATTTTACGACCTACACATTTTTTCAATTTTACTGAATAATTAAAGAAGATGAAAATATTTCCGACAAATAAGGTTAGACAAACAATGATTTGCTCTTTTACAATAGTTTTTTTGTTTAAAATAAACTTAAGAAGAAATAAAAAGCAAGGCTTTGCATTGATTAATAGAGTCTTGACAATTACGACGTTTCTTTTTTTGTTGTTATTATCAATTTGAGTGATCAAATGTATGTGTAAGCGCGGACAAAAAAAATTAAACTGAAGTTTTTTCCCCTTAAAAAAGTTCATTCTAAGTTTGCTTATAAAAGGTTTATATGATTAGTTGCGTAAAAGGTCATGCAGCGTGCGTGCACCCTAGTGGCAGATTAAGCAATCACAGATCCATTAAATTGTGTTTATTTTTCATTTAAGTTCAGGTGAAAAGCTAAGCCGAAACTTTTACGCCCGAGCCTATGGTGCTGCTAAACACTGCACAGGACAAAAAAGAAAATTGTATAATTAGTTGCTCAAAGGGTTTTATAATCTCAAACATTTAAAATGGCAGGTGAACTTTTGGAAAGTCTTTAGCTTTCAGTTTAAATTGACTTTAAAATATTCAAAATAATAAAAAGTATGATATGTTTAGAGAATAGACAACTTGTAAATATTGTTAGTCAGCTAACATGATATAATTTTTTAATAAAATAACAATATAAATCAGTAAAATTAGAGATTAATTCAAAGACTACTGTAGCATACAGCACATAGATACAAGCTCACATTTTAATTAAATATATTCTATAACACAGCACAACTAGAAGAAAATAAAATTGAATTGAAATTAATATTGATTGGTTGCTCAGAAGTACCATTAGGAAAACAAAAGATAATTCAGGAGGGACACATAAAACTTCTTCTGGATACACTTTATTAAAAGTAATACATTTAATCAGCCATTTAAGCTATTGTGCGCTTTTTTATGAGTGTTAAATAATAATAAATGAGTACTTCCGCTTACAACACAAGATATAGTATTTAGGAAAGAATAAAATGAATCCACTTATTCAATCCAACCCAAATGCTTATATATGGGAAAATCTTAAGTACTGTAAGTGAAAGTGTGAGGATAGACTACTCACTTTAAACCACTGTTTACGATATCTGAATGAATAATGCCAATGAAATTATCTAGAATTTACTAGACGTCATTCACAAATGAAACTCCCAAACATATGTAAATAAACATTTATTTTTAGCGCTGTTTCTAATTGTAATAAATTTAATCAGCCATTTAAGCTATTGCGTGCTTTTTCACGAGTGTTAAATAATAATAAATGAGTAATTCTGCTTACAACACAAGATATAGTATTTAGGAAAGAATAAAATGAATCCACTTATTCAATCCAACCCAAATGCTTATATATGGGCAAATCTTAAGTACTGTAAGTGAAAGTGTGAGGATAGACTACATAAATGTTTATTTACATATGTTTGGGAGTTTCATTTGTGAATGACGTCTAGTAAATTCTAGATAATTTCATTGGTGTTATTCATTCAGATATCGTAAACAGTGGTTTAAAGTGAGTAGTCTATCCTCACACTTTCACTTACAGTACTTAAGATTTGCCCATATATAAGCATTTGGGTTGGATTGAATAAGTGGATTTATTTTATTCTTTCCTAAATACTATATCTTGTGTTGTAAGCGGAAGTACTCATTTATTATTATTTAACACTCATGAAAAAGTGCACAATAGCTTAAATGGCTGATTAAATTTATTACAATTAGAAACAGCACTAAAAATAAATGTTTATTTACATATGTTTGGGAGTTTCATTTGTGAATGGCGTCTAGTAAATTCTAGATAATTTCATTGGCGTTATTCATTCAGATATCGTAAACAGTGGTTTAAAGTGAGTAGTCTATCCTCACACTTTCACTTACAGTACTTAAGATTTGCCCATATATAAGCATTTGGGTTGGATTGAATAAGTGGATTCATTTTATTCTTTCCTAAATACTATATCTTGTGTTGTAAGTGGAAGTACTCATTTATTATTATTTAACACTCATGAAAAAGTGCACAATAATTTAAATGGCTGATTAAATTTATTACAATTAGAAACAGCGCTAAAAATAAATGTTCATTAAAAGTACTAGATATATATTGTGAATCTGGATTACATTGATACTGAAGGGATTCTATTTACACTAGAAAACTCAATACAGGTCATATTCTAATCTTTGTTATTATTTTATATAAACTTACATGTTTTAAATAGTTAAATTTTACACAATTTAGCAGATTCAATGTATATACTTATGTAGTTTCTGTATTAACTTTTTAGGTGCACTTATAATAGATTAATAATCAGAACTCACTGGAACCCTGTAGTAAGAATTTATTATATGTATATTAATTAAAAAATTTAATGATGGTTTGTTGTATGTGTTGAAATTATTTATTACTACATAAAAATTCTGAGTAAAAGATAGTTAATCAACTTAATCAGTAGAAAATATTAAAAAATACTTCTAGTATTTTACACTAGTTAATAAACTAAGCACAATGGACACCATCAATATATTCTAGCAATTTTGAGCAGTACCAAACTTTCATGCAGTCTGGACATTTTATTTTGATGCTAGAATATTTGTTAATGATGGGTGCCTAGGCATATCCTAATTTCACACATCACATGATCACCATTTCATATCCTAATTTACTAATAAATAATCATTCAGCTAGCTCAACTTAATTTTTTACTTGTAAAATTAATTCATTGCTTGCTTTTTAATTTTACACTATTTATTTTAGCTGCCATGATATTTGTTACTGATATTTTTATAAATTCATTTTCATTATATATTATTTCTGAAATTAGCATCTGCTAGTTCACCGTAAAGTTGAACTCTTGCAATCACCTTTTGAAATTTTGTATTTAAAATAAATAAATGTACAGTATAAAATTATCACAGTCATGTATGTTTGAGTACTAAAATGATAAACCAACCCTAATAGTTTTAATAAGATCTATCTGATCTTTTTGTTTGTATTTTTCATAATCTGGTAACAATATGTGTCAAACTGAATTTGTATGAAAAGTTATTAAGTAGATAAAATTACTATTAGTTTAAAATACAGATTTACCATTAAAAACATGCCACAAATTAAAATATTATTTGTTGGTTTTCAAAAAATAATTCCTTCAAACTGGAAAGAGAAATGAAACTCAGGCATTTTTAATAAATTTGAGCAGGGCAAAAATTGATTCAAGGACCTATGGAGCTACAGTTTTGAGATTGGAACTTTATCATTACATTTAACTTGTGCAGTACATTAGAATCTTAAGAAAAAATTCACAATCACTCATGGATATTTGATTTATCTGCTTTAAAAAAATTAACATTTTCTGATGTATGTTACGACCAAACATAGAACATTAACCATATAGTTAGTTAATTGTCAAACCTATAGCTATAATAACAGAATTGAAGGATTTAATAAAGCTACTAATGACTCCATCTCCTAAGTGGAATCCCTACATATAGACAACACCAACATCTATTAGAACACACTATTATTTGAATATTAGATTCACTTATTTTTCACATATTTTTAATAGTATATATAAAATGTAAATTATTTGCTAATTTCTAAAACTCTACATTATTTTGATCTCATATAATTTAAATAAAATAAGAAACGTGATAATTTGATTTTTTCCTAGTTTTATAATGTTTACAATTTTTGAAATTACAGTTATAGAAAAACTACAAATAATAGTATTTATTATTTTAAATAGATGTACAATTGATAACATATGAATACAATTTTTTATGCACAATACTTTTTTCTTTATACATATTTTTAAAAAAGACAATATGATATTAAATATCCTCACGAAAAGAATATTTCTTTATTTAAAAAATAATATTATTGGGAAAAAAATGTTATACACAATTGCATTTAAAAAGAGCAATAAAAAGAACAAAGAAACTCAAACTTTTTAAAATAACTCCAATCAAGGAGAAAATATTTACCAATTAAAAACGTCACATTGTTTTAAAGTTTAATTTTTTAAAAAAACTATTTACAAACAATGTTTAGTCAATAATATGATATAAAGGTCTGTTTTACTTTAAATGTAAATGATTACAACATGTATTCTTAATCATAAATGAAGAATTTAAATAAATAAACCTATTATGTGACACAATTATTAATAAAGTCTCATTATTGTAAGGTATAATCTATCTAATGTAAGATTGGTTAATGTATATCATACATAGTCTAAGTATCTATAATTTTTTAGATCACTAGACAATATTTATGAGGATGTATATGAACGGTGTATTCTGTCTGGTATCAATTAAATAAACAGTTCAATCTTCATCAATCAGATATTTTTTCACTTTCAACCTTACAGCATTTCATCTAACCATTCACTAAAATTACTGGTATTACATGTTGAATGAAGACATTGAAGAGATAATGTTAAAAATAACAAAATAGGATATGACTTCATAGTCAATATAACATGTATTTACAGTCCTATTATGAGAGTATTTTGGTATTCACAGTAATTTCAGACTCATCCATTTTCATTCATGTTGCATTGTCTCTATTTTAACTCTGTTTATTTGTTCCAGAAATAATAATGGATTAAGGATACATTAATTTCACCATCACAGCGAAGTTAATAAAAAAAGATTCTTTGATTATGATTGTAATAATTTGTTTACCATTGCTTGTTATATTGTTAACCCTTCTGCATTTCAACATTTTCTTATCCTTCCCCTAGCAGCAACACGAGGTACTAATTCAACATTTTATTTTAGTATTAAAATCTTTTTCAATATTATAAATCAATAAAAAGTATTTGATGTATTAAAAATATAAATTCATGAATAAAAATACCACCCTAAAGTATTATATTTGACATTTCGAAATATAGAAAGTAAATAATAAAGTAAGATAAATAATAAAAACAATCCATTGGATGATTTCAGTAAAGCAGATAAAAAAATAAATTAACAAAATTTTTGTTGATTGACTTTCATTTTGTAAATGTAAATGATTATCTATTGAGTCATGAAACCTCTATAAAATTCTGTTCTAAAATGTAAAACTGCATTTATAGTCATTAAAATATCACAAGAGTTCTGAACTATGTATGGTATTTGATAGAGAATAAAGATCATAGATACTTTCCTTTTTATTGTCACTTTGAACTTTTTAATCTGATTTTTAAATGTAAACCATATTCCAAAAAAAAAAAAAAATCTAAGCGTAAATGACTATATTTGTTTAATAATTATTATACAAGTATTTTATAAAAATTATCATAATATTTAAATAAATTATTAAAAATGTTTTTTTTCTTGCTTATTGCTAATAATATAATAATATTCAAAGAGGAGTTATAACGGTTCGTTTAAAAAAACCAAGATCAAAAGATTAACCAATCAGCAATGTTCTAGGGTTTTGATGACATGTGACCGGCTGATATTTTCAGTTTGGTTTTGAATTAGTAAATCAAAATTTATCTTAATTCCAGTTTTTATTATCAAATACATATAAAAACAGCAAAATAGTGCTAAAAATAGCCATAAGAGATTGATTTAAAAGTAAAGCCTGGAGGAACTATTACAGAAATTCATAATATGATACAGCTGGAAATTGATTTATTACATAGTTTATTCAAAAATGTTAAATTTAGAGATAAATTATAATATGAAGCTTTTTTATATTCTAAAGATTTAAATCTCAACATGCAATACAATTGCCACATCTATGTCATTTGATCCAAGGCCCTCACTTGATAATGTAAACTTGTGCTTAAAGAAAATTCTTGATAACAATGCCCAATGTATGTCTAAACAGTCAAAAGAAGAATAGTTGGATATTAACATGGTTATATGAAGGTAAAATATAGCCTCAATGTAAAAGTTACATAATTTTGTGAATTAAAATCCACAGCATAGTAATAGTTAAAAATGAGTGATAATTCAACATAATACTAATCACATAAAAGGACTGGCCACATAGTAATAATGTAATATCTAAAATGCCAATACTCTTATAGTTTAATAATCGATCTACCCTCCCTTATCATTATATAGTTTATAAATTATTGTTATTATATATACAACAAAAAACTAACAACCCCATTGCATATTAATTAACGTATATCCAGTAGGATATAAAAAGTTTAATGGAAATATTTGACAATATTCAATTTTGTGTGGATTGCTTTGAAACTTTTAATTTAGTCATTTTTTTTTTTAAGTAATTGATTTTGTCTAATATGTATATGAAGTTCCTCAGTATAGAATGTTGTAGCAATTGGGTTTATATGTTTTTCATCTCTTGGGTAGCTTAATTGATTTAATATTATTAGTGAAAAAAAAAAGCCTATAAAAATATTTAATAGCCAACTGTAAGTAAATTCCTTCCCCAAGTATTCGGATATGAAACGATAACTTTCCAAGCCCCTATCGTTTCACCATCAAACCTAATGACACACTCATCTGTGCTAAGTTCGAACCTATTTACATGTTAATAAATTTAAAATGAGCTCAGTCTGTATAAACAGTATTATATATTTGCGTGTGAACCAACGCTATAATTAGATAGGATTAGAAAAATTATAGCGTACTAAATTGATTTAATATTTTTAAAAATGTTTATTCTGTTATTTAAGTTAGAAGTAAATTATTAATTTTGTTGTTTAATATTAAAATTTTGTATGTGGATATATAATCTGTGCTATATAGAAGAAAGACATGATTTAAAATATGTAAAAGTTCCATTATCTAAAAATAATATTAAATGTCTTTAAAAATTGTTAAAAGATTTCTTGTTTTAAATATGTTTCAGGGAAAAGTTTCTCAAAAATATATTTAAAAGATATATCAAGATTGTTTGTAAATTATTTTAAATAAATATAAGTTAAAAATGTTTCATTTTAAAAAAATGTTAAAAGGTTGTTTTTAAATAAAAAGAGTTTCTATTAAATGTAAGATTAAAAATAAAAAAGCTGGTCAAGTGATTAAAAAGATTTCTAATTGTAAACAAGTGTCATTAATGAACCACACCTGGAATTCATAAAAGTAAAACTAGTTCAAAATTTACTAATTAAAATTGCCTTAGATAAAGATTAAGTTATTTTAAAATCTAAATTGGTCAATTGCTTGGCAATCGAAAAATCTCAATGATAATAATAGCTTATGGGAATGTTTCTAACACAAGTTATCTAAGATCTGGATTGTAAATTGAAAATTATTTAATAAAATTCCTGAGTTTAGTGAGTCTTCAGGTGATAGATTCCTGATAAGGAAAAGATTGAAATACTCTGTATTTTAACAAAGGAGAGACAGCCATATTGTTAGTGAGAATTGCAGCCATTCTTCACAATTGTTAATGTTTAACATGTCCGGCTAACATCTTGTTGCTGTTACTCCGCAAGGAGAATGGGGTTATTCTCATTGAAATGCCTAAATCACCATCATGCTGCTAGCAGGAATAAGTCTAACAGAATGGGAAAGTTGATGCCTTCAGCCACCCAGTAAAACTCACCAAACCTACTGCAAGAACTTGCAATCCAGATAAATAATACTGGTACTGTTTTATTTTTCAAACTGCAGAACTCTGTGTAATTCTTTATGTAAATATATCTATATAAGTTAGTTAACTATCTTTTTAAAAATAATTATAAAACTAATATGTAACCAAAACTTAAATCCATTTAATTAATATTTTAAATATGTCAATTGCTATCAAAATTTAATGTCATTAAAGTTTAAATAATCTGACTAATTTATATTTTCCTTTCATTTAAAGTACATTATATCTATATAAGTTAGTTAACTATCTTTTTAAAAATAATTATAAAACTAATATGTAACCAAAACTTAAATCCATTTAATTAATATTTTAAATATTTTAATTTATTAAAATTTAATTTTATTAAGTTTAAATAATCTTACTAATTTATATTTTCCTTTCACTTAAACGTACATTATTTAGTGTCTAACTTAAGGTTCATATTATAACGGTTTTTTGTCTATCTTTCTTTGCTTATTTTAATTAAATGCTTTCTATAATTTATATGCCAATATTTCGAAACATTAGGCATTTAATTTCATCTTTTATAAGAAGATACTATTTGAAAATCTTCGTGCTGGTAATTTGTTTATAGCGTCAACTCTCTGCACTGTTTTGAAATCCTATTTTTCATTACTTAAATGATTTAATATGTCTGCAAATGTAGCTCTTTTAAGCAATCACTTAAAAACTTAACCTTATAGTTTTTGTTAGAATTAAATTTAGCCTTGATCGTATTTATAAGTATATTTGACTTATTTAAATTCTTAAGTCCATAGCAATATACTTTTCCATCTTATAATATTTATTGTCTATAAGTAACTTAATAGATCGAGCATAACAACAAAATACAGATAGTGATAATATTTCCCTGTTAGAACCTTAGACATTTATTATTAGACGCTTCATGGAGGAGTTGATCCCAATTTGGTAGAGCTAATATGCTATGCTAACTGCGTGTTTCATCGTACAGAAATATACTATTTCTTTACTTGGCAGATATGATATTATTTTCTAAAATAGTCATGTTTTGCTGCTATACATAGTCTACGTATATTAAGATGAAGCCATAACGTTGCCAGAACATCTTCTCTTATAGGAGTAGAGCATTGTAGCGAAGCCTGAGTCAAGACCAGGTTACCACGTAAGACCCCCGTCATTTCTGAACACAGTTCCTTTTCTCGCAGCATTGCTTGATCGGTTCAGAAATTACCGGCGTTTGTTGCATGAAACCTGAGAGATGTTTCATCCATCCGCAGAGTGACTTTTTCTATTATTGTTTATCCTGTGCCATAGTGCATTGGTAAAATCTTCATTCTTTAACCTTAACTCTCCCACCTTAACATAACGCTTTCAGCATTCTGAAATTTTCTCTCGAAAGCCTTCTTTGATCGATAATTACTTGAGCTGGTTTATCCACTATTTAATTTAAGTCATATTGTATATTTTAATGTAAATGAATTCATGATCAGAGAGGTTAATATGATTATATGCCAGCCACAAATGTAATAGGATTTAAGCCTTGACTATTGTTCTCTACCAAACGTAGTAATTAATTATGTAATCAGTTGTAATAGCTCATTCGTACTCTAGGCACCTGTTAGACTCTATCTTATTAAATTTTAATGAAATTATTTATTTAATGCTATTTTGAATTGTATACAAAAAAATCATGTATTCTCTTATCCACTCCAATATTTATGTACATTCGGCGCTGAAATATGTAAACTTATCAATTTCATACTAATTGTAAATAAATATATAATTAGTTTAATGTATTTCGTTCTCTGTCGCATTATTGATCTAATTCAATCCAATTCTAATTATTATTTATAGCCTATATATGTGAAAACTATGCATTAAGTTAAATTAGATTAGTGACATATTTTAGTCAATTAAGAACCTCTCTTTTAATTATCAGTCTTATTGCTTCTCCGTGACCTATGTCGGCCATGTGGAAAGAGGTATACTATGTGTAATTTCAAAATGGTCATTCATAGGGTCTTGAGTCTTGGAATCCTGGCTTAGGAGTTGAAATGTGGTCGGACTTGGGATGTCCTTGTCTGGTCAGCTTCGGTCTCTGTTGCTTGGATTCTGAATTCTGTTACGCGAATGTACAAACTTGACTGTTACATAGTATATATATATTTGTACTACTGAAACATCAGCATTTAGCTTTTTCACTACCCGGAATATCTTGAAAATAGTAATAATAATATTGCATATATATATATTCAAAACTGCCTAACACTACAGTAGTAATAAATAAAACAGAAAACCATAAAACAATACAATACTAGATACAAATTTTCTCAAAAGCCTTACGTGACTATGGTTTTTTGTACTAAACAAATAGACCTTCTCAAGTGAAAATCAAATTTATGAAACAACATATATATACAAAACAAACAATCTTCCTCATAAATTCCAGTTCATAGCCTCAGATTAAAAAAGTTTTATCATTAAAGTTCTTTTATTTTTCTTAATACATTCTTTTCATAAAAAATAACCATTGTATTGTCAAACAATATTTTAAGAAGAGTAGAAGAAACTTCAATAATAAAACTTCTTAAATCTGAGGCTATGATTTACTATGAAGACATCTTTTGATATAATGTAAAACAGGTTTTGAAATGAATTTGGAGGTTTGTTTGTTTTGTGTGTGTGTATATATATATATGTTGCTTCTTTTGTTTGATTTTCTCTTCAGAAGGTCTATTTGTTTTGTAGATAAAACCATTGCTGTGTAAGTGATTTGAAAAAAACTTGGAGATATATATATAAATACATATTTTGTGGATGCATCTGTGTTAAAAAATTTAAATATTGATATACCAACGTTTCCAACTTGGTCATACAAGTCTTCCACTGGGTGATAAAAGGTAGAAAGACAGTTGTAGAGGCGCTACAATCACTGATTTGAAAAAAAAAAACATTACAGTTCCACCAATAGCAAAAATGTTAAATTTAATAATGTTTTTTTTAAAAAAAATTAATGTATGAACTTTTTTTTGTATATATTTGTTTAGGAAATAAAACATATATGTTACTTAAGTATAACTATTTAAACTTTTTCATTCATGACTCTTTTTTATCATTGAGATTTATTTGTGATCCCAGATATTAAATATAAAATAGATATAGAAATAAATATTCCCAGAAATAATTTATTTCTTTGGTAAACAATATACATATGAAAGTAAGTAGTTTTAGAATTTGGTTTAAGTATACAAAAATTACTGAAAGAAAATCATGTTTTAATGAGATGGATTTTCTGGTTTTTTTCTACATAACAAATTTAATCTTGGTGAAATATTTGATACTGCTGGACATAAAGCATCTTTGAAGTTTTTCAGCATTGAATGAAGTTTGGAATTAATATACTGTAAAGCTAAAAAAGTCATTTTATATAAGTATGTGGTGCTGAATAGCAGAAGAACATTTAATGCCTTTTCACAAATTGTGAGAAATTCAGTCCTAGATTTGATCCAGAATTAAATCAAGGATTTTTGTGGAAAGTCAAGTTTTAAGTTTGAGTCACTTGGTAGCTCAGCAAATTTCTCTTGGGTTTTATATGGTAGGTGATTAATCTCATTAATGTCAATCAGAAATGGTCTTTGAATCCAATATTACTTTTTAAAATAAGTATTTTCAAAACTGTGGTTCTAGAGTTTATAAGTGATCTACAATAATTTTTGCTATTAAAATTTTACAATTATTTTTTTCAATTATAAAATTGTTGATAGTACAGAACATTTCCAATGAATCATTTTCAACCCTATCCTTCTATATGTTGATCTTTTTATAAAACCTTCAAATTTATCATTCAAAATTAAAATATTGCTATTTTTTCCTTGAAGAGATGAGTTAAGATCATTTAGCTTGTCAAAAATATCAGACAAATGGCACAGTTTTAATAGCCATAAGCCATTTTGAAAAAAAGCAGCAAGACCAGATTTTTTGTTCCATTAAAAATGCAATAATTTCTTCTTTTAATAACAATAATCTTCTTAAACTTCACCCTCTCTATACCTACCATACTTGTGCATGTAACAATAAATTTTTGTATTCAGAGTCCATGTCTTTACAAAGATTTGAAAATAAAATATAAGGATATGGCTTTAACTTGTGAACCTGTCTTGCAGTGTACCATAATCAGAAGAAAAACCATTGGTTAAATAATCATTTTTTGCTTTACTCATGCCATAAGTAAAAAGTGGACTGTGCCATGAAACCCTTGATGAAACTACTATTTACCCTATATAATGACACCAATGAACAAGGAGAACATATCAATGCTAGATACATCTTCAGTTTCTGTAGCTTTGAACTTAATCAAATTTTACACATTGCAAGATTTTATCAATATAGTTATTATAAGAGCTTAAGGTTAAAATATCTCTAATAATTATTATTTTTATAATCTCTGGTATTTAGTATTATATTTAGTACAAGTTCAAATATATAAACAACATTTATAAAAGTTTTTTGTAAAGGTTGATTTTTATGGTGTTTTAGTAGTATTTATTGCTTGGACTATTTCAATCATCTAATATGAGCATTGAAAGAAGTGAGAAAAATTTAACTTTATTTAAATATTCCAAATACATTCCACTGTTAATAATATAAACCATACAAGATAGTATATGCACAACATTTTGAGAGGTATTACTTCCCTCCTCTTCAAATGTTGTTGGCCAGACCAGCTTGAATAGTAGCATAGGAATTGATCCTGGACCCTTAAGATTCTCATGTTTTGAATTTTAAGGTAATACTCTAACCAATTGAGCTATCCTGCCAAAGGCAAAAGTCAATAAAAATTGTATACTTATCTAGAAGGTTCTTCCTTATTTCTTCATTTTTTTCTTTTTAAGAGCAATGTTGCTTAGTGGTTTCCATACATTATGTATAATCACACTATGTTGACTTATGGGATTGTTTGCCAATAACATAATTTTTCCTCTCTGTCCAATATTTTTGTGTTTTCCCAATTGAACTTTGGTAGATACATGGTCTACTACTTTAATCAACTTTATGTTCTTGCAAATGTTTTTATTGGGATGATTGGTTTCACCAATATATGTTCTGCATTTACATGGTATTTTATAGATGCAGTCTTTCTTTTCAGCATTTCAAGTTTAGGTTTTGTAGATGTTAGAATTTTTCATAATGAGATATGGCTCTGAAAGGTTGTTCTTATGTTTTACTGATTGCAGATTTTCCTTGATTTGTCTGCTACTTTTGGCATGTATTGGTACACTAAAGCAGTGGTCTTCAACCTTTTCACACCTATGGACCAGTAAAAATAAGGATAAGGTTTTTCAGATGGGCAAAGATAAAGATGGGGTTTTGCGAATTGGCAGAAGTCTATAGATAAATTTTTTTAAAGATGTAAACTGCTTAGCCATAGATGAGCATAATTGTTATAACTGATCAAAACAACAATGTTAAATATACAAGATGAAGTTTTATATATATATATTATAACAGGATGCCGGTTTTCACCAGAAAGAGGATATGCATTTTACTACAATCGGATTTTAGGTATTCAAGTAGAATGCTAGAAATGAATCGATGAAATACTAAGTCCATGATTACAACCATAATTATTATGCTAGCTCAATAATTTTTAAATAAATTTTGATATAATTTAGACTAGTTCATCCATATTTCATCCTTCTTTCAATCACCATTATGCCATGATATTCAAACTCTTTTCAGGGATGATTTCAAAATAAGTCATTATCTAATATGCCTTTATATAAGCATTACCTAATAATTGATATTCATGTGATATTTATAATACTAACATATATATATATATATATATATATATATAATTTAATAATGATTAGACAGAGAGATCAAGTTAATAACTCAATATTTAATAATAAAAAATATAATGTAAAAGATAATTAAAATATTAATAAACAAATAAGGATGAATTTTACTATTTTAAAATATTAATAAATAATATTCCCATCTAACATGCTATGATAAAATTCTATGTTATAATAAACTATTCAAAAGTAAAGAATATAATTTAAATTAACAGATATATAAAATAATATATATAAATTTAAAAATTAATAATTTAAATAACCTATTATTAATTTATTTTACAGTCTTTATTTATATATTTTATAATTATTAATATATATAAGTACTATTTACAATAGTATAACTTTTATATTATATGCATTTATAATGAAATAAATACATTAAACGTTTATTATATTATATAGTAAATATAATACAATCATATTTCAAATATCTGTTAAATAATAACCATTTTCTTATCCTTCATCTAATTTTTATGAATTATGTCAAACTTTCAATTTATGTTTATAATATTCCTATTTAAAAAGAAACGATGCCAAATTTGAAATAAAAATAATAATAATAATAATAATAATAAACATATTAAAATAACAAATATTATTATAATATGTATAAATAAATAAAGAAAAACTTATTTTCCAGAGTTAAGAATAAATCTTTGTCAGTAGTTTATAATCCTAATGAAGTTCTTTTGCGAAGTATATTAATCCATTGGTATAACAATTATTTATTCATCCTTAATTGATAAATTATTAATATTATCCAATGATTTGATTGATATAAGATAAAGTAGATATCCTTCAAATATTGATGTTTTTATTCTCCATTTTTCTATTATTATTAGACGTTCTATACAACATATATTTCAAGTTTGCATAAAAGTTGGTTTTGAAACCTTTACGATACAAAATTATTCCACTCACTTCACATTGTAAGATTTCTTTATATATATATATATATTTGTAGAATAATGAAGTGTTAAAATAATGTAGTTTCCAAAAACTCAAACAGATGTTCTTTTCTTTTATAATGCTATTCTTTCTTTATATTTAATAGAAAATTAAAATATTTTCCTTGTAATATTTTAATCCATTGTTCTTAATTTGGAACAGTTAATATTTAATTCCAATGGTAAAAAGTAATATTTTTATAAAAGAAAAAATTATTTAAAAAGAAATCATTTTCTTCTCTTCAATAACAAAAGACAGAAGAATCTGTTTCAATTTCATGCTTAATTTAAATATTAATTGTTATCAATAAATATTAAGATCTAATAATATATATATAAAATTATTTATTTTTCAATTTCAAATCTGGCAATTACTTGAAAGCTTTACATTATGGTATGTATTATTTAAAATTTATATGTATATATAAATATTATATATGTATATACATATTAAAATAATCAAATAGATTTTATATTTATAAATAATTTCATTAGAGATAAGAGTATTTTAAAGTATTCCTATATTAAGTTAATAATAACTAAAAGTTATTATTACAATATATATGTATATATAAATATATTATAATGATCCGGGAGTTAGGATCGAAGCTAGCAGTCTTACCATATCTGCACTACACAACAGTCCAATATCAATGGAGTCTTACTGTATCTGCCATACAGGGCACCACTAGGCCATTTGAACCTAAAAAATTTATAGAGTAGGCAGATACATAAGTTAAGAAAAAAAATTATTTTATTTATTAAGACCATCAGCTTTTGCCACTAGCTCAGTGGAGATGCAGAGATAATAAGTATCTTTATTTAATCTATATCTTAAATATAAAAAAAAATAAAAGCCACTGCCAGTAATTAATACACAAACATTTATTAACACACATATATAATATTTAAAATTTGAAGAATAACATTTATTATTTTAGATTTTAATATTAACTTTTAATTTGAATTATTATTTTAAAATTTTAAACCATCCTCACAGATTAATTTAATAATATTTTTTAAGAGTGTCGAGTATGAATAAACTACATAGATTGCATTTGAAAAGAAAATATTCTATCCCTTATTTAACCTTAGGTCAAAAAGTTCGCAGTTAAACTAACGTCAATCCACCTGATACATCGGTGTATTTAATGCAACATGATTACAGCAGCACAAATATCATACTGTCAGGAATGTAATCTGAACAGTATGGTTATAGGAAGACATTGATTCTCATTCAGACAGGAATGCCAAATCTGTCTGGCAAAAAGAACAATAAAAAACTCCATAGGAAGGGACTGCATTTTCCGTCTTACTATCCCCTGTTCCATAGGCAAAAAAGGGGTGTGTGGCATATAATGCGATCCTGCTGAAAACTTGGGGTATTAAACTCTGCACAAACTCTATGATAACCAGTCTTTATTCATTGTTTATCTCTCAACTTTTCCACAGCATAGAGAAATATTAAAGAAAAAAAAAATTAATGTCAACATTTAAAATCTTTAAAAATCACAGAAATTATTATTCATCCTGATAGAAAAGATGTTCACACAGCCCTTTTCTGTAACCTTCTTCAGGATAACAATAATTTATTTTAATTTTAAAAATATATTTATTGACATAGCAAAATTTGTACAGTTGAAAATTATAATACACTTTGCAAATGTTGGCTCAATTCCATTGCTGGTATTGGCTTCTTCCATCAAGACTGTCTTGGTAATGTTAAACTACCTTAATATCCATTTTGACAAAGTAAATCATTTTTTTCCAGGCATGTATGTATCTTCAAGGATTTTTTGCAGTTAACAGATACATCAGATTCGGCATGCATATTTTGAGATTATCTTTCCAATAAATCACATACTATTATTTCTTTAGATATTTTCCAATTAAATATAATTAGCTTTGCAGATATACGAGCTTAGATTTCAATCTTTAATGGTTATTTATTACTAATATCGTACCTTTCATTAAAACTTTTTATCAAATTCTCAGCTAAAACAAATGATTTATTTATTATGTCAGTAGGGTCAAATGTTTTATTTTGTGTTTATAAATTATATACTTTAGTTTATCTTTAAAATATATTGTTTATTACACGTCCAAATATTCATTTCAAAGACAAACTTGTAGTAAAATTTTAATTGTTATGGAACAATAATTAATAAATGTTCCAAAATATTAGATGATGTCACTTTCTTTGTTTTACAAATTTAAATGCAAAAAAATATTTTCTTCTGTTTCTATATTTTAGATTTAAATATTGTCTTTTAAAAAAATATTGCTTTTCTCCAATATTAATTGTCATTCTATTAAATAAATTTCTAGCAAATGTTGACATTGCTGGAGTATACAACAGGAAAAATTATTAAAATTCTTACATCAACTTAGCATGGGTATATTTCAACAAAACCTTTAGCATTTAGCCATGTTTCTTCCTAGTTTCCTTATAGTAAATTTACTTTCATTAAGTTAATAATAAGGTTTTAATTAAGCTTCTGAACTGATTCACTGATAGGAAATATTAAATTTCTATTCACACATTGTTTTAACAAAATATTAATACTTTATGTTTCAAACTTTATAAAATAATAATATTTAATATATAATTTTATACAATTTACTGTTTTATCAATTTTATTATATTACTTAACTTATAGTAATATAACTTTGCATAATTCTATTTTTTGTAACACAACAAGACAATCCCACATATTTCATCCTCATCAGCTTTAATTGAATTTCAAATTTTTAAACTTAATGTTATGTATATTTCCATAAGCTGTGTATGGCTGTATTTGCAATTTGCCTATTAATAACATTGTTCTTATATTTATCAATTAATATTGCCACTTTAATTTTCCTCTTTTTATGATTTCTTTCTTTCATTAATATTTTTATTTCATTACTATTAAATGTAAACTTATAATTACAAGTTTTTTCATGGTCAAAGAATACTGAAGCTGTATTAAATTGACTATTTACATTATTTTTAATTCGATTATATAATAATTGATGCTCCTTCAATCTTTTTTCCACAGAACATCTCGATTCACCAATGTAAAATTTTGGACATCCACATAAAATTTGATAAATTATATTACTTCTTTGCAATTTAGGAATTATACTCTTAGAATTATATATATATATTATATTTAATGTTTTCACGGTTGTATGATGTAGATAAATTATTACTTTTTGGAAAAAAACGTGTATTATTTTCCATTACATAGTAATATTTCAAGGACATAACATCTCCATTGTCAAGGTTAACTTTTGAATAAAAAATATTAGATTTAAAATAGTAATGTGACCGAGTGTGAGATAAGAAATGGGATTTAACTTGAAGTAGTTCAGCATTTAAAATATGAAGCATATCAAATGTTTATTTTTTTTCAGTTTTTTTCACCAATTAATTTTAAGTTAATATTAGAAGACAGATATAAATTGAGGTGTCCACATATCTGGAATAAATTGTAGTTTTAAAATCATTTAAAATGAAGACATCAGTTTTTACTTGCCAGTTTTTAGAAATTGGTCACAAACCTGATTTTGACAATGCAAAAATACTTGCTAATTTGGAAAAGTATGATTTAAGAACCGTGAGAGAGTCAATTGAAATATTAAAAAGACCTACTGGTTTAAATATGGCTGATGAAGCAAAATGTATTCCAGCTATGTGGAAACCTCTCATTTTATCTGTCTCCTAATATTAACTTAAAATTAATAGGTGAAAAAACTGAAAGAAATAAACATTTTGATAAGCCTCATATTTTAAATGCTGAACTACTTCAAGTTGAATCTCATCTCACACTCAGTCATGTTACTGTTTGAGATCTAACAATTTTTTCTTTCAAAAGTTAACCTTGACAGTTGTAGATGTTATTTCATCAAAATATCAGTATGCAATGAAAAATAATATACGGTTTAGCCCAAAAAGTAATTATATATATATATATATCAAATCACTTCCTGTTAAAAAAATTAACTATGGTCTGTGAATAATATATGAGTCCACATTTCAAAATAACCAACCCCAAAAAGTACACTTTGAAACTATATGCTATTAATTCTTAAATATTGAAACACAAACTAATTAAAACAAACAATATTAAATATGCAGGGGTCTAAAAATTCTTCTTAACAAATGTTTACCATGCTTAGAAGTGATGTGCCTTCAATAGAGGTGTGAATGTGACTCATCTATAGAAGAAATAATTTACCTATACTAATTTATTGAATAAATAATCTTTAACAAACTTGAAGTATTAGAATAATTTGCATAATTACAATAATTGTGGCCAGATGATTACATCACAGCAGCACTGTTAACAAACAATATTAAAAAATGAGTTTTTGAATTCACTTAAATTTTAAAAAGTTATATTATGAATATTATATTTAGAAAAATTGAATTAATGTTAATTTTTTAATATTATGTATACAATATAAATAAAAGATTTTTAAATAAACAAAATAAATAAACAAAAAAATTTTCAACATTCAGTTCATTTAATTCAAATCTTATTAAATATTATATCCATAATATTTTTTTGAAATTAACTTGAATTCAAAAATTCATTTTTTACATATAAAGTTTGCTAAACCTAAAGTGATAGTTCAAAAGCAATGAAATTATATTCACAAAGTTAAAATAATTATGGCCAGACAATGAAATCACAACAGTGCATACAAAATAGAAAAACTTTAATAAACCCTTACTATGATGGCAAAACATTATCATCATATAATACTATAAGAAAAAATCTAATTTGTGCATATTGTTACAGATTACAAGTGTCATTTGTTTCAGTACATGGAAGTGGTATTTAAAAATGTGTCTTAGTGCTTCCATGCAATTTTGATTATACTGTGCACATGCAAATAACAGAGTACTACTTATTAAAGTAAATTTTAAAAAATTAATAAGTATATTGGTTTGTATGAAGCCTTTCAAATTTTACCTTCATGAAATGAAACATTTTTATACAAGTAATTATTTGTAAGTGTAATTTATAAGCAGTGATAGTAAAATAATCAAATTGTGTTTATAAATATATATCCATGTATTGTAATGGTGGAATATCTTGGGATGAATTATGAGGAGATGAGAAAAAATCATCATTCCCAAATAAAATATAAAACAAATGAATATGAGAGATCAGCAAATCACTTATAATTCATCCAGAATTACAAAAGAATAATAACCATTTAACATCATGAATGATCAATAATAAAACTAAATGAACTGTCAATCTGTGACTGCATTTGAAATGGATCTACCATTGGCCAGGATGATTATTCAGCAATTGCCAGCTTGGGGCAGGTTATATAAATAATAATTTGGGTGCACAAATGCAACCAATAAAAATATGCTAGGGTATTAAACATGCTGATCACCATCAATGCTCTGGATACTTAGTACTTTTAATGTTCTTGCCCACTATAAACTAAAATTCTAAGAATACCAAATTAAATAAAATGTAATGCATGGTTTTTAAATAATATTCTTTTTGCACCTTCCAGCATTAGAGATGTAATAAAATCAACATCAACTGTATCTCGATAAACATTAAATATAAATCCCATTTTGCATAACAGATCATTATGCACAAATCCAGCTCAGTAAGCAAAATCACTTTAATTGTTACTATAAGCAAGAGATATAATCCAACATATAATAACTTATAATTTTAAAATTAAATAAATTTACTAGAATAATTTAAAATGAAATATAAATTTAGTAATTAAATACAAAATGAAATTAAGGTCTGCTAATTATTTTATAAATATAAATTTGCCATTATAATTTTTTCATTATATAAAAGAAATAAGCTATCACATTGTAATTTACAAATATGTCAATAGATATACATAAAACATCAATATATTAGCACACAGACATGCCTATGTAAAAACATATTTGAATTGTCATAGATTAATTGTCATAAAGGAATAAAAAAATTCATTTTTATAACACAAATAATGATCAATTTAACATGTTTGCATACCCATTCAGATATGTGCACAGGGATATATATATTATGATCTTTCATTAGTTAATAAATTAATTTATTAATCCATATTATATTTTCCTAAGATTATTAATACAAGAAAGAAAATATACATGAAATTTACATGTATGTTGTTTATAAAAATATAGACAATCCAAATTAAAGCCATTAATTAGTCTTACTTTTTATGATAAGATTAAAGTTTTCTTTAGATAAAATTATTGTCATTTGGAATATTTTATTTAAAATTCAGGATTTTGTTACCTCATTCTAAATATGTAAAAAAATATCCTCGGAGTTTCTTGTTATTTATGAATAATAATGGAAACAAATAATCTTTTAGACACATGTTATTTAGTATTTTTCTTTCCTTGTTTTATTTTTAGTTGAAAAAAGTTATTTGCATTTAAATGTTATAATTTAATATATTAAGTGTGATTTTCTAGAAATTATTCAAAATAATACATGACACAGTACCTTTATCTGTGTTTTTCTGCAAATAGTCAAAATAATACACATGTATAAAACTGCATCAAGCTGAGGGAATCTTTATGTAATGATTTCTTCTAATACAATAGACTGGCCACTGTCATCTTTAAGAAAGGTATAATCTGGTAACTGATGGCATATCTACAGTCAGCTTTATTTAGATTAGAATTTGATGAACTTTCCACATGCCAGTTACTATACAGTATATATAGAATACTCAACCAAAGAAAGCTAACCATGGCTTCCATGTGGATTAAAACTATAACAATTAAAGCAGCATCTGAAAATCCTGTACTTTGCCTTAAGTTATAATTTCATAGTATTAGTAATATTATTGTCAAAACCTTTTTATAGTCAGTATGAAATTAATGGGTTGTTCTGAAGTAGCATCAGGTGATTCATTGAAATGTTTTCTTGTTTCAATTGCATACAAACTATAAGCTTGACATCCACAAAAAATCCCAACATGCATTGTTGCTTAAAAATCTGTTTGAAATGTTATGTTTTGGGTTGGGAAATTGGATAAAATTTGAATATTCTTATTAATAGTTTTAGTAATAGGTTCATTTTATTTTTTTATTTTTCTGCTGAGGTTACTAGTTTGCAGTCAGAAAAGATAAAGGCAGATTTACTTATTCAGTCAAATCCAATAATAAAATGGATTAGAATATGTTGATAATTTGACTTTCAAGGCATTCATCATGATAAATATGTAATCATTAAATATTAGTTATAAGTATTCAATTTAGATTTTTTGAAAGTTTTTTTGATTACTTGATAGATGGTATAATTTTATTAATGTGTTTACATTTCTATTTGTTTGTTTGTGTACTATATAAATTATATAATATAAAATAATTTATGCTCTTTATTATGTCAGTATATAAATTGGCATTCAAATATAACAAAAGTGGTTTATGTACAATGCAAATTTAGGGTCTCAAATTTAAATTTGAGGGAACCATAATTTATGGACATAATAATTCTCAAAAAAGGTTTAAATATTTATTAATGTGTTTGTATTTGTATTAATGTAATTGTGTTATGTTTGTATAACAAGTAATTTGGGATATATAGAGCAGTACAATGTAATTTTTAAGACTGATTATCACATGTACAAAAAGATTGCAGTAAAACAGTCTACAAAGTTTACAGTTCATTGTACTATGTGAAAATATAAACACTTAAAACCAATAAAGATTTTAAATGGTGTGTGTGTGATGACAGCAACAGAGGATGTGCATATACCATGTGAAATTGTATGCATGCAGAGGTATCAAAATTCCTATTTTTTGCCTATGGCTTGATACTCATGCTGTGGAGTGAGGAATTTTGTCACATCTTGTATCACATTATTTTCAAATCATAGCTAGCAAATGAACTATATGCAAATAAATTATATCTCTGCAGGACTATAAATATAACAAGACAGCCTCACTGGTGTGAATAAAGAAAACATCACTGCTTTACACAAAAATGTAGAGATAAAACTCATTTTATCATGGATACAGACAGTAGCCTATAATTTCCAGTTTTAGATAGACAAGAAGCTAATTGCCATGGTGGCAAATGCATATTCACCTTTGGGAAATGATTTGTTTTGCATCTTTTATTAGGATGTGAATGTTTTTTTATAGATGTCTTTTTTGAGATTTTAACTTTAATGTGACAAGATATAAATAAAAAATTCTTATGCAAATACTTTTGGAGAAAAGAAGCTATGGATAATCTCAGATAAGAAGTATTTATATGATTTAAAAGATGATTTTGTGAGAACACAATTAAGTTATCACAAGATGTAATTTAAACTTAATTAATGATAAATTATGAACAAGCAATAAAGTAATAATTATGTCAGGAGAGAAACTTTTTTTTAAATAGTAATCAATATTGGTCTTATGCTTACAGTTATTTTTAGTTTTTCCCACTTTCTACCAATGCGCAGTTCTTTTGCTCTATCTTTAGAAAAACTGAAGTTATTGTGAAAATTTTGTCTCTAGTCATTTTTTTAAAAAATTCAATATGGCACTTGGGTAGGCAATCTGTTAAAAACACAGTAATTAAAATTATGTTTTCTTTATTTTGATTGAAAAATTTTAATTACTCTTTTCTATTTACCTTAATTTACTCAAAACAGTGAAATTTTATAATTACCAATATATATCTATTGTAACATAAAAACTTATGTCCCGACTTATTTGCAAAATCAGAATTAATAAAGCAATGACATTTTTTTAAATGATTAATTAGAAATATATTTTTTTTTAAATTCAAAATTATTTAATTTTTAACTGTTATACCAGTAAGTCATACAAAAACATCTACAAAAAATTTGTTTGTGATTTTTTTTCCAATTTTTGTATACACATGCACACACATTATTATGTTGTTGTATGCCATGAGACACACAACTGTCCCAATAGCATTAAATCAAATCGCTGTAATGTAGTTTGATAAAGGCAGACTAAACATTAATTACTTGAAACTTTGAAACACCTAGTGCATATATATAAATAATTCCAGTGCATAACACTATAAAGAAATAAATATCCATAAATTAAACCACATCAAACATTGTAAGATTCAGTTATGCTCTTTGTGAATAAATATATTTAATCCCCATTCCATGGTCCAAAAAAAGTATCTCTTTAATATAATATGCTATTAGATTTCTCAATTACTGAAGCAAATCTAACCATAATAAACATGTTTGATTAGTAGCAATTTAAGATCAATGCTTATTTAACCTTTCTCTCTTCATTTGAATTAGTTCATGTTTCAACATTTAATATCTAATAGCATAAGTTTTTAAAAAAATACTACTTTGGTCTTATTTTGAAGTGCCGTCTCATATATTCATTCACAGAGGGTGTAGTTGAATTGTTTAATTTACATGTGATTTGAACATGGATATTTATTTCAGAATGGCACTATGTTCTGAAATTGTGTACATATTGATGATGATGATGACTAGTGGAGAGAAGAAAAAAACAATAATAAAAGCAATGAGAATGACCAGTTAGATAATTACTTTTGTAATCTTCTCTTAAGCCTAATATCTTCACATTCTTAGTAAATAAATTATTGTTGAAGCATATTTTGTAAATTGTTTTTCTATAAAAATAACAGTATTAATATTTTTAATGTTGTATGCAAGAGAGAATAAAAATAAACTTATGATTCCAACTTCTTTGTTCATTATTTAACAATTTACTCTGTCATTTTATTTAAAGATTTAGTATAACATCCAATGAAATACTGTTTAGTTATATTTTTATTTCCTTTGAATATAATTATTCTCTTTTCTTTATTAATTAATTTTAAACATGGTATTAATTTGAATATTTATTTTTACAGAAAGTGTTTATATGTCAATGCAATGGATTCTCATTATTTGTATTCCATTAATGATAATTGTTTTAATCATTGTGTCATAATTTTGTACAGACGAAAAGAAAACACAATTCAGGTAATTAGTTTTAAATTGAAAAGATGTA
>JAQFVV010013029.1:72500-308764 GCA_028023455.1 Epiperipatus broadwayi | reverse complement strand
AAATAATTTATGTTTTTAAGTTGTTTTGTTCTGGTAATTTGGAAATTAACATTAACTAAAATGCAACTATATCATGATGTAATTTCTTTTGTATTCCTCACAAAAATCTTTCGAAGATATACATAATAAGTCTTGACTGAGATAATCCATAGCTTAAATTTTCCATTCAAATGTTCCTAATAAGAGTTCTTCATTTTTATCTTCTACTCCTAACTATTGCAATTATTACATACTGGAAGAGCA
Source organism: Epiperipatus broadwayi (assembly GCA_028023455.1). NCBI lineage: Eukaryota > Metazoa > Onychophora > Udeonychophora > Euonychophora > Peripatidae > Epiperipatus > Epiperipatus broadwayi. Next base: position 308,521 of record JAQFVV010013029.1, on the reverse strand, counting down.
TAGTATTTCTATTAAAGATAAATAAAAAAATTAAATTTACAATAGAATATAAAAGAATGAAGAAGAAGGAAAATTATTATTTATTAAAGAGAATAAGAATAAAAAAATAAATGTCATCATCATCATCATAGTACAGGTAATGTAAGCAGACAGTAAAGTGTAGAGACAGGTAATGAATCATGAAAGTCTTTGACATGGAACCTAAAAGCCTTAAACAAGATAATTATTTTGATTTAGACTTTGACAAACCAATTTATATTTATAACATCATCATCATCATACTGAATAATCATTGTCATTACAGAAAGCTAAATTTACAAATTTCTCATTTTGAAAGAATATTGTTGAAAATAGTTCAGCAAGCAGATATTTATATAAAAATGTTTATATTCTACCTCCTTCAAGATACTTTCCAGAGAAGCAGAATTTAATTTATGGTTAATATAAATATGTGTACTAAGCATCATGCCAGACCTGCTAGCCATTCAAAAGAATCAGTGAATGAAGTTGAAACAAAATTTAATATGAAGCGTGCAATCAGGTTTACGTTTATAAAGTTATGGTAAATGAAGTTAGTAGGCATATACTTCATCATCAGCACTGTTAATTTTGTGATTGATAGTTCTTCCTTCCATATTCAAATCTTTCAGATTCAAATCTGATAGATTTTAGTTCTTGTTACTACACCATTACTACTAATTTTGTAAGCATTTTCCTCGACTTTTCTTGCAACTTCTAATCTAAATATAGCCTCTCCATCCTCTTCTTATTAGAAATTACTAACTCTAGGGATAGGATATTTTTTTCATGTTTCTCTATTTTATTTCTCAATGTCATGGGTATTCTGCTGTTGTTTCCATAGAGTTATTTATCTTTTCTTTTAAACTTTCTGTATTTCTTTCCACAGATTTATCTGTCATTTTTCATAAACTTTCGAACATGCTATTTATCTTCTCTTAAGCTTTCTATCCATCCTTTCAAAGATTTATCTATTTTTTTGTTTGTAGTTTTGGAACATATGCAACATAGTTTTTATTTCATGTTTATATTTAAATAACTTTATTGAAAAAAAACCTATGAAATTATGATACAAGTGCTAATAGAGTGCAGCTATACATGCATGCTCAGGTGAGTTCCAGTGAAGTCATCTGATATACGTGGAGAGCTGAACATTACAGCTTAATTAGTCTCCATGTATTGTCATACAGGAATTTGGATGAAATAAGATTGTCCTTAAGGTAGATTTCTTTTAACTTTGAGATGAAGATGTCTTCAGGGTTAGGATGTGGAATGGTGAACTTGTTCCTGCACCTGGAATTCCAGGTGCAATAAATGATATAAATTGAAAGCCTGGAAATTACAAAATTACTAAACAGAATACAGCTTTTAATGTCTAGGATTCTGTCCAGGGCAACATGCCAGTTTAGTGCTATGAATGTTCTGATTTTGCAAAATGTCAGACATTCGTATATTATGTGATTGATGGTTTCTGTCTCTGGCCGTTATTACATGATGACTCTATTTTACCAAAATATTTTCTGAAATGCAGATACCAGTTTGTTTGAATAGCATTTAGATTGATCTTCAGTATGAAGTCTAGGAACTTGGGTTCCAGCTTCTGATGTTTGAAGAACTTAGTAATTACCTAAATTACTGTTTCTGAGGTATGGAAGAATAGTTTTTTCAATGGATAACAGCAGGCTGTGCACATCCCAAATAGAAAATTTTTTAAACAGGCCAAGTGACCTTTGTGTGTGTATAGATAATTAAGTATGCATTCTAGGCAGTTTATCTTTAAAGATGATGGCATTTTTAAAAAATGTCTGCTTGTTCAATCACTATCTAGGGTAATTTTCTTTTGAAGATTATTATCAGGGAGTGACATTTTTGGTAATATAGTGAGGTTACTGAGTCATGGACATACCATTACGTTTCTGGTGTTGTATCAGTTCAATCCCTATGGCAGTTGTTCTGCGATTCAATAAAAGCTGATCACACATTCTGTTAATTTGGGTGGTGAAAGTCTTGGTAATATTCATGATTGGCAGATAGTACTTAATTTTAGCCATTATTTTGATGTTGATTAGAGATTGTGCATTGCAGAGATATCTAGACACTAGCAGTGTCTTTATCTGACCTAGAGGCATATTCAATGATGGAATTCTGCAAATGTATTGACGTAGCTTGTGGGGATTTGTATATGGAGAATCACAAGAAGCTTTTGTGGATCTATGGAAAATAGAGAAGTGATTTTCTTTCCAGTGTTGATTCACCAGACAGATAACTTGTTAAGGTTATTTAAATTAATATTTGGAGGATTTAGAAAAATTTTCAATTATTTGGGTAAGGGATTATAAGTATTTTTAAGTAAGCAGGGTAACAAGCACATAGTCCATGAAAGTGAACACTTGGCAGTATTTCTTGAGCCAGTGAAGGAAGATGCCTGGTAGCTTTACTTTTATTAGGCTAAGAAGGGGATCAATGTAGAGGATGAATAACAGGCCACTAACTGGGGATCCCTGAGTGATGGGTCTTGAAGGGGCCAAACCATCTGTGATGAAACCATTCAGTAAGATGTGGATCAATCTGATATTCAACAGGTTATTCTATATATGTCAGGATCTATTTATGGATAAAAGACTGTAAATTTTTATGCATTATATCCTTTGGTATGTCAGATGTAAAGTAACAATTGAAGGGATGAAAGACCTGCACAAAACTGAATTCAAAAATGTCATGGAGAAAATCATGAAGAGGATCTGACTAATTGCTCCAATCTATATCACAAGAGCAACATGGAAGAAGATTGGTTCTACTTTACTTCAAATAGACATGTAATTGATGTCATTTTTGTATATATAGCAATCAATATAACAATAGAATAAAATTTCTTTATAAAAAGATTATTTCTTTGTGAAAATTACAATTATAAAAAATTATTGTGAAACATTATTGTTATTAAAGAAATATTACATTTTATTTATTTTTTTCATGTGTCATAGCATTGGCTGGGAAGTGAACCCGCTAACCTGGACAACTGCTTGTAAGGCTGCTGTACTGACAATTTGACCACCAATGCTTGACAGAAATATTACATTTTATGAATATGTTTTGTCCAAAATTATTGATTTAATTTATTAAAATATGTTTACAAGATACTCATGAATTGCCATTTTATATTACAAGTAATGAGTGCAAAAGTTATTTTAACATCCTTTTAAGCAATTAAATAAAAGAGGGAAATGAAAATGAAAATTATTAATTAAGAAGTTTTGAAAGTGGAAATAAAATGATCATTTAAGCATTACATAGGATATAAAAGTAAAATTGTTAATAAAAGTATTAGAAAATTATTCCTAAAAGCAATTACTCCAGTAAAATATCAACTATTCTTAAACTCGGGCACTTTACAAAATGTACTGACTTTAAAAAAAAAATATTATATAATTACAATATTGTACCAGTAATAATAAATAATAATAATAAAACGTTGTTTAATATCATTTGTTTTTTGTTGTAAAATTGTTTTATAATATAGTAAATAAATATTTTTATATTTGCTATATCACAAAAATAGTTACTTTTATTGCAATAGGATAAAATTTCATTATTTATACATATATACACACACTATAAATACATGAATAAATGATACTTAACTTAAAAAGCAAAATTTAAATAAAAGTACATTGACATTTACAAAATTAATACTAATCATGTTTTCGCTGTTTACATTAACATTTGCAAAAGTTTATTATCTTCTCAGATATTAACTTTAGTTATTTATTCTTGCCTTACAATGAAATAAAATATCATATAGGCAAATTAAAATTAATATGTAATATTCCACTTAGAATAACATTTGGTAGTTTTGTATTATCTCCTTCTTCACCTCCTTCTTTATCATTATCGTCATCATCATCATCATCACCATCATCATCATCATCATCATCATCATCATTATTATTATTATTATTATTATTATTATTATTATTATTATTATTATTATTATTATTATTATTATTATTATTATTTTATTTCAAAAGGGAATTTTATTGAAGTAAAGAAGTGTTTACATAGATATCAATTTGCCTACATATGTTCACGTCTGTGATTAAATACATTATAAGAGAATGTCAAAGTATGTAGGTAAATCATTCACAAGAAGAAGGAAGATTACTATTATAAATGACACATTATTACGTTGATATAATGCAGATTGATAATATTGTTTTTAGGCCTTCTGCTATGAAGAATGTGTACAAAATTAAATATGAAGCAATTGTATATTCAGAGATCACATTCTGTTTATTGTGGGGGGGGGGGTTATACTTTGGCAGAAAAAAATATGTCAATATAAGAATGCATGATATTATTGACCTCAAGTCTTACACTGTATTGTATGCATGTGGAGTGATTGAATATGAAATGTTTATTCAAATATTAATGATTATTGAGTGCATATGTATACTATACATATTTATTTATAAATACATTTACATGTCTGAATATCTCAGATTTTCTACTTAATAGTTGCTTTATTAGATATGTGTTGGCTATTTAGTGACACATTAATAAAATCTTGTTACATCTAATTGTGTGCTTCCCATATTATATATCTATAGTACAAGCTTAAAACAAGTCATACAATATATGACTTACTTTATAGATAGATAGATAGATAGATAGATAGATAGATAGATAGATAGATAGATAGATAGATAGATAGATAGATAGATAGATAGATAGATAGATAGATAGATAGATAGATAGATAGATAGATAGATAGATAGATAGATAGATAGATAGATAGATAGATAGATAGATAGATAGATAGATAGATAGATAGATAGATAGATAGATAGATAGATAGATAGATAGATAGATAGATAGATAGATAGATAGATAGATAGATAGATAGATAGATAGATAGATAGATAGATAGATAGATAGATAGATAGATAGATAGATAGATAGATAGATAGATAGATAGATAGATGGGTAGATAGATAAAAAGATAGATAGATAGAAAGATAGTTAGATGGATGGATGGACAGATAGATAGACATATAGATAGATGGATGGATGGATAGATAGATACAGGCAGATAGACAGACAGGCAGATAGATAGACAGGCAGATATATAGATAGATAGTTAGATAGATAGATAGATAGATAGATAGATAGATAGATAGATAGATAGATAGATAGATAGATAGATAGATAGATAGATAGATAGATAGATAGACAGACAGACAGACAGACAGACAGACAGACAGACAGACAGACAGACAGACAGATAGATAGATAGATAGATAGATAGATAGATAGATAGATAGATAGATAGATAGATAGATAGATAGATAGATAGATAGATAGATAGATAGATAGATAGATAGATAGATAGATAGATAGATAGATAGATAGATAGATAGATAGATAGATAGATAGATAGGAAAGATAAAATAATCCCTTGTGAAAAATTATATGTATATCCAACATTAAATATACTTTCAAAAATTCCCAAACCAGATACTCCTCTTCATCCAATAGTAAGTGAAATGGGATCGCCACCTCATATTTTAGCTAGATATTTATCAGATTTCATTAAACCTACAACCCCATCTATTAAATCATACATTAAAAACTCTTTTTCATTTTATTTCTGTTTTAAAAATTTTAAAAAAATAATGCTAATGACATTCTGGTCAGTTTTGATGTCCTGCCTTTGTTTACAAACATTCCAATTGATGAAACTTTAAATATAATTTCACAATGTTGCAATTTACCAGATCATATTATTGCTTTAATAAAACATTGTCTCTTGAATACACATTTCGTATACAATAGACAACATTACAGACAAGTTTTTAGTACTCCTATGGGATCACCTCTCTCAGGAGTAATAGCTGTTTTATTCATGAAAAATTTAGAAACTCGTGCTTTAGAATCATTATCTTTAAAACGTCTCATTTGGCTCAGATACATAGATGACACTTTTGTCATATGGAAACATGGAAAAAATAAATTAGAATATATTTTTTTTACATTTAAATAATATGTATCCTCATATTAAATTTACAATGGAGACAGAATCTGATGGAAAACTTACATTTTTTCTTGATGCTCTAGTCACCAGAACACGAAATAATTTATCTTTTTCGATGTACAGAAAGAATATACACACAGACAGATATTTCCATTTTCATTCTCATCATCACCCAACTCAAATAGTTTCTGTATCCAAAACTCTTTTAAATAGAGCAATTAATCTTTCAGATGAGACACATCTGAAAGAAGAAATAAATCATATTAATAGTGTTTTATTAGCAAACAGTTATAATTATAAATTTATAAAAAAAAAAGCCTTATTTCAAGCCCAAAATAGATAAAATAGGAAACAAAAAGATGATAAATCAGTTATTAGGATTTGTATTTCATGTGTGAAAAAAATTACAGACAGTATTGGACGTATATTGAAACGCTATAATATAGATACAACATTTTCTGCTCATCAAAAGATCAGCAATATAATAACCAAGCCTAAGGATTCAATGCCTATTGAATCTCATGGTGTTTATCAAATCTCATGTGAAAATTGTGAAGCTTCTTACATGGGTATGATTAATCATCACATCAGTGTTAGGAGAGATGAACATGCTAATACAGTTAAACAACATGCATCATCAGCAGCACTCTCACTCCATACTATTGATTCAGGTCACAAAATTGATTTTTCTATTACCAGGATCATATCCAGATGTGGTAATTTCTACCAGTGCAAAATAAAAGAAGCCATTGAAATACTTAAAAGGCCAGATTGTATGCAAACCTTGGAAATATTTTTTTTTTAAAAAAAAAAAAACATTCTTAGTTTAATGTTTTTGCTATTTGTCGAACTTTAACGTTTTTTTTTTTAAAAAAAAAAAAAATCAGTGATTGTAGCACCTCTACAAATGTCTTTCTACCTTTTATAACCCAGTGGATGACTTGTGTGATGTCATTAATATAGGCAACCCATGAAAATCTTCATATCAACATTATTAACTTCTACGGGGAAGAAATATTTAATACCTTCAAATATTGAAAAAAATATGGATTAAGAAATGTAAGTTACTTAGTAATGTATCTCTTCTATTAGGTTGTAAAAATCACAAAGTTATAACCACTGACTGAAAAAAATCTGTTTCACAAGAACACTTTGAATATTAGTAAAATTCTAAGGAAAACAAGCAATATTATTTTAATTTTTTTATTAAAGAAACTCGGAAAAATCAATTGCTAAATTTACGTTTATTTTAGTAATAAAATATATCCTTTACTGTGGAATATTTTTACTCATATAGCAAATTTTAGATCGATTAAATTGTCAGAATTTGTAACAGCAAAACAAAAGAAAAAATAACAAATGCTAATTAGAACACAATCACCAAAAATTACATATCCAAATCAAAAAAACATTTATAATTTATCTAAGAAAGCCCTCCCTACAGATGAGTTTCGGTTTGGGAAAAAGGTTTTAATTTTGCTTTAGTGCATTCCCAGATACCTTTTGAGAAAATTGTTTTTAATGTTGAATAAGCTCTCAATAATATAAATTCTTCATCAGCTGGTTTAGCTAGAGCCGAGATTTCCAATATTTTAAATAAGGCAAAGTTTCCTAAAAATAATATTTTAAAGAAAGAAAAGAATTAAATAATATAAAATTGGACAAATCAATTGTTATACATCCAGCTGATAAAGATAATGCCACAGTTGTTATGGATCGTGACATTTACCATTATAAAATTTTAGATCTGCTTAATGATAAAACTTATAAAGTATCAAAAAGTGACGATACTACGTATTTGGAAAAAAACAACGAAAGCTATTATTAATAAATTGCCTATTAAAACAGATATACAAAATAAAATAATCCCTCGTGAAAAATCATGTGTCTGTCAAAAATTTTATGGACTTTCAGAAATTCACAAAGCAGATAGGCCCCTTCCTCCAATAGTAAGTGCAATAGTAACTCCAACTCATATTTTAGCTAGAAATTTATCGAATTTTATTAAACCTACAATCTCACCCATTAAATCATGCATAAAAGCTCTTTTCATTTTATTTCAATTTTTAAAAAATTAAAAATTAATGTTAATGATATTATGAACAGTTTTGATGTTATGTCTTTCTTTACAAACTTTCCAATTCATGAAGCTTTAAATATAATGAGTCCATATTATTGCTTTGATTAAACATTTTCTCTTGAACACATATTTTGTATACAATGGACAGCATTACATACAAGTTTTTGATTCTCCTACGGGTTCATCTATCTCAGGAGTAATAGCTTATTTGGAAAATATAGAAACCCGTGCTGTAAAATCATCATCTTTAAAACCTCTAATTTAGCCCAGATACATAGATGTCACTTTTGTCATATGGCAACATGGAAAAAATAAATTACATGATTTATTCTTACATTAAAATAATATGCATCCTCATATTAAATTTACAATGGAGACAGTGTCTGATGAAAAACTTCCTTTTCTTGATGTTCTAATCACCAGAACACCAAATTGTTTTTCTTTTTCGATTTACAGAAAGAATACACACACATACATACATTTACTTTTCCATTTTCATCTTCACCCAACTCAGATAGTTTTTGTAGCCAAAACTCTTTTAAATAGAGCAAGTAAACTTTCAGATAAGTCATATCTGCAAGAAGAAATAAATCATATTAATAGTGTTTTATTAGCAAATAGTTATAATTATAAATTTATAAAAAAAAAAGCATTGTTTTAAGTCCAAAATGAAAACAAATAGAAAACAAATAGATGATAAATAAACTATTAGGATTTGTGTTCAATATGGAAAAGGAACTACAGACAGTATTGGACATATATTGAAATGCTATAATATAGATACAACATTTTTTACTCATCAAAACATCAGCAATATAGTAACCAAGCCTAAGGAATAAATCCCTCTTGAATCACATGGTGTTTATCAAATCTCATGTGAAAATTTTAGAGCTTCTTACAAGGGTATGAGTAATTGTCACATCAGTATTATGAGAGATGAGCATGCTAATGCAGTTAAACAACACTCATCATCATCAGCACTCTCACTCTATACTACACATTCAGATCATAAAATTATTTTTAGTACAAGGATCATATCCAGATGTGATAATCTCTACCAAGCAAAAAATAGAGAAGCCATTGAGATACTTAAAAGGCCAGATTATATCAATATATGAGATGATACATGCATACTTCTTCATATTTGGAAATATTCTTTTTTTAGAAAACATTCTTATTTTAATATTTTTGCTATTGGTGGAACTTTAACATTTTTTTAAATCAGTGATTGCAGTGCCTCTACAATCACCTTTCTATCTTTTATCATCCAATGGATGATTTGTGTGATCAAGTTGAAACATTTTTAAAACTTTTTTAACATGGATGAACCTGCAAAATAAAAAGTAAAGGTAATTTAGTCATTTGATTATATTATTAAAATTTTTTTATAAAGTTAATTTGCAATTAATAAGAAAAAAAATGTTTTAATACACACAATAAATTTGAATAATGTATTTTATAAAAATGTAAAGCGCATTGAACTTTGTTTTATCTGCATTCTAATTAGAAGTTTAAACAAAAATATTTGTCAATTCCTAATGTGAATTTGATTGCAAATGTGAATGTCATATATTAAAATATTTGAATTAATTATATTTTAAAAATTGAAAATCATATCTATAAATTAAAAGACAGTGACATTTTATTCTTGTTTTTTTTTGCCAACTAATGTAAATAAAGAAAGAGGAAATAATTATTTTGTTATTAATTTATTTATCTAATTAGGGTATAATTTTTAAATAATTGCAAAATTATTTGTTTCCACCACACATTAGCAGGTTAATAAATTATATATTTTCCCCAAAAATGTTGTAAATAAACAGAAGTTAAATTATGCAACTATTTGGTTATTATTCTAGTGATTGGAAATTCAGTGGGTATAAATAGGTCTGAAACAAATAACAAAGGCTGTGCAGACAAATGAAGACAGGAAAACCCATCATAATAGTTTTTAAAAATATTTATCTAAAACAGTGTTAATATGATCAAGTGCAGATAATATATTATTTTGTTTAAATTGTTTCCACCATAATCGTAAAATGTCACATCTATCGACCACTTGGAAAATGCAGTTATGTCCAGAAACATATGCTGGTACTTGCTAAAATCTACCATAACCGGCATGAATAATGCCTTGTTGAAAGATGCCCACTGTGCCATAAAAGTGATACATATTTTATTGTACTATCATATTTAACATTTTCAGGGCATAAAAAGGATAAGTATCATTTTTTGAGGAACTGGTGAAACTATCCATAAATATTTTAAAACAACAACTGTACAAAACATGTTTTGCAATTGTTTAAATATTTTAAATAGTAAAATATTATCATTATAGATATTATAAGATCTTAAATGTAAAATACTTCAGTATTTTTTTTAAATATTTTATAAATCTAATGATAGTTACATGCATATAAGCAATAGTTTTAGTTATTCATTCTTAATAAATCATTAACTTATATTTTTAATAATTCACTTAATTTGTGTTTGCTTATAAAACTCAATCCAAACATTGATTTTGACATTTAATTGTAAATGTTTTATTTATTTATTCGCTGTTTTATTTGTTTGCATATATTTTATAAAACAATCTGATACTGCCATTATCATATAATCTCATTCATTACACCAACTAAATTTAAGCAGATTTCTAAACCTAACATAACTTAATAGGTAAATAAATTACATCCATAACCTTTTTAGTAAATAGATGCATTAAAATAATATAAATTTTAAAAACACAATGTCATTTGACTATATTGCTAATCCTGATGGCCAACCCCTTTTTAAGAGTCCACCTATTATATTTCTTTAACATAACAACAACTGTGTTGGATAATGAATTATTCATTCCTAAGCAGAATTTCAATTAATAAATATTGTTCTTTGACAAAAAAGCATTTTATATACATTCATCCATTATTGGTTACTTTTCTACATATCTGTTGTTTCTCAACAGAAACAATGATTCTTAGGCAATAGTTTTAAAGTGTGAAATAACTTGTTTGGCATATGATCAAATAACAAACACACAAATCCATATTAACTATAAGTAAAATTCACTTTCTTTAATCAATATATATATATATATATATATATATATATATATATATATATATATATATATATATATATATATATATATATATATATATATATATATATATATATATATATATATATATATAAACAAATGCATATCAGTTTATCTTGGTTACAAGTTATTACTTTTCTTTTTTTTTACTTCAAATTCAGTTATTGGTAGAAAATATTCATATTTTGACAGAATAACATATATGACTTTACATTTTGGTCATCCTTTCTTTTTTCTTCATGCATGTCACAGCTGACCATTTTCAATAATCAGAAAATATACTTTAAATTTTAATTGACGCGCCTAATTTTAGCAACACATAAATTTTATTCTATGAATGAATATGGTCATCTTTATTAATGACAAGGAAGTGACACAGTTAATATTTGTGTCAAAAACAATGGCATTTATTTCCATTGCTCAAAACAATTCAGCAGTGACAGTTGTTCCTAGATTATCTTTTGCAATGTAATAGGTACTATCCAGCAGCAAGAAATAGGAAAGAGAAAGTGACTTGGTGTTTTCCTATTTATATCCTTCTCACAGTAACACAATGCAACCTTTCCATTCAAAATTTTGGTCAATAAAATTTTATGTTTACTCAACAACTATTTTTATTTTCTTTTTTGCAATATAATATAAATTAGAAGAAAAAAGTCACTCAAGGATTATCAGTATAATCAAATCGAAATAAAATTTTATATCAGCTTTTTTATTAAATTATCTTGTATTTAAATAATGTTAATAATTTAAGGGATTATTTTTAACCCTGGTAGCAACAACGTTTGCTATTACTTCTTATAATTTTCTTACTCAATAAATTAATTAATAAAATAGTTGTATTTTCAAGATATAGAAATACCTACAAATAACTACATCAATTTAGCATTACAATTTTATTTATACTGATAAATACAGTTATAGTATGTTATTATATAAATATTTATTCTTCTATTTTACAATTAAATTTATAATGACAAAATGAATAACAAATCTTTTTAACTTTTTTTTTACAATTAGAATGTTTGGAGAAATAACTGCACATAAATTATAGCCACTGTGTAAACATATACTTTTATAGTTGTTGTTTATTACTGCTACTGTTACTTCTACTACTGCTGCTTCTTCTACTACTACTTCTACTACTACTACTACTACTACTACTACTACTACTACTACTACTACTACTACTACTACTACTACTTCTACTACTACTACTACTACTACTACTACTACTACTACTACTACTACTACTACTACCACTACCACTACCACTATCACTACCACTACCACTACCTCTCCCACTCCCACCCCCACTCCCACTCCTACTTCTCCTTCTACTATTACTCTTCCTCTTCCTTCTCCTCCTCCTCCTCCTACTACTACTACTGCTACTACTACTACTATTAACTGCTCCTACTTCTCCTACTATTAACTACTTTTACTACTACTATTATTACTACTACTACTATTAACTACTACTACTACTACTACTATTATTGTTATTATCATCATCATCGCTATTGCTATTATAAATTAATATAACCATTTTTTGATTTGTCAATCAACATAATAGTAACATCAGTTCAATACTATATATATATATTGTGACAGAATGGGTTCGAACCCAGTCACAAATAAAGTATTTAATTGGCAATCAAAAATATATATATATATATATATATATATATATATATATATATATATATATATATATATATATGTAAAGATATATCTAATATTTAATTTTGTAATTACATGGTGGTGGTGGTTATAAATACATGAACATGGGGGGAAGGGACTCTGTCATTTTTAATGATATATGTGCATGTGATAAATGTGTGTATAAATAAATTAAGTAGTGGAAAGAGAGAAACGAGGTTTTTTTTTATTTCATGTTGAAAAACTAGAGTTTTCCAGCAGAATGGGATTTTATTGTTCTGTTATTTAAAACAAAAATGAAGACACGAGTTATCACAGTTCTACGGATCTGGTTATTCCACCTTGAAGATCGGAAGTGAAGTAAAAAGCAGCTTCTAGAAACAATGGAGGGGGATATATAAGCGAGCCACCCACAATGCATAGGATCTTTTTCAGGCAGAGCTACAATAGTAAACAACTCAACGAGTGAATATTTAAAATTATATAATGGTGTTTTCAACAGACTTGTCAGGGTCAGAAAAGCCACATCAGATTCAAGCCCCTGATCCCAACTTACTGCAGCTGCCTCCATAAAACCAGGATACCTTGAATAACACATAATTCCAGCGTGGAATCAAATAAACCTCATCAGCTAATGGACATAGAAAAATCTAAGATCTCTGCCTTGAATGGCCTAATTACCTGAGGAACAGAACTATAGAACAATAAATAAAATAAATAAAAATTGCTTCTGCTACTTCCTGGGAAAGCAAGTAAAGAACTCTTATTATTAATCTGTTAAAAAATCTTCTTTATAAAAAAGAAATTTTTGTGTTTTTATAATCAGTGAAAGGTGACTTGTGAAATAACTTTATGATAATTCTTTAAAGTGTCACTCCATTATGGACGTACAAAAGCAACGAGGGTTAAATGTAACATGATACAAACTTTCGTAATATCGATTTTCACTACTTAAGATATGTTGTGAGATCTATGAAAGAATGACGTATGATTGTGATAAAAAAGGGGAAAATGGCAGAGTGCTAAGTATTATTATTGTTTATTTTTTATTCAATAAACATATATCAAGAAAGTAAAGTACTGACTCAGTTTGATTGTTTATAATATCATTTTATTTGGTTTAGGATTGTGTAGATGTTTTTAGACTTAAAAATAGAAATAAAGGTGAACTCTTTACCTCATCCATAGCTACTCATGGCTATGACATCACCCGACCATGAGACTGAGCTAGCTGGTCAGAACCTCTCTCACATTCCGTAAATAATATTATTGTTGGTGATTATCTACTTTGTGTAATACTTATATCTGTATAACTTTGGAGCTTGGTGTCCCTGTACGACCATAAATACGCATTGGGGATATATCACAGTTGTGAGAATGACCACAAGTTTAAATAATATTTTTTTAGGTCGAATTAATTAATTAAATATTAATATGCCTCATACATATTTGATAGTACATACGTGTCTAGTGAGAAGTAAATACGGGTTTTGTTATAATGGCGTCCCAACTAAAGGGCTTCGAAGAGAAGTAGAGGAGATGGGGAGAGTTATGAGATATTAGAAATACATTAGCAAAGCGATATTTATTTATAGTATTGCAGGAAAAGTGTTTATAGGTTTTTAAACAGAGAAGTCAAACACAAATCAATTTAAATAGATTGAGGTGCATTTGTTTTGTATATATATCGCTCAATTAGTTTAAATAAATTAAAATACATGCTGTGTCTTCTTTTTAAATCCGTTATCAAAGCAATATTTAGTTGGATTATTATGGGAAAACGTTTGTATATATAAATAGATGGTTCAAATGTGAATCACTGTAAATAGATTAAAGTACATTTGTTTGGCAAATATATATATATATATATATATATATATATATATATATATATATATATATATATATATATATATATATATATATATATATATATATATATATATATATATATATATTGCTTGGATCATATTAAATAAAGGAAATGAAGTGGGCCAAGAATAGGTAATCAGTGATTATTGTTGGCTGGTGGATAAGGTTTCGAGAGTAAAATGGCTAACAGGAGGGCAGTGTAGGGTTCTGGGATGGAGGAGTGGGTCCAAGACATTATATCAATATCATCAAGTATTTTCAGAAGTACCAGGCATAATACCGGGTTTTGAACAATGCATCAAACTGAGGCAGGTCCAGCCTTTGCAATCACGCTCATATCCTGTGCCATACCAATATAAGGGAGGAGGTCACAAAACAAGTAAACCAGATGATAGAATGGGGAATAATATCTAAATGTTTGTCACCATATTGAAACCCTCTAGTGGTGGTTAAGAAGAGGAGTGGAACTATTAGATTATGCCTGGATGTGAGACAATTAAACTGGGCAACAATTCCAGACCATAACATTCCACCTTCGATACATGAGTTATTGGTAGGATTCAAGGGTAAGCAGGTATTCTCAAGGTTCGACCTGACGGCCAGTTACTGGCAGATCCAGCTCCACCCAGAGGACTGGCAATATACAGCTTTTCGGTATGGAGGATACTCGTACCAATTTAACAGAATGTCATTTGGGCTCATAAATAGTGGGGTGGATTTGTTATGGTGTCTGGACCGAGTGTTAGCAGATGAGATCAAGAAATGCATAATGATGTATGTCGATGATGTATTGATAGCCTCATCCAGTATTGAGGAGCATCAAAAAGATGTTGAGATGTTTCTTTGGGAATGTCAGAATAAGGGTATCAAAATCAATTTAAAAAGTACTATAATAAAAGATGAAGTTACATTCTTGGGTCACTTGGTGGGAGCTCAATGGATAAAACCCCACCTGGACAAGGTATTGGCCATCAAGGAGTTTCCTAAACCTAAATCTCGAAAGCAGGTACAGTCATTCTTAGGTCTTTCTAACTTCTATATTTGATTCCATGAGCGATTGGCTGAATGGACAGAACCTTTGGTTAGATTATTGAGAAAAGGTACACCCTGAAAATGGGATCAAGAACAGTAGAGGGATCTCAAAGACATAAAGGAAAGATTTACTAGACAAGTTATGCTTTCTTTTCCGGATTTTACCAAACCGTTTGTGGTACAAACAGATAGCTTTGGGTATGGTTTGGGGGATACACTGTCACAAATAAAGGAAGGAAATCAAATGGGAGTGCTCTATTTCATCAGCAGATTTCTCAAGGGGCCTGAATTAATTTACTCCACTACAGAAAAGGAAGCACTGGCGATTTGGGCATTTCAGAAGATTTGTTCAAGTTTGTTGGGGTCAGAAGTCATCGTAATGACTGATCATAAGAGCTTCGAGTTTATAAATTGTAGCTACCTCACCAACAGACAGTTGATCCATTGGAGCTTGTTGTTGCAGGAGTATAATTATACCATTCAATATTGTAAGGGTCCAGAGAATATTGTGGAAGATATTTTGAGCCAGAATCCATCTGGTCATCATCCTGATTATCTGGGTGTGGAGAACCTGTATATTTCCAGTATGGATATAGAAAGGAACAAGAGGGTTGAAGAGGACCTGGCTCATTTGGAAGATTGGCAGCATCAATATGAACAATTAAGGGAGGAAACAAGGTATCGGCTTCACAAAAATATTCTACAGTACCGGACACATGATGATCCAGAGCAGTGGAAACAAGTTATACCTCTTACATTGTGGAAAGAGGTGACAAGTTATGTCCACAAACTATATGGCCATTATGGTGCTTTAGAAACAGAACATTTGGTTCGAAAATGGTTTTACTGGCCGAACATCCATGCATCAGTTTTGAACATGTTAAGAGATTGTGAAAGTTGTCAGAGAACCAAACTAGCAAACCAGAATTATGCAGCTCCCATGCTGTCAATAATACCAAATAGACCACAAGAAATGATAGCATTAGATTATTTATGGCTCTCTGCCGGCATTCAATAAAAAAATATATCTTCTCGTCATGTACGATGTATTCTCAAAATATGTTTCAGCGTATCCTATTGCGCAGGCGGAATGTGAAGAATGCAATCAAAATGCTAGAAGGCAGACATTTTACCAAGACACGAAAACCATATTGTCTGACCATGGTACTCCCTTCATGTCCAAGGAATGGCACAAGTGGATACAACAACAGGGGATTAGTCATAATTTTACCTCTATCAGGAACTCGCAATCCAACCCTTGTGAACAAGTAATGAGGGAGTTGGAGCATTTGTTTTGCACGTATACAGGCATGAATCATAAAGGCTGGATTAAATGGACTCCTCGAGTGGTGGATTTCATAAACTGGAACATAAATGAATCCAGCGGGTTCGCTCCATTTTGCCTCCAATTTGGACAGCACATACCATGTCAGATAAAGAATTTTGTGCCAAGGATGGAAGAACCACCTATTGACAAGAAGAGTGAACACATTAGAGCATATCAGATGTGACAGCAGGTGAGCCATCAAAGGGGAAAGAAAGTGAGACATAGGGCACCCATATTTAAAGTAGGGGATAGAATCATAGTTAAAACCCCTCACATTAGTGATTTGGGTAAGTTTGTGTGCTGCAAATTTTGCAGCCTATATGAAGGCCCATACACTATCTGCTGAATCAAGGAGATAATGCTTTTTGGGTGGACACTGGGCACAAAATGAAGGGATCATATAATGCTCGGTCATTAAAGCCTGCTTGGTCCTTTGCAAACAAAGGGAAAATCAAAGAACCAGGAAATACATAAGTGTTGAACAAAAGGAGCCATTCAAAAGACACAAATGTATTTGAAGGCTTTTGGAGGAGGGGATATTGTGACAGAATGGGTTCGAACCCAGTCACAAATAAAGTTTTAATTGGTAGTCATATATATATATATATATATATATATATATATATATATATATATATATATATATATATATATATATATATATATATATATAATATTTAATTTTGTTATTATGTGGTGGTTATAAAGACATGAACATGGGGGGAAGGGACTCTGTCATTTTTAATGATATATATGTGCATGTGATCAATGCGTGTATAAATAAATTAAGTAGTGGAAAGAGAGAAATGAGATTTTTTTTTTCATTTCATGTTGAAAAACTAGAGTTTTCCTGCAGAATGGAATTTTATTGTTCTGTTATTTAAAACAGAAATGACGACATGAGTTATCACACTTCTACGGATATGGTTAATACACCTTGAAGATCGGAAGTGAAATAAAAACCAGCTTCTAGAAACAATGGAGGAGGATATATAAGTGAGCCACCCACAATGCATAGGATCTTTTTCCGGCAGAGCTACAATAGTAAACAACTCAATGAGTGAATATTTAAAACTATATAATGGTGGTTTCAACAGACATGTCGGGGTAAGAAAAGCCACATCAGATTCAAGCCCCTGATCCCAACTTACTGCAGCTGCCTCCATAAAACCAGGATACCTTGAATAACACATAATTCCAGCGTGGAATCAAGTAAACCTCATCAGCCAATGGACATAGAAAAATCTAAGATTGCTGCCTTGAATGGCCTAATTACCCGAGGAATGGAACTATAGAACAATAAATAAAATAAATAAAAACTGCTTCTGCTACTTCCTGGGAAAGCAAGTAAAGAACTCTTATTATTAATCTGTTAAAAAATCTTCTTTATAAAAAAGAATTTTTTGTGTTTTTATAATCAGTGAAAGGTGACTTGTGAAATAACTTTATGATAATTCTTTAAAGTGTCACTCCATTATGGACGTACGAAAGCAACGAGGGTTAAAAGTCACATGATACAAACTTTCGTAGTATCGATTTTCGCTACTTAAGATATGATGTGAGATCTATGAGAGAATGACGTATGATTGTGATAAAAAAAGGGGGAAATGACAGTGCTAAGTATTATTATTGTTTATTTTTTATTCAATAAACATATATCAAGAAAGTAAAGTACTGACTCAGTTTGATTGTTTATAAAATCATTTTATTTGGTTTAGGATTGTTTAGATGTTTTTAGACTTAAAAATAGAAATAAAAGTGAACTCTTTACCTCATCCATAGCTACTCATGGCTATGATGTCACCCGACCATGAGACTGAGCTAGCTAGTGGTCAGAACGTCTCTCACATTCCGTAAATAGTATTCTTGTTGGTGATATATCTACTTCATGTAATACTTATATCCTTATAAGTTTGGTGCTTGGTGTCCTTGGACGACCATAAATATGCATTGGGGATATATCACAGTTGCGAGAATGACCACAAGTTTAAATAATAATATTTTTTAGGTCGAATTAATTAATTAAATATTAATACGCCTTATATATATTTGATAGTACATATGTGTCTAGTGAGAGGTAAATACGGGTTTTGTTATAATATATATATATATATATATATATATATATAGGTGTGTGTTAATACAAATGTTTTCACGGGTTGCATATATAAAAGACATAATTTGCAGTTTCATCCCTTTTAAAAAATTTAAATATAAATATACTGTCATTTCGATTTGACCACACAAGTCATATACTTGGTGATAAATTAATGAGTTTAGTGCTCCTACAAACATCTTTCTACCATTTCTCACCCAGTAGATGACTTATGTGATCTTTTAAATTTTTTAACAAAAATGAACGTGCAAAATATGTGCTATATAGTGCAATAAATATTACTAATAAAAATATTGTAATAAAATGTAATTATATTCCACAGAAAGATAAATAAAACAATAAATAACAGCTTAAACTTTAAACAATAGCTCATTTTCAATTAAACTAACTTTGTTTCAAAATGGAATAAAACAGCATCAACTATTAGCAAGTGCCATTTTACATGTCCCACATTTTACTAACCTTAATATTTACTGATGAATATTATTTGGAATATAATTACACTTTTATAACAATACAACAGAGATTAAAAAATAAAATTTAATTAAGTAAACCAAGTTTACTTTCAGAGCATCAGCTAATGGTTTTTAAATAAACAACAGTAAAACAACTTAGCATTTTATCGCAAAACATTTATTAAACTAATTAATACATGTGTTACACTCTTTATGAAATGGCTATAAATATGGGTGATACATTACAAATACGAATAATGAAAAATTACAATATTAGATGAGTTATGGAACTAACATTATTGAGTTAAAACAGGATTAAGTATTTAGTGGTTAAGATCTTTGTTAACTTGATTGGAGAGTCTGATATAGCTTCCATGTCTCTTGAAAATTGAATGATGTTGCAAGAGTTTTGTCTCTTTGATTAATTTTCTCTATGCTCTGAATAAATAATGAGTTTTCATCTGGCTTGGGATGTTAATATTGTGCACCTTACAATCCAAATGGCATAGGTGATGAAAATTGACAGCCTGCTTGTAGTAGTCTATCTTTGAATTGTTAAATATTATTGTTTTAATATTACCTAGACCCATGCATGTTTTAATTATGTGGCATCCTTATTAATTTTAGTGGTAAAAAGTAAACAAAAATTAACTTTTTCATTTTTGTTTTTTGCTTATGTGAAGCTATTGGCTCTAATTTATCTCATTTTTATTCTCTCATTTTCTGTCATATTTATTGTCAAAAATTATGTCATTAATAACAGGATCAAATCCATGTTTATATTGCAATTTATCATAATAAAAATTATATACTTATTTGTTAAAGTATTTATTAGCTTTTTGCACATAAATTAATGTAGCATTATTATCCTTAAATTTGCTGTCATTTTATTTTAGTATATACATGGGAAATTCAATTAAATGTATCCATTTTCATACACTATATTAGACCATTATAATATTAATATCATCTTTGTTATTTATTACTATTTACAATGGTTATTTACCACTGTAGTCCTATTCACTGTTTTGATTGCCACATCAATCTTCTTTACAAATTCTACTTATATTTCCAAATCTTAACTCTCTTCTTTTATTTTCATATCCTAACTCTCTACTTATATTTCCAAATTTTAACTATAAGTAGAAATTCTGAAGAAGATTGTTGGGGCAATCAACACTGTGAAAAGTTGGTTGTAAAAAAGGGTTATAAAAAGAAATAAAAAAAACATAGATGGTATTAACATTATATGGGCTGCAAAAAGGAGTTTGCTATTAACTGAAAGGAGACCCTTTGATTTCTCTTGGAGGCCTTAAAGGAACCGAGCAGGGCAAATTCCTAATGTCCACTCCATACGTTTTTCTCATTGCAGCTGTTATTACTATGTGATTATTCATATAGTATACGAACATGGATGGGCTGCTCACCAACATGCATTAGCCAGCGTGGTGAGTTTATTGGCTTTTTACCTCTGAGTTTAAGATCAAGAAACACCATGGTTTTTCTTCTCAGTGCCTGATAAGGCAGAATGAATGTTTGTGTAAATGATAAATATTTTTCCAATACATATATACAATTATGACAGACAAATATGAAGAATGGCCCTTATTTCCAGGAGGCTGTAATGTCAACAACCAAGGCAGCGGTTGGTGGCCGAAGGCGTAGGGTGCTAAGAATCCCCTGATTGCGGACCCAGGCTGCCATTTGATGATGACTTTTTATTTAGGTACTTACAACTGCAGATCACTTTCAAGTGAAAGAAGATTGCAAGAATTAGAAGAACTATCTTATATTAAATGGGACATTATTGGACTTTGTGAAGTTAGAAGAAAAGGAGAAGAAAAAATTGATTTAAAAAGTGGACATATACTCTATTATAAAGGCACACATATTGGAAATACAAGTGGAGTAGGATTCATTATAAATAAAAAGTTGAAGAACCATATTGTGGAGCTTGATGGTGTATCGGACAGAGTAGCAAGATTAGTTATACAACTTAATAGCAGATACCAAATGCAGATAATTCAGGTTTATGCCCCAACAAGTTCTCATAGTGATGAAGTAGTAGAATATTTTTATATGGATGTACAAAGAGCTTTTGATCAGAGTAAACAACATTTTAAAATTGTTATGGGAGACTTTAATGCTAGAATTGGTAGACAAATAAAAGATGAAATTGCTGTAGGTAATTTTCGTTATGGTAATAGAAATGAGAGAGAACATAGACTTATGGAGTTTGCAAAAAAAGAAAAACTTTATATTATGAATACATTTTTTGAGAAAAATATTAAAAGGAAATGGACATGGAGGCATCCAAATGAAGGTACAGCAGAATTGGATTATATTTTGACAAACAGAAAGTACATATTTCAAGATTGTAATGTTCTTAATAACTTTAACCCAGGAAGTGATCATCGATTAGTAAGATGTAAGTTACGTGTTAATGTAAAACTAGAGAGACAAAAATTATTAAGAAAAACAATATTTATAGTTGATATTCCTAATTTTCAGAAACATTCTAATGAATTTAAATTAGAACTTACAAATAGGTTTCAAGTGTTAGGAGATTTTGAGCATGATTCAGATTTCAATGAAAAATTAATATGAAAATAGCTGATACACTTTTAAAAACTGCAACAAACATAGCTGGTAGAAAAAAGCAGCAATTGACTAATAAAATTTCTACTGAAACTAGAGAATTTATGAAGAAAAGAAGGAATATGAAGATATACAAAAATGATGTATTAAAAAGAATTGAATATCTCAAATTTTGTAAAATGGTACGGAAAAGAGTTGCAAATGATATAAGAAAGTATAACAGTGAAATAGCAAGGAAAGCTTAGAAGAAAATAAAATTATCAAAAATGTTAAACAACATTTTGGTATTGGTAGGAAATTTATATGTGCAATAAGAAAAAAAGATGGAATTATTACTAAAAAGAGAGATGACATCATGAAATTGGTAGAAGATTTTTATCAAGAATTATATAGTAATAAAGAACAAGTACCTCCTATATCTATTACATCTTCCGAATTACCCATAATTTTAAATGAAGAAGTGAGACATGCAATTAAGTGTATGAAGAAAGGAAAGGCTCCAGAAAATGATGGAATTATAATTGATATATTAAAAGAAGCAAGTGAAGAAATAGAAACAATTTTAGCAAAGTTATATACCAAATGTCTAAATGATAAAGATGTACTGGAAGATTGTAAGAATGCAGTAATAATATTAATATTTAAAAAAGGTGATAAAGAAGATATTAGAAATTACAGAGCTATCAGCCTTTTATCAGTTTTATATAAAATTTTTACCAACCTAATTACAACTCATCTACAGAGAACTTTGGATTTCCACCAACCAAGAGAACAAGTTGGATTTAAAAGTGGTTTTAGTACAATAGATCATATCCAGGTATTGAGAGAAGTCATAGAAAGGACAAATGAATATGCGTTGTCATTATGTTTTGGATTTGTAGATTATGAAAAGGCATTCGATTCTATACACATTTCTTCAGTGATTAAAGCATTGGATCATCAAGGTATAGATCCAGGATATTGTCATATTTTAAAGAATATTTATAAAAATGCAACAGCAACAATTAGATTACATAATGATACTGGAAAAATCAACATTGAGAAAGGTGTAAGACAAGGTGACTCCATATCTCCAAAACTCTTTACAGCAGTGCTGCAAGAAGTATTTTGTCGATTAAAATGGGAAACTAAAGGAGTGAAAGTAAATGGAGAGTATTTAAGTCATTTAGATTTTGCAGATGATATAGTTGTTTTTGCAAATAGTGCTTCAGAGCTGCAGGAAATGTTGCAGGAGTTAGCAGATGAAAGTAGAAAAGTAGGACTAAAGATAAATGTTAAAAAGACTAAAGTAATGTTTAATCGATTTGCTCAAAATATGAAAATAAAGATTGATTATGAAGAATTAGAAGAATTTAATAGTTAGAAATACCTTGGTCAGATTATTAATACATATGGAAACATAATGGAGGAAATTAATCATAGAATTAAACTTGGTTGGAGTGCTTTTGGTAGAAATAACTTGATACTAAAAGGAAATATGCCTATGTGTTTGAAAAGGATGGTTTTTAACAAGTGTGTTTTACCAGTTCTTACTTATGGATCTGAGACTTGGACACTTAATAGAAGAGCAATACAGAGACTTCAGACCACTCAAAGGAGTATGGATAGATGTATGTTGGGAGTAACAAGAAGAGATCGAAAACGCAATGTATGGGTAAGACAACAAACATGTGTTACTGATCTTATTGAAAAAATTAAAAGATTGAAATGGAGTTGGGCTGGACATATTGCTAGAAGAGATGATAATAGATGGACAATTGAAATTTTAAACTGGATTCCAAAAGATTGAGAAAGACCCAGAAAGAGGCCACATGTGAGATGGATGGATGAAATAAGAAAATGTGCAGGGGTGTTGTGGAGAAGAGAAGCTAAAGATCGGATAAGATGGATTAAACTTGGAGAGACCATCCTGCAGTGGATTGATAATGGTTGATGATGATGATGATGATGATGAACATTATATGGTTTTGGCAATTCAACAAAAAAGATAAGTTATAATACTTCATATTAGACCATTACAATATATATATACCTTAACTTTCATGATATCAGTTAACCTATTAAAATTAATTGATGGTTTATTCAACACTGAACTTATCCGAATATATCTTTCTAATTTTATTTACAACTTTTGGTGCATATGATAATTCATCCAGTTTGTTTCATTTATAAGTTTTTTCTCCTATGTGTAATATCTTTAAAACGTTCAACATGATTTTATAGTGCATATGAATATAGTCAAAAAATAATATGCACATGGTTTTTATTTTTTTATTGTTGTAGTAATTTCTGAGGAAAGAAATTATAGTAAACAAAAGATTAATGAAACTTGTTTTATTGTAAAAAATGTATATTTCATAAATTAGAGAGTTAACAATGTTTAAATCAAGAAAATATGTGTTCTTTTTTAAATTGTTAATGCCAACTGATGAGTGCTGTTTCAGAACGAAATGCATCTTGGAAGTCTTTTGGTCTTTTATTGTATCTTTATTAATATGATTTTTTTTAAAAATGAGGAAGTATGAAGGTTGTTTAATATATCTATAAACGAGTTAAATATGTGTTGATTTATTTGATAGCCATGATAATAGTGTTAATGCTTTTGTAGTATAATTATTTTAATTAATTTTTTATTTATTTTTTGTAGCATTGATTTAATGTTATTTATAATATTAACAGTTAGTTTATCTAACATATATATATACGAATTCGTGGTATTATTTCTGAAAATTCCGTGTAGTAAAAATATAATAGCTAATATATATAAATCCGACATAAAACTGTTGTATAGGTTAATAAACAAATATGCATTGTTTCCGGAATGTTAATTATTAACTGATAGTTTCATCGCAATCTCAAAACAAGGAAGTTTGTGTTTACGTGAATATAATCTTTATATTTGTATTGTTTTTAATTCTTTGTAAAAATTTCCGAAAATACGTAATTCAATATATATACAAAATTATATCTGAGCATTATAGGAAAAATAATTTCTTATTTTTAAAATCCCATGACACCAGCACTATTTTTTTTTTATAAATGTACATCATATATAAGTATGGATATTGTTTATTAATGCATTAATAATGGATCAAAAAAGGGGTTATTTCTGTAATAATTTACATACATAGATCGGACTATATATAAATTTATTATTTATATTTATAAAATTATATTTGCATTAGAATCATAGGGTTGTTAAAAATAAAATAAATTATTTCTGCTATAATACATAGATATACTTTCAAAATTATGTAAGCTATATTTAATATATTACCGACTTAAATATCTTACTCAATTTCCAATTACGTCAACAGTTGTTGTTGTTTTTTTTTATTATGTCAACGCTTCAGAAAATAAGTGATTATCCTATCTTCATTAATAGTTATTGACGTATGTGTATTATTTATTAATGGTAATACATTGTGGTTATTTACTTTTAAATTTATATACATATATGTGGGTGTATATTACAAAAACTATAAAAAGTGGATTTTGTATTACTTTTTTTTTTATAACTTGTGGGTAAAGCACTTCATTTAACAAAATGAAGTTGTCTCCATTATTATCATATATTGTTTTCTTTTTAAGTAAATATATAGTAGGTAAGAAATATCTTCTTTTTGTTCTACTTCTTACTACTACTACTATTACTATTACTACTACTGCTATTTCTACTACTTCTACTACTACTAATACTACTATTATTGTTGTTGTTGCTGTTGTTATTGTTATAGTTAGTAATGGTACTAGGTGTAGTAGTTATAGTAGCAGTATTTAGAAATGACTAGAGCTGTATCTATTTACAAAAAAAATGTAAAAAATGATTCAAAAATAATAAAATAATATTGATTTTAAAAATTATTTTTAGAATATTGAAAAATTGATGTTTTTCAAAAATTTAATATATATATATATCTTAATAAGACTATACCAATATCTCAACATGGTTTTGTATCGAAAAAGTCACTAGTTACTAATCTTAACACATTTCAAGGTCATTAAACTTATACTTTAAATCTTGGGGAAAAGAATTGATGTCATATTCCACTAGAATGTACCAATGTCTCTCCTTTTAATTCCTTTCCCCCTAATTTAGAGAACTGGATTTTTTCACAAGTATACCTAGTTAAAATAATAGTTTCTTAGCTCTCTTTTCATATAAGACTTTAAACGCCATCGGATTACAAGAAAGAATAATCACATTTTTTCTTATAAACGCTATGAAAATTAAATGACAGCCATAGAAATTGCTAGAGATTATTATAAAGATATCAATTCTGAAGAAAAAAATGAGTTTATATCATTTTTAATGGCTGAATGAGAGTGTCTGAGTGTTGTGGGTCCCTGGAACCTGAATCCTAGTTTCTTTGTAGTGGGAGCTGGGATGAGAGTGTTGTGGAGATTGTTTCCAATGCTGGATATTTCATTCATAATTAAAGAATGATAATATTATTCATTATGATTTAAATGCTTGAGTTATAAATGAAAGATTTTCAAGAAAAATGCAGTTGCCATTAAAGTGATTTTTTCAATGAAGCTTTCTTTATCTAAATTTATCATCAGTGAAATGCAGAGAAGCTGGGGATGGGTGCTACAGAGATAATTACTAATGCTGTCTATCTCATACATAAAAAAATTACGTTTTTTTTTTATTATGATTTAAGTGCATAAGTTACAAAATCAAAGATTTTCAAGGAAAAACCAGTTGAAACTAAAATGATTTACTCAGTAAAGCTTATTTTATCTAACTTTGTTATCAGTGAAAGTTAGAAAGGCTATGATGAACGTGGGTAGTGATATGAAGATAGTTCTAATTCTGAATGTCTCGCAACTAAGAAAGAAATAATAATGTTGTTCATTGTGGATTAAGTGCTTATGTGTAAATCAGAGTTTTTCATGAAAAGTGTAGTTAAAACTAAAGTGATTTGTGCAATGAAGCTTACCTTACTTAATTTTATTAACAGTGAATAGTTCAAATGCTTTATTTAGATGTTTGTTTTTGGATTTCATTTACCAATATTATGAAGATTCTACATTATTTCTTAAAACTGTGAATTATATTGGACTTCTAGACTTTATTAATCATCCTTAATTGTAACTAGAATATATACTAATGACTTTGATTTGAGAAACAGGAAGCCACATGCAAGCCATTAAAAATCTAAGGATATCTACGGCCAAATTATTTGTTGTCTCACACTACTACTGTTTGACTTGTCTTTGCTACCTGGAAATTGATATCTAGCAGTAGGAAAGGTCCCCATGGCCTGGGACCTGGATCTCCTATCCCAGGTCTAGGGGATTGATTAGGGATCATTACCGACACATATATCCTATTCTCTGGGTGGTTAAGATGATGTTTGCCCTGGTAGTTTCAAGGTTTATAGTACATTATGTAAAATGACATTTTTTTTAGCTTGGGACTGCAAGTTCACATGTGTTTTCTCCCTGGATGGTGGCATTGAGGTGCAGGTGGTTCTCGGGCTCTAACTCCCATGGTTTGAGCATCCCTATGAGATGAGGGGAACAGTGTCAATGCTGGTTTCTCTCTTCCTCTGAGGAGCATGAATGTTTGTGTCCTATACAATCTCAATCTCTCTGTTACCATAGGTATATCAATATACACTTAATAAAATCATGAGTTAAATGATGTTGCAAAAAAAATGTATTAAAGAACAATATTCAGGATCTCACTTAACTTATAAAATACTGGAATATGTTGAAATCTAATGTACAAAATAAACAAGTCTTCTCTTATAAACAACTTAGAAAATATGGATTTGTTAATTTTTTTATTTTAAAAAAAATTGAACCTTAAGAAAATAACATTATAAATTTTTAATGTAAATTTTTTTTCACATTTATGGAACTTAACTTGAGCTAATATTTGATGAATTTTAAATATTTTCTATATTTAAATATATAATGTATAGTCTAATATTAAATTAAACTTCTACTGTATTGGATTAAAAAAAGAAATGATGTCATATATCTGGATGGAGAACTGCTTTTATTTAGTCTATCATTAATTATAAATAATCATATTTGTTAAACGGAATGTATATATAAAATCAGTTAATTTGATAAATTCTCACTCTAAATATTATCAGGCTTATATTTATCTCAACTCTAAATCTAGTGAATTAATAAGTTTCAAGCAACATATATAATTCAACTAGGATTTTTGGCAGCATGGTTATGTAATAATTTTACAGCATATATTCACCAAAATATAAAACATTCAGAACTTTTACTATATGCTGACAATAACAAAACATCCAAGGTAATATATGATTCAAACTAAGGGATTAAGTGAAAGATGTTTGAAATGGTTTTTAAATGTGATATAATACTATTAACTTGAAAATATATTTAGAGAAATATTTTCTTGTGTTAAGAAGCTGTACAGTTTTTTAATACAAATTACTATATAGATAATAAAAAAAAAACTAAAAAAATCACAAGAAATATAAAATAATTTTTGACAATAATAACAGTACATCACATGATCACCATTTCTTATGCTTGTTCATAATTGTTCTTGAAACAGGCAAAACTATCCATACACTAGTGTCACTAAGTGTAAGCCAGATTAATCAATGGATGCCATTAGTCTTGTGCATAAAATCCATATCTAGTGCCTTCTCATCCAAATCCATAGACTGTGATTTTGTCGGGGAGGAGCCTTGGATCTGACAGCACTGCATCTAGATCTTTGGATTTTATGCAACTCTCTAGAAACCACCTTGTATCTCTACTTAACTACAAAACTATGAGTCTAAAATTGAAAACCCTATAATATTTTCAATCCAAACTCAGTAGCTTATATAGTCATATAAGTTTGAACTCAGTTCAGTACCCATACGTTTTTGGGTCTTTGGTTCTTTAATAACCATAGCCACAACTATCTTATTAGGCAAGAATGGTTTTAAACCACTAAGAATTACATGATGTCCATTTCTTATACTTACTCCTAATTGTTGTTAAACAAGCAAAACTCCCAATACAGTAGTGATATGCACTGCAAGCCAGAATAATCAATAGATGCCAGAAGGCTTGTGCATAAATCTTTATCTAGTGACTACCATTGATTACTCTGTCTTGCACTGAATGACACAATTATATAAGAGTATTGCCTGTTTTAATAATAACAGTAGTAATAATCCATAAAAAATACAAAAAAGTTCTAAAACTACTGAAATAATATTGAGAAATGGTACTAAATTCATCATACAATTTAAAAATTATGTTATTTAAGTCTCTAATATTGTCTATTATACACTTTTGATCAGAAATATGGAATACTAAATTATCCTTTTTACCTCATTTACAAATGTTTGTTAGCAAAAAAATAATAACATGGGTGCCATCTTTAGATTTGTGACAATACAAAATTTAAATAATTGATGTCATTGGTTTTCCCTCCTTTGAATATTAATTAATTATTTGAAATCCTAACTCTTACCAGGGATGCAATTTATTACAATCAGTGTTTATTATATACAAGAATTTTAACATGCTGGGTGAAGAAGTTGTTAATGGTAAGAAAACAATCAAAATAAATTAATGTAGGCCTACTGCTTTTGAGATTTCCCCCCTCATATTCAAAACCAAAACAGATTTTAAATCATTGTTGTAATATTGATAAATGATAATGTATATAAATTAACTTGTCCATTTTCTGGAGTCAGGGAAACATGTGTCATGTCTATTGATCATGTTGTTATCATTCATGATAAAATATGCTTCTTTTATTTTCTTTAGCAATCATTATTCTTACTCCACACTATTTTGGTGTTGGAGGTTTCGAACCTATGACTGGCCTGTTTCTCATGTTCAAAAAATATTGAGATGTTATTGTTGTTTTTTTTTTGCTCTTCTGTATGTATACATGTGCTGAGCAGCTATTACATTTTCAAAATATATTTCTCTAAAAAATAAAGATTATTTTTATCTTTCTTATAGATGGAAATATAGAAATCCTAATTTGCTTTACAATATCATAAATCAACAAGTTATTCTATCTGATATATCTGCTGCTATGGTAATTTGGGCATACAATTCTTTCCATTTTATTCAAGCTTATTGTTCCATTGTCTTTAAATGGTTCTGTTTATTCAGACTAACCAGTTTAAATAATTACATTTTTACAAATACAAATATCATTAATTTAGACCATAAAAAAATTGAATTATTCTTAAATTTGATTCGTTGTTATTGGTCTATTTAAATTTGCTTTAATGAAATAATATTTATTTTACTTCTTTGTTTTTATTTCCTTTAATTATTATATTATTTGTGTTATGTTAATTACATTTGCTGTTCTAAAGTTTAATCTGTAATTGGCTACATGTTGTTGTTATCTCTTAAATAACTTAATTGGCTGCTGCTACTGCTGCTGCTACTGCTACTACTACTACTACTACTACTACTACTACTACTACTACTACTACTACTACTATTATTATTATTATTATTATTATTATTATTATTATTATTATTATTATTATTATTATTATTATTATTATTATTATTATTATTATTATTATTATTATTATTATTATTATTATTATTATTATTATTATTTCAAAGGATACACTTTATTAGTATTCAAAAAGGTTACACAAGTTATATTGATAACATAGTTCTTACATATAAATTGATTCACAAAACTGCA
This sequence comes from Epiperipatus broadwayi, assembly GCA_028023455.1. Lineage (NCBI taxonomy): Eukaryota > Metazoa > Onychophora > Udeonychophora > Euonychophora > Peripatidae > Epiperipatus > Epiperipatus broadwayi. Next base: position 277,553 of record JAQFVV010013029.1, on the reverse strand, counting down.
TATGAACAATGATTTGATCAGTGCATTGTATGTTTTAGCAAACAAGAAGTATTTAAGAAAAAAAAGTTCAACAAAGTCAAAGGTGATCACACAATAATACGATTATATACAATTAGATGTATTCCAATTAAACTAAAGCATAAATGCATCCACTTTGTGTCATTTATAATGGTATGAAAAGTAGAGCTGCTTTAACCCAATCTAGAGATACATGTAGAGGGGGTTCGAATCTCACCTATCTTACCAGATTGCCACTAAGCGACTTACTCCCCAAAACTAGAATTTCTTCTCAATGTATGCCCGGTGGTCAGGGAGAGACAAGACTCTAAGGAGAAATTTACAAATAAGAATGGGTGGTATATGAATGTATTACAAATAAAGAAAGATTTATTGTTCACAAAAAAATTAAAGTTTATTATTTACAAAAAAAAAAAAAAAACACAAGATCACTATCTAAAGAGGTGGTCAATAACTTCTCAGTCTACCTGAGAACATCAATGGACTGACAATAACTACAGATAGGGAGTAGACATCGATTTTAGTTCACAAATTATATTACATTTACTTAGCATAGAATGAATGATTTTTGGAAGAGAGAGAGAGAGAGAGTAAAGGAATCACTCAGAGGTGGCAGAGAAATAAATAAAAATTAAAAAAAAAAACAACAAATTACTAGTTAAATAAATGTTCTTTGAGCTGTGATGAAAACAGCCTATAACTTAAATTTGAACCTCTTTCTTTTCTTTCTTTTTTTTCCTTAACTCACATCATCAGGTTTTATGCACAGTGCCTTGAGCATAGAAGATAGTCAGGCTCAATAAAACAAATGTATTAACTAAATGTATTACTCAGAGATTCAATGTTTTCTCCTTTTACTTGTCAGGCAGTTTTCCAGAGATATTTCTCTCTATGAGGAGTGTAGAACAAAATGAAGGCTGGATAGTGCTCCGACCCTAAAACATAGTAGGGTGAGAAGGAACTTTTTCACAGAGCATGATCCAAGTTCAAAACAGAGCATAACGCTTATGTCCAGTCACTAATAGATTTTACGCATAATGATTTCCGAAATCTTATCCGGAGATGTCTGTAAGATAATCCCACCAATATGGAGATTGAAATAAGACATAATTTATAAAGATATTTCCGACTCTCCAAGTAACACGTGAAACATTAAGATGGAATAATAATCTGTAAAAAAAAAATCAAGCCTGAAATTAAATATTAATATCTAAATTCTTATGCCACAAAGCTCTCACAAAACTAAGGTAAAAACTTAGATAAAAAAGAATTTTCCTTATATTATCGATCTTTACATAATCGTTTAGATATATATCTTTACTAGTAGCTTAATAAAAGGATACTGAAACTCCATTTAACCAACTCTACCCACCTTTATCAATGAAACTTTTTTAATGTTTCTTGATTATAAAAACACTCTCTCTCCCATATAAAATATACAGGTTATTTCAAAGCATTTCACTCTAATTAAAATGACTATATATATGCACCTATGCAATTCTAATTCGGATTGAAAAAGCAAAACGAGAAACAAAAAAAAACAACTATAAGCTGAGTTTAGTTTCAATTATTTTGCTTTTTCTTTAAGTAAACCGAAATAAGAATGATCTATTGATTTCTTTTTCAACAAAAAAAAAAAAACATTAATCTAATTGAATATGACCTTTGCGCTTCTGCCAAGGTAAAATACTTTATATATTTAAAAACAAAAAACAAATGACAGAATATTTTATTATTCTGCTTTAATTATTCACACAAAAGTGATCAGACTCTATTGTCAGAAAAATAATCAAAATTTTTAATAGTAACCTTTAATAAAACGTTTTAAAACAAATTAAATCACACACATAATATATATATATATAATTATAATTGAAATAATATTTTTAAACGGTTTATAAACAATTCAAACAATCTTTAAATCCACAGAAGTACTTTCGGTTACTTTCAAACCTGCCTCAACTGCTATTAAATTCAAAAACTAAAAGCGGAAGCAAACGTCATCAATTCAAATTCCACGAATCTCGTATTTTAATGTTAGAAGCTTGTCGATTTATCAAATGTGTTTTATTCCTGTTTATAAAAATTGCCTCTTTAATTTTTCTTTTACTATGGTTTCTCTCTTCATGAAGAATTTTCACATTTTCAAAATTAAATTTAAATTTATGTTTACATGTTTTTTCATGATCAAAGAAAACTGAAGAAGATATTAAATCACCATTATTTTTATTTTTTACACGCTTATATAACAATTCGTGTTCCTTCAATCTTTTCTCAATGTTGCACCTAGATTCACCTATATATGATAGCATACAATCACAAAAAATTTGATATATGACATTACTTTTTTGCTTGATAGGTATGACATCCTTAGAATTATTAACTAATTTGTTAATATTGTTTGGAATGTAGAATGAAACATTAAATACATTCTTATATAAATCCTTAAAAAATTTTACTTGTGGATTTGAAATAAATGGAATAGATATCCATTTTTTATTATTAATCTTCATTTCTTTTAAATTATAATTTTTTTTTAAATTGACTTAAAGTATTGTTTATTTGTTCCATTTTATAACCAACATCAAGCAATTCCTTGGCAAATATCTCAATATTATTCAATTTATCACTTTGGTAACGACATAATTTTTCATTTCGAAACAAAAAAAAAAAAAAGATTTAAAACTTGCAAGTTTTAAATCTTTTTTGTTTCGAAATGAAAAATTATGTCATTACCAAAGTGATAAATTGAAAAATATTGAGATATTTGCCAAGAAATTGCTTGATGTTGGTTATAAAATGGAACAAATAAACAATACTTTAAGTCAATTTAAAAAAAATTATCATTTAAAAGAAATGAAGATTAATAATAAAAAATGGATATCTATTCCATTTATTTCAAATCCACAAGTAAAATTTTTTAAGGATTTATATAAGAATGTATTTAATGTTTCATTCTACGTTCCAAACAATATTAACAAATTAGTTAATAAGTCTAAGGATGTCATATCTATCAAGCAAAAAAGTAATGTCATATATCAAATTTTTTGTGATTGTATGCTATCATATATAGGTGAATCTAGGTGCAACATTGAGAAAAGATTGAAGGAACACGAATTGTTATATAAGCGTGTAAAAAATAAAAATAATGGTGATTTAATATCTTCTTCAGTTTTCTTTGATCATGAAAAAACATGTAAACATAAATTTAAATTTAATTTTGAAAATGTGAAAATTCTTCATGAAGAGAGAAACCATAGTAAAAGAAAAATTAAAGAGGCAATTTTTATAAACAGGAATAAAACACATTTGATAAATCGACAAGCTTCTAACATTAAAATACGAGATTCGTGGAATTTGAATTGATGACGTTTGTTTCCGCTTTTAGTTTTTGAATTTAATAGCAGTTGAGGCAGGTTTGAAAGTAACCGAAAGTACTTCTGCGGATTTAAAGATTGTTTGAATTGTTTATAAACCGTTTAAAAATATTATTTCAATTATAATTACAATATTATTTTTAATTAACGGATATTTTTATTTATTTTACATATATATATATATAAGAACTAAATGTACATATACGTTTTTGTTAATGAAAATATTTATAGTAAAGCAAACACTAATATAAAGATTTATATTACCGGTAATTTTTGAAATGCATATGTGCTGTGTACAGCCACTCACTCGGCTTAACAATCAGGTAAATAGACAACAGAAACAAAATGATTAGAAAAATAGTTTAATGGAATTATCAGTCAGATAAATATTACATATATAGTTATAAGACAATTAAGTTGACTTACAAATGCTGGCCATGAAGGCATATGGAAAACATAATATAGACCGGTGTGGCCTGCAGTTCCTAGGTCCACTTTTTAACCTTCAGTGGTGGAGTTCACTGGGTTTGTTCCATTGATAAGTTGAAACTCTTGACTTTCGTGTGCATTCAATGAGTTCCCCACTGCAAGTGCTGCGAAGTTATTTTTTGTTCCTTCTTTTTTCTTGTTAAGGAATGTTTCAGAAACCAATCAATTTTCAGCTATTGTCTACTTTTAGTAATCAGCACTTTTAATTCTTCAACCGCCTCTTACGAGGCATCTCATCGACATCTGACGTCATTCTAATTCTGCTAGTTTTAATGGTAGAATATTCGTTTGACAGTTATTGATTACGTTTTTAAAAGTTCTGTAAGATGGTGCCCTCTTCCGAATTATTTTACAAGTAAAAAATAAAAAAAAACGCATTTAAAACTAAACAAAGAAGAACCTTGTCAATGATTGGCTGTCAGCTGGCTCTCAGCCAAAAAAGACATTCTGATTGGCTGGAAAGAACAAAAAAACGCCTGATTAAAGAAAATAAAGAAAAACGCTGAGATTTTCATTTTGAATGTAATTTAAGTATTAAAAAAATATAAAATGAGAAATTAAAATAGTTTTTTAAAAAAATATACTAAAAAAACAAAATTATTTTCGAAAAATATTGAAGATTTTAGTAAAAATATTTAAGATTTAGCAAAAGAAATCTTTACTTTTCCATACGTAAAATTGAAAAAAAGCGTTTGCGTCAGCACTTTTTTGTTTAGACATTCGCTTTATATTTGCCGAAATTGAATATATTTTATAATAAATAAATAGCAATTTATTTTTGAAAGAACTTTCATTTTCTTTCATAATCTGAAAAATTTGTAATATACTTTTTATAAACATATCTGAGTTGAATTTAAAATTATAGGCGAATATGTTTTAACAATAGGCTTTGTCTTCAGTTTGTGAGTTGGCCAATTAAAAGATTTGATTTTTAACCTCATACAACCAATAATATAATTAGCGGTTTAAGGGTTAATCTAGCGGCCATATTAGTTTCTAATCTGGAGCGCTTATCTTTAATAGCGTACCAAATTTAATTACAAAATTCCTGTCTATTTCATTTAATAAAACTTATTTTAATAAAACATTAATTATTATATACGTATAACTTATTTTAACAAAACTTATTAATTATTATACACATATATAGCAATATGTCTTTTAATGAGATAGTATTATGGAGATTTCAGTGTACTACACAAGTGACGGCTTCTTTTAATTTTGGTCCTTCATGACCCATGACCGGCAGCAGGCATTTGGTCCAGCAGGAAAATGTTTTGGCACCAACTCTACATTTTGATATTACGCTATTCCAGTTCCAGCAAAACAGGAAACCGACGAGAGAGAGAGAGAAAAAGATCAATTAGGCTATTTCCATTACAGCACCTGAAAATTCTTTAAATTTCTTTGAATGTTAGTGGTTCAAAAATCTACAGTGGGAGAGCTAATATCATCTTAGTTGCAGGAGCTCTTCCCCACAGGTTAACATATCTTTCTTTCACCACTTAAATATCTTGTGCTGTTCTTCAGTCCTAGCAATTGAACTGACTCAGGTAAAAGCCACACAGAAAACTAAACGGTTCTCTCTCTCTATCTACACAACTTGTTAGCCATCTTGCATTCCAATCCCCATTGTTCATTATCTTATTTTTAATTACAATCTTTTTTAATTAATTATTTCTTTTTTTATCTAATTAATCTTTCTTCTCTAATGAGTTCTAAAAATTGTATTTCCCTATCTAAAATAAAATAATTTTATTTTCTGAAATTAAAAGAACATTTTTTCTACTTTAAATTTAGTCTACATTCATTGTGGTTGAACTCAGAGTCTTTGTTTAACCACAGTGAATGGTGAATGGTGTATATATGTATACCTTCACAGTTGACTTCAAATCTGGCACAAGGTTCCATATTAGATAAGGTTTTTCTGTTAATACTTTTATATAAGTTCTTGAATATTCCAAGTATCAATGTTCTTAGTATGAGCTGTGATCTTCAAGTCTCTTTCTTGTATAGTTTGCAGTTTATTTCTGAATGTGTTTGGGTGCCTTCTGTGGTTATGATTATATATGAAATTACACCTTGTCCACCATAAGGCATAGAGTATAAATGTGCTGATTCTTTTTTCAGCAAAGATACCCCTTTTAAATGAGTCAAAAAGGGTTTTCACATTGATGTTTCTATCCTTGAGTGAAGTTCTGATTATTTCACAAATGTTTTCTAGACTTGAATATGAGAAAAAAATGTGGTTTTGTGTCTCTGAGACTCTATGACAAATATTACACATATCATCTATATCTTTGTAGTTTCTTTGGTACTTCGAAAAATGTTGTGTAGATAGCGAGTCAAGATTTATCTTAAGGAGAAAGTCAAAGTATTTCCATTCAAGTAACCATAGCTTGAATTTGTGATATAATTGTTTATTAGTGATATGAAGTGGAGATTGTACATTATCTTGACTTGGATGTAGAAGGTGATGAACTACCAAATATTTTTATTTGGCTTGTGGGGGTTTGAAGTTAAGTTTGTGATTAGTAGTAATGGGGAAAGTAATGTGTTTAAATATCCCTGGAGAGGAGGTAGTCTATCTATGAGGGTAATTTTGGCAGAAATTTCTAAATATGGTAATTTTTGTGCACATGTAGAAATTATATTCAATGTTTTTGTATTCTGAAGGTATGTATTGAATGGAGGACAAAGCCATTTTTTGAAAATGGTTTTCTTAGACATTTTACTGATATTGAAATAATATTTTTTCCCAGAATAGTTTCCTACATAAGTAGTCTATTTTATTTGTAAATGCTTTGGTATAAATGATTGTTGGAGTAAAATAAGAGATTTTTGTAATCACTAGCATGTTAAACAACACCATTTTGGTGTATAGAGAGAGATAAGCTTTGGAGAGTTAATTGACAATCTTTTCAACTTTCTCCATTAATTTTTTCTGTATGGGTAATCTCATAGGTGAATGGTGTAAATAGAAGTTGAACCCAAAAATGCACTTGGTCTACCTTTGAAAACTATAGTAATGCTATTAGCAGTGAAGATCTATCATGCACATGATTTCTCCATATTAAATGTTAATTTAAATTCTTTTGTAAAATTGGTAAGTATTTTCAGAAGTTTGGGAATTTACTTTTGGGATGATAGGAATACTGCTATATCATCCATATATGCAATGCATGAGATGTTGTCATTGATGATAAGCACATAGACTCCTGACAATTCATTTTCTATTATTTTTATAAGGGGATTGATATCGGCAATGGACAGTAATGCACTGAGGGGTGAGCCCTGAGGAATGGACTGCTGCTATTATTATTATTATTATTATTATTATTATTATTATTATTATTATTATTATTATTATTATTATTATTATTATTATTATTATTATTATTATTATTATTATTATTATTATTATTATTATTATTATTATTATTATTATTATTATTATTATTATTATTATTATTATTATTATTATTATTATTATTATTATTATTATTATTATTATTATTATTATTATTATTATTATTATTATTATTATTATATTAGTTTATTTAAGATTTGCATATTGTGAATTAATTTGATATAAAATTCAATTATCTACTGCTGTTATATGATTTATTATGTTTAACATAGTGAAAAATTATTTATGAGAATAACAGTAGCAAAAACATTACTTTTTGATATATCTCAAATCAGTTTTCATCCTCTTTTTAATGATATGTATTTTAAAAGACAGAAGGTGCTACACATGTATAATATACAAAACTTGCATTATCAACATTCTATTGGATTATTTAAGATTTAGCTGCAAGACTTTTACTTTAGCACTGAGATTTGTAAATGTTATAAAAGTATATGGAACAAAACAAAGCTTTATATATGTGATTTAAAAGACAAATGACAAGCATTGTTTGCTGAGAGGTCAGCACACCCATGTTGCAAGCAAGCAGTTGGTAGCAGAATGTAGGTCTTTTCAAGTTCAAACCACCTTCTCTGATATTTAGCTTCTCTTCACCCCATCACCCCTGCATACTTTCTTATTTCATTCATCCATCTCACATGTGACCTCTGTCTGGGTCTATACAATCTCTTGAAATCCGGTTTAAGATTTCATTTGTACATCTACTATCATCTCTTCTAGAAACATGTCCAGCCCAACTCTACTCAGTCTTTTAATTTTTTCAATGAGGTCAATCACACCTGTTTGTTTTCATACCCATGTATTGCATTTTTGATCTTTTCTTGTTACTCCTAACATATATCTCTCCATACTTCTTTGAATGGTCTGAAGTCTCTCTATTGTTATTCAATTAAGTGTCCATATCTCAGATCCATAAGTAAGAACTGATAATACATATTAAAAATCTTTTTTTTTTCAAACACATAGCCATATTACCTTTCAATATCATGTTGTTTCTACCAAAGGTACTCTGTCCAAGTTTAATTCTATGATTAATTTCATCGATTATGTTTTCTTCTGTATTAATAATCTAACCATTATATTTGTATCTGTTAACTTCTTTTAACTCATCATAAGCTATCTTTACTTTCATATTTTGTAAAAATGCTTTGAACATCATTTTATTCTTTTTAACATTTATCTTTAGTCCTAGTCTCCTACTTTCATCTGATAACTCCTGCATCATTTTCTTCAGCTCTAAAGCATTATTTGCAAAAACAACTTCATCATTTGCAAAATCTAAATGACTTAAATAATCTCCATTTACTTTAAATGTTTTAGATTCCCATTTTAATCTGTAAAATCATTATTGCAGCACTGCTGTAAAAAGTTTTGGAGATATAGAGTTACCCTGTCTTACACCCCCCCTACTCAATGTTGACTTTTCTAGTATCATTATGTAATCTAATTGTTGCTGTTGCACTTTTGTAAATATTCTTTAAAATGTACTGGATGTATATCTTGCTCATCCAATGCTTTAATCACTGAAGAAATGTTTATACAATCAAATGCCTTTTTCATAATCTACAAATCCAAAGCATAATGACATCTCATATTCGTTTGTTCATTCTATAACATCTCTCAATACCTGGATATGATCTACAGAATTAATATAAATTAAAATTAATTTGAATTAATATTGCATAATTAATAATGTGTGTTAATATGGCACAGGGTAAAACAATTGTTGCATGTTGTGTGTGTGAATTAATGTATTATTTGATGTTGGTGTATAAATATAGTTTTAATTTCTATTTCATGGCATTGCCTTGACATTATTTTTATATTGATTTTTATATTTATTTAATCAGAGAATGTGTATTTATGTGCATATGCAACAAAATATGGCAAAAATTAACAATTTGATTTTTTACATCGTGAAAATTATGTTGATTTTTTTAATGGCTTTTAAATTTTCTTTTGCCCCTTAAGAGTAGAAAGGACATATTTTTTTCCATTTCCAGATCATGCAACTGTGTGTCAAAATATTTCCCTTTTAACTTTATTATTTTGTATTTTTATGTAAATATATTAAAGACATATACATGTATAAAATTATGTTGCCATAAGACAATGTTTTTTTTCCAGTTATATTGAGTCATTGATAGTATTACACTTTTATTATTCTGTTTGTATTTGCGCAACAAGAAATCTTTTATGAATTATATTTGCTTTTGTATTGAACTCTGTTAGCAGTACCATAGGAGAAAATTTATGTACGATTTTAAATATATCTATTTTTACAATTCAATTATCAACAGTGTGTGGCCTGTGCAAATTCTTGTTCAAGCTACTCTGTATGATTAAGTGCTAGTTGCTGGTTGTTGTTTTTTTCCAAATAAAAAGAGGAAGTTTTTAAATTCAATTTCAATTTAAATATTTATTTTCAAAAATTTACTTGAGGAATATTTTAATTTATATTATGTAAATTATTTTATCAACAGTAATTAGTACTGCTATGTTTATCGCTTATTACCTAATTCAGGTATAAATTCAGGTACTAAATTCTAGTATCTTATATTATTAAATGAATATCATATTCATTAAATACATGTACGATTTGGTTCTCATCATCACATCAATTTATACAGAAAATGTAGTTAATAATGTTATGGTAAACATTGTTTAACATAAAAGTATATTTCAAAAGTTACATTAAAAATTATTATTTCAATTTTTTTTTTTTTTTACATTTGCATTAATTAAAATATGTTATATTATTTTTATCTTTTATCCCAAGTATATTTAATATTATAGTGGGTAGCATAAATGCACCCTTTCTACCTACTGCATTATTTTACTTTTCATGGTGCAAGATTATACATTAAGATATGTTGTTAAAAATTTCTCATTAGATACATGAATATAATTATTATTAAGATAAGAACATTAAATATTTTTAGTGTATTTATCAATTCTAGGCAAAGATTATTTGAAGTATTTTGATACTTGAATATATATCAATTGCATATTTCATTATTTATTTTGAGTGTAAACAATGTAATTATTTATATCATCAAATAAGAATAAACCTATGTGATTTGACACAATAAAAGCCTGAAAATGAAATGAAGTAAAAGGCTACGCTATGAATAAAATACAAATGCGAATTTTAGATAAAATAAGAACCTGCGTTTTGGATTAAATAACAACTTGACATTTAGATAAAATAAGATTTTTATTGTTTATATTTGTGCTGTAATATATTTTGTCCATAATAGGATTTATTTTCTTGTACAAGTCATAGTTATTTTGGTGCCCAGCTAGTTATATATATATATGAGTTATTTTGGTGCCCAGCTAGTTATATATATATATGAGTGAGTGTGTGTGCATGTGTAATATTCAAATATAATCCTCATGCTAAATATATATGTGTGTGCTCATACATGTAATATTCAATTATAATCTCTGTGCTTTGGAATTAAATTTGAATACTACATAGTTTCTAAAAATTCATAGTATTAATACGTAGTAAGTTGAAAAATGTTATTAATATTAATATATAAATGAAAATAATGGATGTAATTGTGAATAGAGAAACATCTTCATGCCCACAAATTAAAAGGCTTCAGATTGGCCTATATAATGTAAAATACGTTATCTTGTGTTTGAGTTTGAAATAGTCCTCAGTACTCAACATGACATAACCTAACTATTATAAGATTAATATATTGCATATATTAAAATTGGGAATTTTTTGTCTTTAATTATATATACATGTGTGTGTTTATGTTACTGTGTCCATTATAAATAATAATTGAACTGCCCTCTTGCTGACATTTTCAAGATCGTTGTTTAATAAGAAAATGGACCCATTTCTATTTTATACATCATTTTATTTAGCATTCTCTATATAACAGCCAGTGAGCAAACTTAAACCAGCCTATATTTCTTGATGAAAAGCGTTTTTTTTTTATTGAACTAATATTAAGTTAATAAATTCAATATATTTTTTTGTAATATTTATACTACAAAATAAATAAACATATGCCATGTATGGAGTAATAAGTATTTTTTTTTAATATTGAATAAATAAATATAAGTTCATATGAAATTTATCAACTGTATTTTAAATAATAATGGATCTGTCTTCTAGCTGCAATTTGACATGTATTTGTTTATTATACAGTTTTAGAAATGATTGAAATATCTTCTATTTAAAAATCATTTTACATTAAAATGCATTGTCTGGATTAACATTGTTCTCTGGCGGTTATTGTTCTAGATACCTCATAAAAAGATCTAACATATGGTAAAAATTGATCATGTTATTTTACAGTGAAAATTTTATCATACAGTTCAATTATTATTTAAATTAACCTTAATAAATTGCATAGGATCCTATATTAAATCAATATTAAAATATTATTTAACATTTTATATACATGTAAATAAATGATCTCAAGGTAAAATGGGTTTTATATATCATGTCTTTGGTTATATCAAAGTTAATTAAAGTAAACCACATTTCATCATGATAATAGATGAGCTCATTTGCATTGAAATAACAATAGTAATTGTATGGTTGTAATGGAGATAATTCTGTGATGTGGTTGTTGAATAACATATTTTATATTTTGCAGTATGTTAATATTTATTTGCAAGAACAAACTATTCCAGAAACTTGATAATTTGATTAGTTCATCACAATTCTTAATAAAATTTGTTTCTTAAACACTTCTATAATCTTTATAAATACTCTTTGATGATGGTGATTGCAAGTATATATGATGTTAGTATTTGCAAAATTGATTTGATGATCATTGGGTAAAATATGGATTGCAAATTTTGAAGATGTTGAGGTTGTTTTAACTGGATTAATTTGTTCATCTATTTTGTAATAATATGTTGTTTGATCCCTTCTGTGTTTGCATTTAATATAATATCAAATAAAATATTTCTCTGAACATTTGAACATTTATTTTCAGATTTATGTGATGGTCATGATTATTATTATTATGATATTTATGACTATTCATATCCTGAGCCTGTGGAAAACCTAATTGCACCAATATCAGATCCTAATTGTGGATTATATCCTAGTAATAGAGCTAAACGCATCATTGGAGGTAAATCTGCTCATATAAAAGATGCTCCATGGATGGTATTATTTTCATTTTATTTTATATTTACATTGTCATTATCTTTTACCTGTAATAAAATTTTACATCTTTACAAATATTTATAATGTTTTTTTTTTATTAATTTTATTGAATACTTGTTTTAATTTTTTTAAAAATATATACCATTTTAAAAAAATATTTTTATAAAAGCAAACTCATACTGAGTAAATTTTCGTTTTAACTAATATAATAAGAAGGGATAAAATGCAGACATTTAAGCTCTTACATCTATTTACTTCATTTTATACAACCAGTACACATGTCCACATATATCTGGAAAAGATAAGTGTTCTCTAACATTATATATATTTTGTGCTGAACCAGCATTCATCAATTGGTCCAGATCATCTACCACCCATATACACAATCAGTGCTCAGATTATATTAAGATAAAAAATATGAAACTTTAATGAATAAGGTTCAATCATCTATACTTTTCAGCCATCCATCACATTGATAATCTGATAATAGAATGCTCAAATTTAAATATCAGATACTAAATATATTATTGTATTGATATGAGTTTTCTATGTGATACTGCAAGAAAATTTAACAGTTTGCAAGTTCTTCATTATGTAATTAAAGCATTAATATTGGAATTGACTTTGAAATATTGTCTTTACTAACTTGATATTTCCAATATCATTTACTTGAAATAAACTCAGATATAGAATGTGACATAAAAAAACTAAATGATTAAAATGTTAGATTTATTGATAATAGGTATATACAATGGTTTTCTATGATAGTTATAAATGTTTATACTGTTATAAACTATTTAAGAATTTGTATAGATTGACATGAGATCTAATATGTTTGTTTAGTCAGATCATAGAACCGAGAAAAATTAGTGTGTGTTTAAGACATTTGAAATTATGTTTATACATTAGTCAGTTATTTAAGTGTTTCTCTGATCTGTTATACAGTTTAGTAATCATTAGGATTAGAGTCATTTTGTAGGTAAGGTATTTTGAACAGTTTCCATATATGTTTATTGCAATATAAATTAATATAGTCACAATTTACTTCTGAATTGTTAAACTAATATATATATATATATATATATATATAATGGTCAGGGATAATGATGAAGTCTCCAGTCTTACCGCATCTTCTGACAGAGCACCACTAGGCTACTTTGAACCTAGAAAATTTATAAAGTTGACAGATATGTGCTGTTAAGACCGCGACTGCCAGCCCTTGCCACTAGTTCATGGAGTAGCAGGATTTTAAACATTTATTAACTATATTTCTTTTAATAAACAATAATCAAAAAAAAAAAAAACAATCACTGTCAGTTTTAATACTACAAAAAAAATTTATTTACATATATAATTAATAACACCCAAACTTTAAAAAAATAATTTTTATAACACAAGAAGAAATTTATGTTTTATTCTGTTCCATTATTATTTTATTTGTTTTTATCTTTAATTTTAAATATTAAAATGTTGAGTATAGATGAACTACCTAGACACACTCACAAATTTTCAAATCACTTGACTCCAGACTAAAAATCTGCAGCCACACCAATACTCACTTCCAGATATATATCGCCAACCAATGCAATATGGACATGTTAGCATAGAATCACATCAACAGGAATGTGCATCTGAACAACATGATATTATTGGAAAAGACATGGCCTTCATCCCACAGGAATCTGCATCTGTCAGGTGAAGGAAGCATGCATATAAAATAATAAAAAGAAATGCTACATATGGATGGGAGAGCGGTCTTATCTTGCCGGCTTATCGTCCAAAATCCATAGAGCTGGAATGGGTCAATGGCGCAGGAAATACGTCTGCATCCATTTCAACGGTATGACTACCTCATTGGAGTCATGCATTCATTTGGACTCATCGCCTTAGGTGCTAACACACTTCACATTACATTGATATAAACATCCACATATCTCTCCACCAGCATTGACACAACTACAAAACAAATAGTCCAAAATCAAAACCCCTTTAAACTAACATATATTTAAACTAGTCTAGAAGCCACATGTACTCAACTAACTTTTAAATCATTTTATTAATTTAATAAAAATAAAATATTTAGTTTACAGTTTTAAAATCATTTTAAAATAACATTTACATTTTAACTTATTATTTTTTTTTACTACACATTTACATAACCTACTTTTTTTTTCTAAATTTAATAATGCACAAATAACAATGTGTTTCTATTTTTAAATTTAAGTTTGCAATCACAAATCCCTACCCTATTACAAACAGATCTTTTAGCATAAAAAATAAAATACAATACATTTTGAAGAGATTATGTTTTAACTTTAGATCAGAGTTTTAAAATTGCAAAGTTTATAAAAGATACACAAAGTTCAGGTTTATTCAGGAAAAAAAGGTTATAGTTCATTTTTTAGACACAAATAAAATCCAAAAGATTTTAAGCTTAAGAGAGTTTATATTTAAGTTGATCATTTATAAATGTATACCTCTTTTTTGTCCTGTGCTTATTCCTTCATGACGAAGATCTAATTTATGCAAGGGCCTTTTCTTGCAGACGATGATGATTTATGAAGCTGCATTTATGATGTTTTCTGAAGACAATACCAGAGGTTTGATCTTGGGATCCGTGGAGATGAAAGCTGCCTTCAGCTGGCCGCACCGAAGGAAGCACGATGAAGCTAATTACATTTTTTTTGGTGACAGTGATAACTTTTAAAATTATTTTTACAGATGAATTCAAAACTTTAATTTTCTGATTCTCCAACTAATTATTCCCTTTGGATTTTTCTTTTTATAGTCATCGGGCACATTATCTCTGGAATGCATGGATTCATCAAACATATTTCATTATTTATATTTTTTTGGTTTATTCTTTGTGTCCAAGGTAAGATTTCGGGTTTTCCACTGAGGTCTGTGTCTCTATCTCTGGGTGGGAACTCTTATCTATTTTGTAATCATTTTTTAATTGCCATTTTGCCTTAAGGATCTGTTTGTAATTTTTATATTTGAAAATTAAAAAAATCTTCGCTATTATTAAAAAAAAAGGTTTTTTATTATATATTTTATTTAAAGATTAGAATCTTTGCTTCGATTCTATAATTTATTTATTTTTTTAAAGCTTATTTTAATACTTAATCAATCTAACATATTAATAAATTAATAATTCGTTATTTGTGCATTTTGACAGTTTGTTTTTAATTCTGTATTATATTAAAATGTTACTATTAAATTTGAATGTAATACATATATATATATATATATATATATATATATATATATGTAATATAGTTTCTGTTATATATATATATATATATATATATATATTAAAACAGAAACTCTGTTTCATGTGTCTATGTATTCTAAGAGCTATTTTATCCTTCCATCTAAAAACAGCAGATGTATATGAAAAACATGATCTTATATTTTTTTAAAAAAATAAAGCAAAAAGTTTATAAATTTACAAGAAAATCATTATTTTCTATAACTGAGAAAAAAATTATAAACCTTTATGATCAATTTTATAATTTTAAATTATGATATAAATATGTCAATAAGTAGTTATTTAAAGCTGGCATTTCTTAACATCATACATTTTTAATTTTTGAAATGATGTTGTCATACAAAGTGTAATAATCACTTGAGGCAGACTTATCAAATTGAAAAACATGGCTTAATTATCATGATTCCTTATCTTCCCGCTAAAATTAATGTTCAATCCCTAAGAAGAGAAAAGCACTCAGGCTTAAATGAAAGCTGTGTAACAAATCAGATATAGTGGAATTGCTGCTGAATCAATCCAGAGATCAGTGTATAAATAGTTGAGTTTGAAGTTCAGAGGAAGATTTTAGAGGATATTTTATTTTAGATTTTAAAAGGAGTTAAAAAGAGTAAGAAAAGTGAAAGAGTTAAAAAGTTAAAATTTTTGTCTAAGTGTTGCTTAAATGTTTAGTTGACAGATGGTTTTAGTCACCTTGAATATGATATTTACATCCAAACTGCTAATGATGAAAAAAGAAAATATTAATAAGGAAATCATAGTGATGGAAAGCTAATCAATAATAGCTTCCTCTCTTCCTCCAAAGCCATGATTGTCCAAGATGTGTCTGAGTGAACATCATGGTAAATAAATAATGTCATTCAGCTTAAATAAAACTACCCCTTTTTGAATGCAGTAGTAATATGCAGTGAAGAAACAATCTGATTAGAATGAAGGTAACATTTTTATCAAATATTCAATACTTCTACTTGTTTATAAAAATATCTTTCTTAAAATAAATTATGAATAATTATAGCTATGTGAAAATACGTTTAATAAGTGATAAATTATAAATATGCAAATGTCTTAAATATCTATAATCAAGTTTATTCAATACTTACAAGTGTTTATAAAATAAGACTTTCTTAAAATAAATTATGAATAATTATAGCTATGTGAAATTATGTTTTATTAGTGATAAATTATAAATACGTAAATGTCTTAAATATCTGTAATCAAAAGGCATTTTTAATAAAGACAATGATAAATGATTAACTTCTTATATGCAGATACACCTGACTTAAAATAAAATAAAAATGAATACTTATAACTATTTTATATTACTAATATACAATCAAGTATAACTGGAAGAATTAGTAATGCTGATCTATTACATATAACTATAACTAGGTAAATTATAAATGAAACTGCTAATCAACTTTTATGTAGAAATATACATCTGTGGTAGACCACATGACAATATTTATACTATATATTAGAATAACTAAATAAAAATTACAAATGCTTACATGCATATTGATGGTATATGAATAAAATAATGAAATAAATGTGCATAAATATACCTGTGATAAATTTAAAAATAATGAAGTACTATCTAAATTATAAATGCTTACATGCATATTGATTGTATATGAATAAAATAATGAAACATATGCACATAAATGCACAATTATATTTGACTGAATTATGAATAGTTCACAAGCCCAAAATTGCTTACATTACCTGTTTTTTACCTGTGATAAATTTAAAAATAATGAAGTACTATCTAAATTATAAATGCTTACATGCATATTGATTGTATATGAATAAAATAATGAAACATATGCACATAAATGTACAATTATATTTGACTGGATTATGAATAGTTCACAAGCCCAAAATTGCTTACATTACCTGTTTTTTACCTGTGATAAATTTAAAAATAATGAAGTACTATATGAATTACAAATGCTTACATGCATATTGATTGTATATAAATAAAATAATGAAACTTATGTGCATAAAGGCACATTTATACTTGACTGAATTATAGAAGCTTCACAAATCTGGAATTGTTCATCTTACTATTTATCTATCTAAAAAGGATAGGGAACAAATAGTTAAAAATATTCATGCAGCATTGGTAGACATCTACTTGATAAAAGACCCTTTGAATTCTTCACCCAAGATAACTTAAAATGAGCCTGCATGTGAAATAAAGGATGAACTTTATTAGAAGGACTTGAAAATGAATTATTGATAAATAAAGTGCTTCTAAACTTTTCATATCTAAACTGAAAATGAATCTACACATGGATATGAAGGAACTTAACTAGAAGGACTTGCAAATGAATTGTTGTTAAATAAAATTGTTGTTACTTAAAATTAATTTTAGTTATCCAGAATATCATGCCTCCTGGGCTATGTATGGTATAACTAGACCTAGGTAAGTCAGGTTGTAGTGCAATGGAACTCTGGTGGTGCTGTTTGCAAATCCAAACACATAAATTTCTAGATGCTTCCAGTCTCTATGGTGCTACATCCTCTGATGAGCAGGAAATATTGTTGTAGTGGGGATAACATCTACATTGGGGAATGCCACTTGATAGTTCCTTCCTGCAACATGCTCATCAGAAAATTGTTAGTCTGTGGTAATAAAGGGGTTGTACAGGGTCCGGTTACATTATATATATATATATATATATATATATATATATATCATGATGTGATTTGTGGGACCAGAGACTAGTCACAACATCAATTCATCCATTCTTCCATTTCATTCTCTTCTTTGCCCATTTTTTTAATTCCACATAAGTCTTCCCATGTTTTATATCATCCAATTTCTTCTGTCCCTTTTTATTTACACTCACCATTCTCTTCAAAACATCTTACATTAAACTATATTCAGAATAAATGAATTTTAAAAAAGCTTCAAAATACAAAACTTTGCAAGGAAATAGATATAGTAGATGACAATTGATGTAATTACAAAATGATTAATAAGAGATACTTTTAAATTGTTTCAAAAACAATTGTCAAAGAATCTAACTGAATATCTAAAACTGAAAAAAAAATATATAACTAAAATAAAAACCTTTGATTGAAGTGTGAATATAAGAGATATAAGGAAGATTTTTAGTAATATACTACCATATATCTAAAATGCATTATTTTAAAGGCAATTTAATAATGATACATTATATTAACTATAAGAGGCCATAAATAACATTAAGGTGTTTTAATCTCATAAGTATTACAATGTAAATTTATTCATGAAAAAAAAACAACAACACATATTTGAAAATTATTACCAAGACAATTCATATACCAGGCCATAATGAATAATATTAATGATGTTGTAAATAACACTCATTTTTATATATCATAGCCAATCTATTTCTACAATAAAAAAGACAATTTAATTTTTAAAAAATGGCACTAATATATAAAATACATGGGGTTTCTATACTTAATTAAATGATTCTTTTTGAAAGTTGCCTTTAAAGTATCATAGTAATCATTTAAAACCTGGTTGTTCCTATAAAATGACTTCTAATAATTTACATTATATAATTCAATTAAAATTTATAATAATAATGCACATTTATCATTATATGTTTTTAATTGTACCACACATTTTATGGTTGTATATTTTGAATAAAATGGTTAATAATTGTAAAGATAAATTATCTAAGGAGGAAGTAGTATTATAGTTTATAATATTTTTTTTGGTTGTAATGTTTCATATATTATAGAGAAAGGTGTAGTATTGAAAAAAGAGTTAAAGAACATAAATTATTATACAAAAGAGTAGTAAAGATACATCAACAAAATAAAAAGAATAACAGTGACTCATTTACAGATTTAATGTTTTATGATCATGATAGAAATTAAAAATAGAAATTTGATTTTGATATGAAAATAATTTTTATAAAGATTATTTTAAGTAAGGAGTAAGTACTTTGTAAATATAATCATGAAAACAATTAAGAACTTAAATTAAAAATAAATAATGAAAAAAATAATGAACCAATTTTTATTAATCATTATAAAAATTTAATAATAAATAGACAATCAGCAAATATTAAGAAGACTGAAATATGAGATTTACATGTTATTTTCAGTTGATGATGTTTTACTCCATACTGATATTAAGTCAGTTGAGTTAAAAATGATTATAAATATAAATGAAAGTATTGTTATTAATTAAAGTTTATATTGGAATTTATTTTATTTATTGTTATTAGGAATATAATTACATTTTATGACAATAATTTTATTATCCAGCAATTATGTATTATATATATATATATATATATATATATATATATATATATTGGCAGTCTTGGTAGGACGCCATCTGTGGACATAAATACAAGCGTTAGCAAGTTTTTTAACTTGCATTTTTGTTTTCATATATATATATATATATATATATATATATATATATATATATATATATATATATATATATATATATATATATATATATATATATTGTGCTCTGTCAATAGGCGGTAGGACCCAAAGCAGATGTGGCAACTCACTAAATTAGGCTATATTGGAATTATGTCTAATACCATTTAATATACTTTCCATTTCCCTCTGTATTTAATCCATTCTAATGATTATGCTTAGGGAATACTGTTACTCCATCTAGGTCCATTTTAATATTATTAAATATTTTCAAATAAGGTGTAATTAATTATAACAAATGTGAGACTCTTCTTCCTATAAACAGATCACATCCCTTTAATATTAAACAAATACAGAAATATTTACTCAATGGCATGAGAATACCCAGTCACTCCCCCTTATTAAATATCCAAACACCCTAATGACTAACAAACATTCCCAAATAAATATAATAAAACATCTATAGCTATTAGAGTTCAATTAGATTACTCAATAAATTAGACTATCATTTTAGTATATATAAACTTTTATTCTTATTGTTTGAAATAATTAGAATTGGCAATAATCATATGAATAATTTTATAATAAGGAGATCTCAAAATAATCATTGATTTTTTTTTTTAATTCTTCATACTAACTATAGAATATCAGGAGGGATTTTACTCATCTCCACGTGGTGTGCAGAAATTAAGAAAGGCTTATAATTTAAATCTATGACTACAATTATATTCGTCTTTTCCTTATATATATATATATATATATATATATATATATATATATATATATATATATATATATATATATATATATATATATATATATATATATATATATATATATATATATATTGAAGCAATGGATCTGAAGTCCGATCCATGCTTCACAGCCTTCTATAAACTTGGTTAGTATTATAGATCTGAATTAAGTTTATAGTCCAATATCAGCTGGGTTTTGCATTAAAGCTAAAATTAATTATGCTTATTAAATTTGTATTGCATTTAAATATTTTGTGTTAAATAAATTCCATTCTAAGATTAAATTTCTGTTAATAAAAATTACTTGTAAAATCTATTAGTCAAACATATATATATATATGTCAAGCGTATTTATATATATATATATATATATATATATATATATATATATATATATATATATATATATATATATATATATATATATATATATATATATGAGTTAATGCAAAATTCTGCTGAAATAAAATGCTTACTTATTAAAGGAAATAAGAATATACTTTTCTTTTTAAATCTTGTTATAATATTTAGTATGATTTAATTTTGAAATGGGCCCACCAACATTTTCTAAAAGAATGTATATTTTTAATTAATTAGCCCAATCAAGTCAAATTAAAGATGGCCTTCTCTTTCTTTCTTTTTTAATTAATAAAATTCAAACTTTAAAGAAAGAAATTTAGAATAAAAAAGTAAAAGTTATTTTTAGAAAATGTTACCTTGAAACAGAGAAGCATGTGGCTTATCAAGATCTAAGATCATACAAACAATAGAAAGTAGCTGACAAAGAGGGTATAAATAAAAGTGAGAACAAAAGACTTGGTTATTCAGAGTTTTCTTGCTGGCATTCAGATTTCTCTTTGGAGAACTCTTTCAGATTTTTCTTGTGGAGATTTTATTCCAAAACGTTAGACAACTGTCATCTTCAAAATCATCGAGAAGTTTGAACATGCTCAAGCTAAAAATCATATGAATTTGATGGATTCTACTATGCTTGGCTACGCAAATAAATAGCTTTGCCTATCGCCAAATTTTTTAAATACCATCAAAATGCCTTAGTATCCACTCAATAGTCATCTGAATTCTGTGCAGTGTCTGTAGGACGTTTCGTGAAACCATGCCACATATTTCCATTTTCATTGTCCGGACAAATACCTATCGATGGTTGGATCAAGCCATGACACCGCCGAACAGGAGTAAGGAACCAGGACAGTAATCATATCTCTCCTCCATTGAACTATTTACTTTCTACCCTTTTGTTCATACCTTTGTTAATTGAATTATATTATAAATTGTTGTATTTAATTATATTTGTAAAGTAACCATTTTTTATTAGACTTGTCTTAGATATATATTGTGTGATCATCTATCTATATATTTAACCCTTTTTCATTTGCTATTCTTCATTACTAACATGTGTAAATATTTTGTATTCCATTGTGTTTAAGTTTTAAAGTTAATTTCTTTTCATCTAAAAACAATTTCCAATTTTATTTATGTTTCTAAATTCCATATGAGTAAGTTTCCTTTGTTTGCCAACTTGATCTCCTCGATAACACCTCTTTTGTCCGCCACTAGCTTATTACATATATCAGATTTAGCTATATATGTTTTAAATAATTTTTAAACTCTGTTTTTAGTGTAAAGCAATTAGAAAATGCTTTGTGAAAGATTTTTAATAATGTACTTTATCGAGGAGACTCGAGTTGATAATTTTATTAAAATTGGGAAGAAAAGATTTAGACCGCAAAAATATTATATCGTTTAATCTGTTTTCATTATCTAATTAGTTTTTTATTAATTCAGGGGAATAGTGGAGGCCATTAAATCATTATTGTAAAGTCATTAATTAAACATATTATTTAACTATCAAAAGCTTGAGTTTCATAATTTTATTATAATGCTTTATTTTACTATTCCAATGATCCAGGCACAAAAAACACATGTTTCTAAGTACTTTTATTGCACATTTAACTATTTAGCTCTATAGGCATTCCCGTCCATGTCTCTACCTCTGTTGCTAAGCTTTGTGGCCGGTGAGAAAATAATTTTTGTGGGTCTCAGATAATGTTGTTTGTTCGTAATTAGCCTCGAGAATAGGCAAATAGGGCAGAGGTCATAGTATTCTTGATTTAATATCTCACGTATGGATGGCCTCGAGTTACTTTCGTCTAGTATTCGAACTGGGTTAAACCAACATACATCATCTGACTGTCACAGTTAAATTTTTTTTCACATTCTGGTCGCCTATCGTGTGGCTATTCGAAATTTCCATACCCTGCAATGCCCTGTATAACATTTGTATGTGTGTATAATGTTTTTTTTCTTTCTTCTGTTTTAAATTAATGAATAATATATATATATATGTAGAAATTTTTTTCCTCAGGTTTGTACGCATATATATATATCTATATATATATATAATGTTTTTTTTTAAATAACACGAAATAATAGTTAGTTATACTTAAAAAAATTTTGCTTCGAGTTTGTTGCAGTGGGATGTATGTCTTTTTTTTTGTTTAAAAAAATATTAGTACCTGAGAAGTTTGTTTTAGTCTAATATAGTTATATAGAAATATCCGTATAATTTTTCCAAGTCTGTCTCCTAACGTGAGCCAAATGTCATTTTTTTTTAAAATTAATTAACAAGTTAAATGTGTCATAAAATAATTTTTTTTCCCCAAGTTTTCTATATATTTGAAATGAATATTTTATATTTAAAAAGTTAACACTCCGTTTGTAGTTTTTTTTTTTTTTTGTGATTATAAAATGAGATTTCAGAGTTAAAGCAGGATTTTTTTCCCCTAATGAGTAGTTTTGTCATGGCCAGTTTGCCATATTGTTTTTGTTGTAGAAAGTATATAGTTTTAATGTGGCAGAAATGTCATATAAATACCCACCCGCCCTTTTTTAAATAACTTTCATACTTTGTTATTTAGTATTGCTTAAAAATTAGAAGTTTTAATATAATGTTTTTTCAAAGTAGTATATTTGGTGTGTTAATATTTTAGTAAAAAAGGTAAAATAGATCTTAGAAGTTTTTTTTTCCATTTGTGTACATTTTTGTAAAGATCTAATAGATAACATTTTTTCCATTAATTGAAATTTGTTCTAAGATCGAAAATTTGATAAGTTCAAATTAACACGTGTCAACGTACGGTGTTAGCAAATATATTTTTCACTTTCTCTGTGTTTCATTTTTTTAATGAATAATTTTAATCAAGAAAAATTTTTTTTTCACTTTTAAATATTTTGTAGTTACCTTTCCTGCAAACTTATATAAATACAAATTTTGTTTCAATAATAGCAAACTTAATTTTGAACTTTATAAAAAGTAAATACATATGTTCATTTTAATAAAGATATATATAAGATATATTTTTGTATAACATATATGTCAGCCACCTTTAGTTAAGAGGTTTTTTTTCTCAATTCGGATTATGCTATTGAATCATTTATTGAGTAAACATTAGGTGAAGACCCCTATGAGTAACCGTTAGGTGAAGCCCTTGTTTTTTAGTGATCGTTTTTGGTGAAGACCCCCTTAGTAACCATTTAGGTGAAGACCCCTTACACTTTAGACTTAGGATTGATGAGTATCCTGAAATAATAGGTCTATGTCTGCAACCATTGCTTCCTTGTCATATTTGTGACTAGCGTTTACTAGCCTGAAATAATAGAAGTATGCGATCTGCAATATGACAAATCATCTAATAAAATCATGTACATGATAATGAAAAAAAATGTTTGTATATTTATATGTAGTCATATATATGCTTATTTAGTGAAGTACATATTCATATATATGGGTGTATATGGTATACACTTTGTTATAGTTCGGTAAAACCCATTTTTATATAAATGTTTTTTAAACAGTTTTTGATCTCAATGCGTGATTCTGTAAAATTGCTTGATAATTGTTAATCTATTTCAGGTTGTGACCAAAATGGTAGTTGGTTTCGATCCCAGGTTCATAATTCGGAGTGGCGGTTATCATGGGATTTTACTTTTATTTTAATTGTTTTTTGTATTAATATTTTGTTTTGTTAATCGTACTTTAGGCTGGTTAATTTTTTTTTGTGTGTCATGACCAAAATGGTAAGTGGTTTCAAACCCAGGTCAGACAAATTACTGTACTTAATTGTTATACATCTTAGACTTAATTAATATTGTCTTTTAAAGTACCATTTACTTATTCATGCAGAGATTTTTTTGAAAGTGAAGTGAAAATCAAAATAAATTGTAATCGCATTAAACTTTATAAACCTTATTAATGTGTGCTTGGGTAATTATCCATTAATATGGAAATTTGATATGGCCATTGTCTTGTCGACTGGCGCCCCCATCAAATAAATTTGTCGGCAAGTGCAATCTCTCATATCGGAATACAAATAAAGAAACCATAGGAGGTAGATGATCAAAATAAAAATGTATGTGTAGTGAGCCAAAATAATTTTTAAACATGTCTTATGTATATTTTGCTCACATATTTCTTTATATATATAATTGTATTAATGTAAATGCATTTTTTAGTTGTTTCAGGTGACAGAGAAAGCCAGGTCAAGCTGTAAGTGGGTTATTTTAATTATATTAACATAGCAGTGACATTTTAATGAAATATAAAAATAAATAAAGTAAAGTGAAGAGAATAATATGTAGTAATAAATATTAAAAACAGACACAGCAGGATTTTATATATACTATTTTTTATGTACAAACAGACACATATAGGCATAGGTTTAAGATAGGACCTCATGAGGTAGGCAAAGTTAATTTCTGAAAACATATAAATAAAACAGATAGTTCGAACTTAGAATACTTACTTAGTTTAGAAAGAACTATTTTTTTATATACAGAAGGATATAGCTCCTAGATACACGTGATATAATATACTTATCTAGTTTTAAAAAAAGACTAAAATACATTTTACAAATAAGGTGGGATTGTTATATAACAAAATAACCAATATTAGGCAAAAATGGAGGAACAGAAAAGAGGCAAAGTTTATAGGTCAATATGTACTCATAGTGACCAAAAATACAATTTGGAAGATCCCATCAAAGAAATGAGAGATGAAAAGGAAATGATGATGAACATGTTCCAAGATTTCATGAATATTACATCGCAAAGATGGAACCATTTGGAGGCACATATGGAACTCCATCAAGAACAGAGTATTGTAACAGAAGCATCACCAGAAGATGATACTCAAAATCAAGATGACACTGATATGAAATCCTCGAGTGATTATGAAACAGGCGAAGCCACTCACCAGTCAGATTTCTCTGGACAAATAAATGAGGAGAGTAAAAAAACAAATGATCAACAGCTGCTGAACCAAACCCAGGTGCAACAAGACAGTGAAATCTTTACTGTGACAGTAATCAAGATGATAACTACTGTGACAAAAATTAGCAACATAAAATATTTTGGAAAAGAACTGGGTGGGAACCCTAGACACCACCTTGATAGCTTGAAAATATGTCTCCAAGTCCAGAACATGACTGAGCAAAAAAAGAAGGCAAAGGAAAAATTAAGACGTACAGCTCGGTATCGCAAGAATCGAAACTGGCAATATAAATGCAGGAAAGGAAAGAAAGCATGGCTAAAAGACCTTAGGCCAAGTAGTAAAGCGTGGAGGAAAGTTAAAAAGTTTTTCCCAATATATAAAGGTCTATATGCATTAAAAAATAAGTGTGGAGAAAATGCTTGTGGGTTGAAAGATAATCACAACATACAAAAACAGTATAATGCTACAAACTTAAAACCTTATGTACCACCGGACCCCAGAAAATTTAGAAAGTAAAAAGATAAATATAGTTTGTTAGACTAAAAACAACACGGACTCAATTTAAGATACAGGAGATTGAATTATGGATAAACTGTTAGTTATATAGTAAAAGAAAGAAAGACTGTTAGTCAGTAACAAATTAAATATTACAGCAAATAAAGAGTAGGATTGAACTCACCTGGTACAAAATTTTTACCTCTGACCTGAAGCAAGAGCATTTTTTAACTTTTTTTTTTGCTCACTAACTATTGGGAAATGAAGCAATGGATCTGAAGTCCGATCCATGCTTCACAGCCTTCTATAAACTTGGTTAGTATTATAGACCTGAATTAAGTTTATAGTCCAATATCAGCATTAAAGCTAAAATTAATTATGCTTATTAAATTTGTATCGCATTTAAATATTTTGTGTTAAATAAATTCCATTCTAAGATTAGATTTCTGTTAATAAAAATTACTTGTAAAATCTATTAGTCAAACATATATATATATATGTCAAGCGTATATATATATATATATATATATATATATATATATATATATATATATATATATATATATATATATATATATATATATATATATGAGTTAATGCAAAATTCTGCTGAAATAAAATGCTTACTTATTAAAGGAAATAAGAATATACTTTTCTTTTTAAATCTTGTTATAATATTTAGTATGATTTAATTTTGAAATGGGCCCACCAACATTTTCTAAAAGAATGTATATTTTTAATTAATTAGCCCAATCAAGTCAAATTAAAGATGGCCTTCTCTTTCTTTCTTTTTTAATTAATAAAATTCAAACTTTAAAGAAAGAAATTTAGAATAAAAAAGTAAAAGTTATTTTTAGAAAATGTTACCTTGAAACAAAGGAGCATGTGGGTAGGTTTATCAAGATCTAAGATCATACAAACAATAGAAGGTAGCTGACAAAGAGGGTATAAATTAAAGTGAGAACAAAAGACTTGATTATTCAGATTTTTCTTGCTGGTATTCAGATTTCTCTTTGGAGAACTCTTTCAGATTTTGCTTGTGGAGATTTTATTCCAAAAAGTTAGACAACTGTCATCGTCAAAATCATGGAAAAGTCTAAACATGCTCAAGCTAAAAGTCATATGAATTTGATGGATTCTACTATGCTTGGCTACGCAAATAAATAGCTTTGCCTATCGCCGAGTTTCCTAAATACCATCAAAATGACTTAGTATCCACTCAATAGTCATCTGAACTCTGTGCCGTGTCTGTAGGACATTTTGTGAAACCATACTACATATTTCCATTTTCATTGACCGGACAAATACCTATCAACGGTTGGATCAAGCTACGACACTGCTGAACAGGAGCAAGGAACCAGGATGGTAATCATATCTCTACTCCATTGAACTATTTACTTTCTACCCTTTTATTCATACATTTTTTAATTGAATTATATTATAAATTGTTGTATTTAATTATATTTGTAATGTAACCATTTTTTATTAGACTAGTCTTAGATATATATTGTGTGATCATCTATCTATATATTTAACCCTTTTTTCCTTCGCTATTCTTCATTACTAACATGTGGAAATATTTTGTATTCCATTGTGGTCAAGTTTTAAAGTTAATTTCTTTTCATTTAAAAACTCTTTCCAATTTTATTTATGTTTCTAAATTCCATACGAGTAAGTTTCCTTTGTTTGCCAACTTGATCTCCTCGATAACTTCTCTTTTGTCCGCCACTAGTTTATTACATATATCAGATTTAGCTATATACGTTTTAAATAATTTTTAAACTCTGTTATTAGCACAAAGCAATTAGAAAATGCTTTGTGAAAGATTTTTATTATTGTACTTTATCGAGGAGACTCGAGTTGACACTTTTATTAAAATTGGGAAGAAAAGACTTAGACCGCAAAAATATTATATCGTTTAATCTGTTTTCATTATCTAATTAGTTTTTCATTAATTCAGGGGAATAGTGGAGACCATTAAATCATTATTTTAAAGTCATTAATTAAACATTTTATTTAATTATCAAAAGCTTGAGTTTCCTAATTTTATTATAATGCTTTATTTTACTTTTCCAATGATCCAGGCATGCAAAACACATGTTTCTTAGTACTTTTATTGCATATTTAACTATTTAGCTCTGTAGGTGTTCCCATCCATGTCTCTATCTCTGTTGCTAAGCTTTGTGGCTGGTGAGAAAATAATTTATGTGTGTCTCAGATAATGTTGTTTGTTTGTAATTGGCCTCGAGAATAGGCAAATAGCCAGAGGTCATAGTATTTTTGATTTAATATCTCGAGTATGGATGGCCTCGAGGTACTTTCGCTTAGTATTCGAACTGGGTTAAACCAATAAACATCATCTGACTGTCACAATATATATATATATATATATATATATTCTTTAAATTAACATTATCACCCAATGAGTAATTAGAGTTAAAAACTTTCAACAACAAATTATTCACAATTTGATTTCATATCAATAAACATACTTTAATAATTGGCAATGTTAGGCATGACTTATGTGATCAAAGTAGCATGTAGCAAGTTAAAATTTCTTTTAAGAGATGTGTGCTATGTTAGCTGTTAGATTGTTCTCAACTGGATTGATTTCTCACCTCAATTTTAATCAATATACTTTGCATTCCTGTGATGTAGTGACAATGACCTCCAGAAATGAAATGCAACATTTAGAACTAAAGGAAACTTTCAAAATAACAATTTTAATACTATTATTTACAAAACATTGAGTTGTAAACCTACATAATATTACAATAATACAGACAAAGGAAAAATGATTAATATTCTGGATGTTTATAATAAAGAAAATTCTCATATGATAAGGTATTGTTGTGATATTTCTCATTAGAAAATACCATCATTGTTCTCAATTTGTATAGGTAAACACATCCCCATCCCCACTTCATCACATATATATTGTCAACAGCCTTTGTTATAGATATACATTTTCTCCTTTTATTTTAAAACAACATTGTTTGTATTTATTTATTTTACATAAATACGACTATTTAACAAAACATAAAATTTTAAAATAATTAATAAGATATTTAACTGAATCAAATCACTGATGAATCCCATTATTGATTAATCTAATTCATTCCCTTAATTATAATAACTTATAAATTAAGACATATACCAACATTATGAATAAGTTCTCCTTTTTTTTTTCTTTTTAAACTACAATATCTAAAAAAAAAAAAAAAACTTCAACTTTTTCTGGCGTTTTAATTTTTCCACACCATATAGATTGGTTATATAACGATATTAAAGTGATAAAATACTAGACTAGTTATAGTATTTTTAATCCCTAACACCTCACTGAAGACGCTAGATGCAGAAACCGCGGTCTAGGGTTGAGGGTATTTTTGAAGCTTGATAAGAGTTTGTTTTTTACTTACTCTATATATATACATAACATTTAATATAACAATATTATTATCATTTTTGTTCTCTTCTTTCAAAAAAATATTATTATTCCAAAATTCACAAGGAATCAAGTTATTGACAATGTAGTAATTCTTTTGTCATTAGCAATAGAATATTATATCTGACTAGCCTTATCCATTCTAGATAATAAATAGTTCCATCTATACGACCAAACTAGTATTCATTCTCTATACACATGCTTTTGATTTTCGTCAAACATATATCATTCAACATAGTTTCTTTTTAAATCTACAGAAAGTGATATTTTCACAAGCACTGTTTAGAGTTAGTTATTTCTCCAATCAAACTTATTTTAACCAGGCTTTTAGATTTAACTTTAATGACAATGTACACTCTTCCATTCACACTCCGTTTTATTCTCAGCTATTACTAATTTAATTTACATATTTTTTAAAATGTATACTTACCTAGGTCAAATCAATTTGCTTATTTTTATTTGTTCTTCCCTAGGACTTTAACTTTATCCACCTATTTTGATAAATCTGCAGCATCATTACTTCCTTTAGTTTATCACTGAAATTCATTTTAAATACAGCACTATTATGGTTTTTTTCTTTAGAGAGTATATTTGCTGATAACATTTTCGTATGCACATATAATTCTTCTTAGATTATTTTCTCAATATAATGACTGTCAATGGATTTTTACGAATTATTGATTGTTGTTTGCCTGGCACAGTTTAATTAAGTTATGCGTTCATATTTATAAATAATTTATACTTATTTCCAATAAATAATCCCATAATTGAAATCCATTACTTTTTTACTTTATTAAGAAATAATATTATTTGGGGAATTTTTTATTTAAACTTTTTAAAATAAAAATAAAACCCAGTTAGTTGATCTACGGTCTATAAACAAAACGTTTTTCTTGTCCTGCTTCTTTTTTTCCCTCTCTTTTGAAGAGATTGTTTGCAGGCCGTTTATTGGTCAACAATCTCCTTCTTCTTGTTAGAATAACATTTACTTAGTTGCAAGTATTTGATCTATTTTAAAATGACAATGGTTTTGCAATATTTTTTTTTAAAAAATAATACTTTTTAGAAATGAAATAAAAATACAATTTACCGTTTTGATTTTGATTTTTGCAAAATGAATGTCATTTACCTACCTTTATATATCCCATAAGATTTGACGAGAAACATTATTTTTTTATTTATAAAATCACATGGGCACAGACAATAATTATCCATCTATGAAACGCATTTTTTTGTAGAAAATTAGATTTGAAATTTACTGGTTTAAAATAGCATTGACTGTTTACTCTTCAGCATATAATGATTTTATAAATTATTAGTTATATCTTACATATATATATATATTAATTACTATAAATTTTAAATAAACTAAACCCAAGTTCAAAACCTATGATAATAACATATTATCTTTCCTAGTCTACTAAGCAAATATTGGATTTAACAAAATTTAAAATTATACAACAACATTTTATTTCCTCTTTTATTGTAGAATAGGATGGACTAATTAAAGTGCACAATATATATATATATATATATATATATATATAGAGAGAGAGAGAGAGGGAGAGAGAGAGAGAGAGAGAGAGAGAGAGAGAAGTGTGTATGTATATAATGGTGACTGCTTTTTTGACAAATGATAGTGATCAAGTTAATAATCGAATTGAAAAAAATGCAATATTTGCAAATTATTTTTCTCTAGAGGAATTTAAAGACAACTAACAAGTGACTGTGTGTTTTTTGAAATGACTATATATATATATATATATATATATATATTGTGACCATCTGAATGGGTACAAAAAATTGACATACTTTGTATCTGCATTGAATAGTTATATTGTATTAAAAAAATGAAATAGCCTTAGAATTTTAAAATTTTTTGCTGGAAATTGTTTGAAGCCTAGATATGGATTGCTTCTGCAGTTGATTGATCACTTTATAAATATTCATTATTATTATTGTGGTTAGTGAAGTATTTAATGCCAGAGAGAGGGGTTGTTATTATGGTAATTGGTATATTTGGGCAGGAAAATGCAATGTTATTTTATGTTAGTGTAATATTTGGTTGAATGGTTTCAAAATCCTTTATTCATTAATAGTTATCCTTTTGTCAACAATTAATAGCCATTTCAATTATATTTAATTAGGATAGTTTAATATTTAGGTTGCATTATATGAGCATGCATGTATGTCTGTATTATGTTTCATTTCATTTTCATCTTTTAATAACAAACACTAGTACATTCACAATAAAAACATTTAAATTACAATAATTATCTTAAATAATTTAACAAATAAATATTTCTTTCCAATGATTAATAGATATTTGAATCAATGGATTATTTTACAAATTAAATAAATTATTAATCATTTTTGTTTAATAGTTAATTAATATTCATTTTTCTTTCAAGTTTGTAAAAGCTATTTATTTTATTATTATTTTTATCTTGATTTAATTATACAGATCAGAGTGATTTTTTTTTTTAGAAAAGATTTCTTTTTGAATATGTAATTAGCTTAGATAGAAGAGAAGTGTGGGAGTAACCTTGTGAAGGAAAATAACCTTTTGCTAAAGATGGTTATTTAACAAAGATCTCCAGTAGAAAATTTGCTTATTCTGTATTGTAATTGTAGCCAGTAAACAGTGGATCATTATTGTGAAAATTAAAGCCAGTTGCAGAAGTCAAATTGATTTTAAAAAAGACTTTGGAGTAAAACATTGAAAGGATCTTAAGAAATTTATTATGGAAAAAGTTAACTAAGATGCAAATCTAAAATTTAAAAAGGTACATAGTTTACTTTGCTCTCCTTGATTTAAATATTTTGAATTAACCCCTTCATAACTATTGCTTTCTTTTAAAAATGTATGTTGATAACATCCAGTCTTCATTACTTCATTTAATTGTCATTTTAAATAAGAATAAATTGCATGAATATTATTGTTGTATCACTAACCAACGTGTGTCTTTTAATATATCTGGAAAACGCATGCACAACTATTTTGCAGAATATTTTTAATTCTTCACTATTTTCCGTGTAGTGTTTTTGTTAGGAATAAACATAAAATTGGGGAAATGAATATTTTGATAAATCATGCCATGTTTAAATTTATCATAAAGAGATAACAGTATTTATTTATCTTTCATTTCTGGAAATAATACGTATTTTAAAATGAAGGAAATAAAGTGTGAGTTACTTCAAATTAAGTATTTGCTTAAATCAAATGGAAGGATAGAAATGCAGGTAATTTTTGTTCTCTCCAATAAAGATGGAATATAAAACAAAGTATTATTAATTTTGGAATTACTAAGGAATCATGGTATCTTAATTGACAATATTTAAGAATAAACCATGTGTATAATAGACTATAAAGTGTCAAATGCTATTCATGAAAAATACTAAGGATAATTGCATATTTAATTAAGAACTACAACAGAGAATGTCTTATATTTTCAGTATAATAAAGGAGAAATTGATTGCTTATGTATGATATAGTAACTCAAATAACTTTGTTATGAACATTGGAGATGCTGGGTCATATTTAAGTTGTGACGATATTTTTTAATGTTATTCTGCAGAAGTTCATTTTAATTTAAATTCAGTTTGAATGTGTCCCATATTGTTTCATAAACCTGGAACAGAGCTATGCAAGTGAACTTTTATTTTAAGTTACAAAACAAATAACTTTTGTTTCTTTATTTTTTTATTGCTTGTCATTATTAATGTATATTATTGATAGATAGGCTTACTTATTATTATGTTTTATTTATAATTTGGGTTATTTTGACCTTCAAGATTGTCTACGAAGCTGGTCCAAATGAAGAATATGCTGGTAAAAATTGATTGTGTACAGATAGGTCTTATTGTTCTTTTACAAAGGTAAAAGAAAGAAATATTTTTTAAATATATTATTAGAGAGGTTTATATTTATTTTATATACTTTATTATCTCAAAGTAAGAATTCTGTCCTTTATTTTAAATCAACGAACGTATAATAAAAATAGTTTGCAAGATATGAAAGAAAATTTGTTCATTATAATTATAACTATTAAATTTTAAAAGTAACCTAAAGTCTATTCTGAATTAAAAGTTATACCTTAATGCAATATTTAATTGCCATGTTGCCTGCATAGTGTGTAATTTAGAGTTAATTTTATATATACTTTTATTCACGGGTGTGTGTCTGTTTTGCACAATTATGACATTTGTTTAATAAAGTTCAGTTTGTGAATATTTTATGTATAAATTTTGGATGCTGTCATATTCTACTGAGTTGAATGGATTAGTATGTTATCTGTATGTATTTATCTGCCAGCATGTATTTAGAATGTTCAATATTTAGAAAAGCTTTGAGAATGGAAAGAAATCTGATTGTGTTATAATGTTTGTAGGAATAAAATATTTTGCTTATTTAGCATATGTTTTTCCATGAGTAGAGCCTGGTTTATATTATATGCATATGATTAAATGATATTTTTTGAAGTTATGTGATGTTTTCTTAGAGACCTGGTGATGAGGAAGAAGTCCCCACCAATAGTGTATTTAGAAGTAGATGAGTTATTGTTGAAGTATGTTTAAATGATGTTTAGGAAGTTATGTGATGTTTTTCTTATATTCTTGGTGATGAGGAAACGTTCCCCACCAAAATCAGATGAATTATCATAGAAGTGTTCAGTAAGAGTTTATCAGCTCCTCATGTAGAATTCCCTTATAACGTATAGTCTGTATAATCATAAGAATATAGCTGTGTTAATTAATATGTGGCCAGATACATTGTTGAATTAATTCTTGATGTAATATTTGTGTCTTATTTTATTGATGAATTACGACATTGTCCAAAATAAAATAATTGTATGATATTTTCTTAATGAATGGAGAGTTTGTAGAAAAGATTATTTTCTATTATTGTTGCTTGACACACGCACACACATGCATAATATAAATAATATCGTGTATATAAAGTATAGAGTTATTGAAATTAAAATGAGAAATAAATGTTTTGAAATACATTACATTCATTTAAATAGAAGTATAAAGTTATTGAGATTAAAACGGGAAATAAATATTTTAAAATACAGTGTATTATTTAAATAATGGGTATAAATCATCAAATCATCAGAATGAACATGATTTTGTTGCTATGCATGAAACGTATACATAATAGAAAGTGATTATTTAGTCAATTAGAGAAAGTTGCCTTGTTGAGAGCCAAATATAATTAATTTGATTTATTTTATTAATCAATAGTAATATCCTCTCAAAACTATTTTTTGTTGTGCTAATAATATAACATGTTGTTTATTTAGTGTCATGTAGATGAAACATGTAGGCAAAACATGTGTTCAAAGACCGAAAATTTAAGTTTTGTTGTTAATTTGCTTTGATAACAGGGATAATCCCAAACTGATGCTCAAAATTTATTTGATAATTTAAAAATATGTAGGACAAGTAGTCCAATTGTAAATATCATGTTAAACCAAATTTATTTTAGTGTAATAAATGATTTGTTTTATTTATTTAAAATCTTAAAACTGTGTCTTGAGTTATTGTTGTATACATTCGTGTTTTCCATTTCCACACCTCCACATTTCATAAATCTATTATAAAGTAGATATATTCTTTTAGAGTTATAATATTAAATCTGCTGGTGTCTGACAATATTGGTTTTCTTAATCCAAACATTATAAAGAACATTTTCTACTTGATAAACGTATTAGAAAGGTTGCCAAGTTAGTATATTTGTTAGATGATGATATGAGATTAAAATACCCTATTTCTGTCATTATCTTATTATTGAAACACAGTAAAAATATTTTAGTCAATTTGTTTCATTACATTTTTATTATACTTTAGAATTATAATTTATGGGCCAATGTAGTTTATTTAATTCAACTGTGTTTGTTAAATTCCCTGAGATCTTATTGTTTATTTCTTGATTGGCATTAAAGTAGATGTTTAGATTATCATATGCCAAGTCATAGAATTGTTTAGGAATATAATTATAGCAAGCTTATATACGCTGTATTTGGATGAAGGAAGAAATTAAGTTCAAAGTATATTTTAATAGACTATACCAAATAAACATTATGATTCTTTATCATACAATTAATTAACAAAGAAATTTACATTATATTAAACGTTTTGTAATATTTCTCCTTTTATTCATTTATCATCATATATCTTATGAACTGCCTATAGCCTCCCACTGAGCTGAGCTGAACATAAACATAAATATAGAGTCGCAGTAATAATTTTGTATTATATATCTTATTATATTGTTTTATTCATTAAGAGAACTGGTGCCTGGGCATTTAGCTCATGTAATGTAAAGGAGCAGTGTTGGGAGTCTATATATATATATATAGATATATATATATATATATATATATATATATATATCCATTAAAAATAATATATATATATATATATATATATATATATATATTATTTTTAATGGACATGTGGATGCTAATCACAATAACTGACTATTTCGAACCTGTATATAAACAAGTTTTCATGCAGATCCAATTATATTTCTTGATAATTATTTGTCCCCTCCACCTAATATTTATAAATAATCAGCTTTGATTTAGATGAATGATGACAAACAACAAAACTATTAACAACAACATCTTTAATTAAATAATAGAATATAGACTGTATTGGACATATATTAAAACGCTATAATATAGATACAACATTTTCTACTCATCAAAATATCAGCAATATAATAACCAAGCCTAAAGATTCAACCTCTTTTGAATCTCATGGTGTTTATCAAATCTCATATGAAAATTGTAAAGCTTTTTACATAGCTATGAGTAATCATCACATCAGTCTTAGGAGCAGTGAGCATGCTAATGCAGTTAAACAATAACAATCATCATCACCAGCAATCTCACTCCATACTATAGATTCATGTCATCAAATCGATTTTTGTAGTACTAGGACCATATCCAGATGTGATAATCTTTACCAGTGCAAAATTAGAGAAGCCATTGAGATATTTAAAAGGCCAGATTCTATCAATAATTGATATGATACATGCAAACTTCCTCCTATTTGGAAAGATTTTTTTTAAAAAATATTCTTAATTTAACATTTTTGCTATTGGTGGAACTTTAACGTTTTTTTTTTTTTTTCAAATCAGTGATTGTAGTGCCTCTACAACCATCTTTCTACCTTTTATCACCCAGTGTATGACTATCTTTTATATATGCAACCCATGAAAATCTTCGTATCATATATATATATATATATATATATATATATATATATATATATATATATATATATATATATATATATATATGTGTGTGTGTGTGTGTGTATGTAAAGGTATATTACCCATTATAAAAAATATTATATGTAATATATAAATAAACAATTTAATGGTAAACATATTATATTTTAAATTCTTTAAAGCATATACAATTATGTAGTAATCCTCATCAGCTTTAAAAGAATTTCAAATTTTAATTTTAAGGCAATTTCCATAAGCTGTGTATAATGTTATTAATAGGCAAGTTGCAAATAGGACTATACACAGCTTATGAAAATTTATGTAACATTAAAATATTATATTTTAAATTCTTTAGTAGAGTTTTCAGTTACGTAGTAATCCTCGACAGCTTTAAATGATTTTCAAATTTTAATGTTACATAAATTTTCATAAGCTGTGTATAGTCCTATTTGCAACTTGCCTATTAATAACATTATACACAGCTTATGGAAATTGCCTTAAAATTAAAATTTGAAATTCTTTTAAAGCTGATGAGGATTACTACATAATTGTATATGCTTTAAAGAATTTAAAATATAATATTTTTACCATTAAATTGTTTATTTATATATTACATATAATATTTTTTACCAGTAAATTGTTTATTTATAAATATAAATTATTTGTATTCTAGGTCTTAGCAATTCATCAATACAAAACTTTTCTCTAAAATGTTTTGAGTTGAGTTTTGGATTGTGTTTAATTTAGTTAAAAAAAACAGCAATGAAACTATTAATATATATATATAAAAACAGCAATGAAACTATTAATATATATATATATTGTTTTCAATAAAAAAATTAAAAAAAATGTTTTATTAACTGAAAGCCTGTTCTCTTACATACACACATTACACTTTATAGTGAAACTAAAAGAATAATTTATATTTTAAGGCTTCCTTGCAAAAGAGTGGTGGACATTTATGTGGTGCATTTATTTTAAATAAACAATGGGTAATGACTTCAGCCCATTGTTTTGAAAAGTAAGTGAGAAAAATATTTATTGTATAATATTTTGTTTTTAAATTAGCATGTTTTTTTTATTTCAGTGTTTTCAAAATTGATATTGTGAAAAATTTATTAAAGGATAAGTTGAATTCAATAATAAAACAATTTGCCATTATTCTTTACAAAAGTGCTTTAAATTCATATTAATTATTTTTCATTGAAGTAAGTAATGTCCAAAAATAAGTTGGCAATTTTAAGTTTTTTTTCAGAATCTTTTTCATATATTATGTACCTATGTGTCATAAGCTGTCTGGATTGAAATCATTCTTATTTCGAAATGAAAAATTATGCAAATATTCTAGTGATAAAATTAAAAATGTATATTTATTTGTTAATGACTTGTTAA
Organism: Epiperipatus broadwayi; assembly: GCA_028023455.1. NCBI lineage: Eukaryota > Metazoa > Onychophora > Udeonychophora > Euonychophora > Peripatidae > Epiperipatus > Epiperipatus broadwayi. The sequence continues at coordinate 238,810 of JAQFVV010013029.1, read as the reverse complement.
AAATTGGTTATTATAAAAATGCTATTGCTAATATTATTAAAGGATTTAAAAGAAATCAACACTATAATAAAATTAAAAATAAAAGTATCAAAATGAAATGGATTTCAATGCCATTTATATCAGATGAGCAGGTCAAGTTTATTAGAAAAATTTATAATGGTTTGTGTCATATTGCTTTTTTCTCTACAAATAACATAAATAGATTGCTTAATAATTTTAAAATTCAAAATTCAAAGTTTAATCAACATTCTATTATATATAGATTGATATGTGGATGTGGCGTACAATACATTGGTGAATCTAAGTGTACATTTGAGAAGAGAATAAAAGAACATATGCTTTTATATAATAGAATTCAAAAAGAGAATCAATATGGAACAGATGTAAATAAACCTTCATCATCTGTTATATTTGATCATAATAAATCTTGTCAATATGGATTTAAATTTGATTATAAAAGTATGAAATTATTCAAATTGAATGTTGTTATAATAAACGTAAAATAAAAGAGGCTATGTTGATTTCAAGAAATCGTCAAATGTTAATGAATCGCCAGTCATCAAATGTTAAGATAACAGAATTGTGGAAAATCTGAATTGAACTATGGGTATTGTTAAGGGTTGTCTCGTTTTGATTATTCAACGTTATATCGTTGATAAAGACTACAAAGTGTATAGTCAAAAGTACTTCTAAAAGAATATAATTTATATAAATTGTACTGTATTTTGATATATATATTGATTTATATTATATATATATATCATATATATATATATATATATATATATATATATATATATATATATATATCAAAATACAGTATATATATATATATAATGAAACTTAAATACATTCCAAATAATGGTAAACAACTTATAATATAATATAAATAAAAACTAATAGAGATATATTTTCGATAATATTCATAATCATTATTAACTCTACTCAAATTTCAAAATGGAATCAACTATTACCAACTAGAAACACATGTCTATTTAAATATCCCACAATTCATTAATCCTAACATTTGCTGACTGTCTATTTATTGTCATATTTTTATACCTAATAATAAAAACTGTTTCTTTAATTATTATTTTTTCATTACCTCTCTCTTGACCTAATTTTTTTTATCTTTTTTATATCAAAATCAAATTATATAACAAAGATAAAAATTCAGGTCAAGAGAGAGATAATGAAAAAAGAAAAAAATAAAGAGGCAGTTTTTAAACCAGCAAGCATATTGGATGAGTAGACATTAGATAGGGATTTTATTTACAAGCCTTCTGGCATCCATTGATTACTCTGTTTAGCATAGGTGGAACTACTATATGGAGTTTTGCTTTGCTTTGTTTATAGGCAGTTTTTATTAGTAGGTATACAAATAGGATAATAAATAGACAGTCAAAAAATGTTAGGATTAATGAATTGTGGGATATTTAAGTTGTCATGTGTTTCTGGTTGGTAATAGATGATTCCATTTTGGAATTTGAGTAGAATTGATAATGATTATGAATATTATCGAAAATATATCTCTATTAGTTTTTATTTATATTATATTATAATATGTTTACCATTATTTGGACAATCAACAATATGTGTGTGCTAAAGTAGATTTTATGTTAGCGGATGGGTGTGTATAAGTGTGTATGCTTTGAATAATAAATTATGTTATCTAATTTTACACACAGCTTACCTCCAAATCCAATCCTTACTGTTGTTACTGGAATGAGCACTCTATTAAATAATAAACATCAGAAAGCGTATGAAATTGAAAAGATTTTTGCACATAAAGACTACACCAAAAGCAATCCATTATTCCGTTATGTAAATAATGACATAGCTCTTGTTAAATTGAAGCATAAATTAAAATTCTCTGCTTCCATTCAACCAATCTGTTTGGTGAAAGAAGGAAAACAGTTTTATGAAGGATCCGGTCGCATATTTGGATGGGGAATAACTCGTTCAGGTTTGTTCCTTATTTACACAATATATGTAATTTCTGTAATTGTAAATGATGGGGATTTAATAAAAAAAAACAAATAACCATAATTCACAACATAAAATATATACAAGATCAATTAGACATTCACATGCATGAAAATAAATAATAATAAAGCAATGATTATGATGTTAACATGATTCAATCATACAAGGTTTTTAAAGTTAATATTAGAATTGATATTCAATTAATTAATTTGTATTATGTTCACCAGTGACAGACATGCAATCTATTACCCACACTTACATACAAAGTTGAATTTTATGAAAATAATTCAAAGAAGATGCCATAAAAAGGCATCAAGTTTTTCATTGTGAAATGTAGAGATACATTCACACTCGAAGAATAGTAAGTAAAAGTGAAACAACACTTAATGCAAGTAAAGAGAAGGGCAGGAATACATATATTTGTGAAATTTTTGTTATATCAGTATTTTGATGTAGAAATGATTTTATAGTTCTATTAAATACAGAAATAATACTGTTTATCTTATGACAATAATATTTTGAATGGAGACTAGGATATATTATGCTCATCTTTAAATGATATAAAACTTAAATGACTATTTTTAATTATATATCCAAATTATATACTCATGTAGGTTTGGATTTAATATACAACCAGTAAATTTAAACTTCCCAATTTAATATAATTTAGTGGATAAATTTTCACTACACCAATTTCAGACAAGACAAGGACTTTTTTCTTTCCATTGTTAACACATTGTTGGGGGGGGGTAATTTTAAACACATGTCCAAAAAAGTGAAAAAGATGTTGATCTGCTAAGTTCACATTTCATGTCAAACTAGTATTCACCGGTACACACATCATAATCTCTTACATATATCTTTATCATTCGTTAATATATTAAGATAATAAGTACTGCAGTATCATTGATAATAGTCAAAGTTGCCACCCTTATAAAAAAGACACAAAACATTTAATGAAACAAAATATTATATTTTTTTATTATTTATACATTAAAGTAGAAGTTGTTAATTTAACGACTTATATTTCTATAATGTGAATTTATTAAACAAAATATGTCTCTACCTTGTGTGAAAGTGGTATAGTGAAAATTAATCTACAGAAGTATTTTTAAGTAAATAGATAAATTATAGTTTAATAAATGACTAATAAAATTATTAATATACTTCCATTAACTGATTTGTTTCAATGTTGGGAGAATAGTAAGTTTGACACATTAAAGTGAAATAATTGTCATTATTTATATATATATATTATATATATATATATATATATATATATATATATATATATATATATATATATATATATATATATATATATATATATATATTGTAACATTATTAAAGAGAATCAATAAGATCCAAGTATATTAAATAAAGCAATCAAAGAGAAATTCAATTGTATATTAAAATATCATTGGATTTGTCAAAAATCCAAATATTATTAAAATCTCAAATATTCAAGTATTCATTGTAATTTAATAAAGATGATCAAACGATCCAAATGTATTAAATAATTAAGGAAAGATTCAAATATAAATATTTATCTTAATAAACGAAAAGAAATTGTAGCTTTTATTTTATATGAAAGAGAAAAGAATTATTTAACCTGAGTAGTGGCTATTAAACAAAGAGACGAAATCAACATTGTAAGTCAATAAACGTGTTCAATAAGTAGTCTTGAGAAATATTAATTCAAACAAGTTGTAAATAAACTTAATGAAACTGATCAGAATTTATTTAAAATTATATTAACATTAGCATAAGCTATATAACAAAAGATCAGACTGAGTTATCAATCATATTAATGGTCGTTGGATTAAATAAAACATATTTCTATAATTAGATTTCTCAAGATATCACAATATCAATAATTATAAACAAGTATTAAGAATGACTACTATAACTCAGGTATATGGAAATCCAGTGCGTGAGTACACTAGTAACTCAATAAAATATCTTCTCAGGTATATCCAACTGTAGATTTTACTCACTTTCATATCTTGGTTTGATGTTAAGTGCATGTCTAAGTGAACAACAAGTGAATAGGGTCTATCAGGGCACCACTAGATTATCTGAATCTAGACACAGTTATATCTAAGAACCTTTTCCCGTGTACTGGGTTTGAATCCCTTTTGGTACTTTATTTCTTACAAAATGTATGATTTTGATTTTAGACTCATAACACTGTATGCACTAATATTTAAGAAAACACCTAGCTAACATAAAACATCTTTAAACTGAAGTGGAATTCATTAGACACAAATCATTTCTCAGATCTTAGCATAACAAATGTGTTTCAATATTTTTTTATAAGTTTTACTAGCTCAGATTACTATTGATTTAAGATGGCAATTCACTCATCCTTGCATGAAATAGATGATGGGATGGTGTTTATATTAATACTAAGAAATCACTAAATATTATGAAATCAATATTTATTTATGGCCTTTAAACATTTAAACAGCTCATTAATTAAAACATTGATGATGATGATGATAATGATAATGATAATGACAATAGTTTCAAACACAGCTTTAGGACTAAGCCTAAACATAAAACCTAATTTTTATAAAGAAATTCATAATTATTGTTAACCTTAGCATATTTAATCATATCTTAAGCAAGTAATATTCAATCATTGATAATGAATGATCACACTTAATAAAGACTACTCTTAATTAAATATATACGCCTCATTTAATAACATAAACTAATATTTATTACTGCATTTCTAACATATACCTAAAAATTTCTATATTTACATGAAAATTTATATTAACAATAACAACAATAATCATAATCAACTGTTTTAAAACCATAACATTAAATTTTAAATTATTCCCTCTTTCCTGTAAATGTATTTCAAAAGTATATTGTATTAAATTGGGTAACCAATTTGTTAAAATGTTCCATCCACAAGAAAGGTATTTCATAAAAAAAATATTCACTCATTGGCACACGTACTTTATAAATCTAACATGTAAGTAGAATGACAAATATAAATGTTAGTAAAATTGGAAAGAGTAAGTTTTAGAAACAAGTTTTAAATTATTTTCTCCCCCTCTCTTCTAAGCGCTGAAATGCTATATTTTCCTAAAACAAAATAATCTAATATTTTAATACTGCTTATTCACATTCACTCGCAAGTATACACATGTAAAATATTATTATGTATGTGCGTGTTTTATCCCCATATTAACAAAAATATCATTTAAAAATAAAATAATAATACAAAAATTATTTTACACATTAATATTCCATAACTGTAAATTAATAACCAAATAATATTGATACATTCAGAATCATTTATGAAGCTCAAAGTTATTATTAGTAAGAAATTCTTGGTTTTAATCGATCTGAATTGTCTTTAAAAGTTTTTTAAATAAAATATACCACTTTATTACTAAATTTTTTATTAAGACTCTGATTTCATAAAGAAAATAGATATCAAAAGTCATATTACTGATCCTTTGTTTTGTGTCAAACCTCCAATGAATCAAACTTGTCTTGTATAATGTCTATATTTCTGCAGCTACCATTTCCATTTTACTTTGGAACAATCTCTTTCTTGAGGTGTATAATTAGTTGATGATGATGATTCTATTGAGGTTATTTGCTTTAGTGGACAATTTGGAAATCATTATATTAATTTTTCTTCTCTTCCTATCAAGCATGATTCTTTTAGTGGATGAAATACAGCAGTTGTTTTCACATTTATAAATTTTCTTGAGTTTAAAATCAGTTACTGGAACAATTAATTGGACTTGATGATTTAATATTTATCAGTATATTTTCCTGATCACCTTCAAATGCAGGTGGATGCTTTCTTCATTCTATTTAAAAACATCTTATTTCTCTCAGTCAGTTGAAAGGTGTAGAATATTATTTTCAGACAACACCTCCTTTCTTTCCTATATGATATGCGGCTCTGCAACAGTCAGGTAAAAGATGAGACATATATATATATATATTTTCTACCCCACTATTCTTATATTTTTAACATTCAAAACTTGATATTAAAAAATGATTTTTAAAAGAAAAAGGTTATCTAGCAGAATTAAAAATGTATGTCTGCTTTAGTTTCAATAATTTTTTAAATGTCTCTCTATAACCAATGTTATAATAATAATAATAATAATAATAATAATAATAATAATAATAATAATAATAATAATAATAATAATAATAATAATAATAATAATAATAATAATAATAATAATAATAATAATAATAATAATAATAATAATAATAATAATAATAATAATAATAATAATAATAATAATAATCTCAACTGATTTTCCAGACTGCTTTTATATCCGATTTTTGAGTCAACTCACCGAATTAGAGTGATAGTATGAATTGCTATTTTTGACCAACTCAAAAAAGCACACACCTGGTTTTCAGACACTTTTGTCTTAAAAAAATAGACTTAATCCTTTTTCCTTTTTCACATATATCTGTAATATCTAAAATTGGAGTTTCTTTCCTTTAATCTTAAGATGAGACAATTTCAAAATTAGAGTTCCCACCAAGCTTAAACTTCAAAATGACAAACAATCATTTATAAAACAAAATTGCTACAAAAACAGATATCTGATTCAACAGATTTTCTGCCTTAACACAAAATTGTAAAAAAATAATTTCACAGATTTAACCCTTCTTCCTTTCAATATATAATAAATGTAAATTTCTGTACGTAATGTACACACATACTTTATCATTTCAAATCATTCATAAACTGTCATTACAATAATCTAATTGCCAGCTTAGTAATTATAACCCCAATATTTAAAATTAAATCTGTAACTTTAAAATACCAATTATAATTATAGAAAAAAAAAAATAGAAGTATAGAATAAGATATTAAAATTGATCAAGCATAGGTTAGTTTTAAAGAAAGTCAAAATGTTTAATATTTGAAATATAAAATAATTAAATAGCTTTGCCTAGATATGTGTAACTTTGCTTTTTAGTAGAAAAAATTAATATTGAATAGTTTAAATGTGTGTATTACCTTTCTATCAACACACAAACAAATAAAGAATATAATTGTTTACCCACTCTCTTTCTGTCTAAAGCTTTTAGAACATGATCTTGTAGGGTTTAAACTTGGATGCCCTACAGCTTCTTTTATTGTTATATAAAAATGTGATGATGTTTTTGGTTTTACATTTTCTTACATGCACATTACTATAAATTTAGCTAATGACTAAATTGTAATGGCACAATATATATATATATATATATGTATATATATATATATATATATATGTGTATATATATATATATATATATTTATCATATGTATATATATATATATATATATATATACACTGAACAATGATAAAGATATGTATGAACTGGGCAAACTGTAGAGTGCTGATTCAGAACCAAGTCTGCATTTTGGAGATTTTACTTCTTTTTCACATCTCTTTATTTATATGTTTCCACCCCTACTCATGTTGTTATAAGTGGAACAAATCACTTCCTTACCTTATGTAAGAGTCATGTAGAAAAAATTACAATACATAAATGTTATTGATTAAGTATATAAAATCTAGTTTAATTAATGACAAATAAACATTATTGATATTTTATATTAATCTTAAAATATCGAAAGAGGGCATGTTGAGATATAGTACTAGAAGTTTAGAATAAGATGCTGATATATTAGTTTCATAATTGTTTTTATTATTTATGGCCCATTAAATATGTGGCACCTTATCTTATATATTTTTATTTTGTCAAATATAGATAGAAAGAAATATGTAACATAGTAATAATTATCATGGAATAACATTATTATCCATTAAAGCAAAAATTCTTTTAAGCACATTGTTGAAAAGCCAGCTGTCAAAAGACTCAGTACGATTTTATGGAGTCAAACATTTATCTAAACTTGTTTTCTGTTTTTTTTTGTTTTATATTCAGAAAAAAGAGAGAAAGTAAATGTTATTTCTTAGTTTTATAGATTATTTCAAAGAATTTTCATCCATTCAGTCAAAAACATTTATGTATTGTTGAATGTAATTTATTAGCCATCAAAACAATAATAATGTGAAAGGCTAAAATCTTAAACAGAAGTGCCTTAAAATGCTTATGTGACAGCCAATCAAATGTAATAATTACTACATGTGGAGCTGTCAATTCAAGAACACAAGCCAGAACATAAGAAAAAAATGGGACCCACATTGTTGTATACTTAAATTTATATATAAATAAGTCAGACTCAGGCATTCGGAACAAAGAGTGCTAATCTTAAAACATCTTCACATTTAATTCACTAAATATTACATATAGATAAACAATGAAAAATCTTTCAATTTACAACGAAACAACTTTTAAATGGAATAAAATGATAGTAACAAATTTAAATATATAATTTTATTAACTGCTAGCAGACAATCTAATAATAATGTTAAATGCTAAAACCTTCAACAGATGCCCCTTAAAATGGTCACATAAGCATATTAAGGCACTTCTGATGAAGGTTTTAGCCTTTCACATTATTATTAGATTATCTGCTTGCTCTTAATAAATTTATATATTTGTCCACCGAAATGTATTCTTTTATTAGTTTCAACAAGGTGGAACAAAATGAAATCTAATTATTTTAGCTAAAAAATATTCTGAAACACGTACTAAGATGTAAGCTGAATTTATTTTTTCTTTTTGAATTTTTATCCCTTTTGAATTATAGAAAAAGGTAACAGAGATCACAATGCTATATAAATTTTGCAGTCGAAATTTTATTTAAAATTCATTAAAACAAAATGACGTACTTATTGGGGCTTTCTTTGCAAATCTGAAATACAAAACAGTGATATTTGTGTTAGTTTTGTCAGTTCTAATCACGATTTACACAATGTAGGTAATAATTTAAATTGTAAATATAAAGCTGTTCAGTTTAATAATTAATGTTTAAATAACGCATATTAAGACATCTAGAAATTCCATCAAAAATGTATTAAGTATACGTGTCAAAACAAAATCTTTGACATACTAACATTACAATTAAATTTTAAATCTTACACTTTATTTTACCATAATACTAACAATTTCCTTTTAATTACATTTAAAGAATAGATTACTAAAAGCATATAATTTCTCCTAAGAGAAACTGACAGTTTCGTCACTATGAAAATGACATTTTTTTTAGAGTTTTGGTTAGTTGTAAAGTATTCACTGTACAGCCTGTGGTTGCACTGTTTTCTATATAAAAACATAGCGATATAACATTACCGGGCCTCTAGATTTTTTTTTTCCTGTAATATATCATATTTTGACATACGACTATTTTTTCTTTTTGATATATTGTTGTTGTTTTTCTTTGACAATTTTTTTTTTCATTTGATAAATTTAAAACTATAATGGACACTTTTACTTTTTTTTTTTATCTCAAAAGTACACAATTTTTACATACAGCTTTCTTTTTTTTTTTTGCTTTTAATATACTGTTTTTTTAACAAACATCTTTTTTTTTAATTAGAATCAACATTTTCTTTTTAATTTTTAAAAATGTAGGTTGCTGTTTATTGATTTAGAAGAAAATCAAAGCTGTCCAACAAACTCCACCTCAGATGTGTATTTGCTTATAAACCAAAAAAATTTTTGGTATTTTGACTAATATATTGATCAAGAAAGTAGATTCTCTTCCAACCAAAATAAGTGCATTGTTTATTGATTTGAGAATAATTTGAAGCTGTCAAACAAACTCTGCCACATTTGGCTGTAAAGCCCTACCCTTTTAACACTGACATTCTTCATGTTAATTAATTGACTTACAGATCAAAATAATCACAAACAAAACACAGATTCTTTTAAATCAAATAAATTGTATTCACTACTTATGACTAAACCAAATAAACTGTGTCACTTTCTTGCTTTGGGACATCCCACAATTGCAATAACATGGTAGCCATTTTGTTATTCTTTTGTTACTCTCGTCTGAGTCATGACAGAGACGATACTTTTTCACCAACAACTACAATCATCTGATAGAGACATTGACATTTTTTGGTTCAAAATAACAACAACCCCCCAAAAAAAACAAGCTTGGACAAATCTGAAGAATACACTCGTAATTACTAGTATGCCAAAAGATTTCAGTTGGGAAATACAGAAAATCATAAGCATCAACAAACAAACAGTTGAAAAACATTCCACTGCACACACTCTCATCTTAAATTTGAGTGAGAATACAAATTTGGTCACTATGTATAGGAATTAACACCGTGATGAAAAAATGGCAAACTATACAATCATATAGTGTTGTTAGTTTAGATGTAGGGTTAGACCATGGTGGAATTGGCCATGGATTCTAACCACCTCATCTATTGTCTCTTAAGTGGCTAATATGATCACTAGTTGTGTATTAGCTGTAAGGTTTGGCCATGAAAGCAATATTATTCTGTGTTTTTACACAGAAACAGCACCACCACCACAGACTGTACAGTGAATACTTTACAACTACCGAGTTTTGTTTATAAGCAATTATATAAAATGTATATTTGTATATACAGTATACACTGTTATAAAAATAAAAAATATATATGATTTTAGAAAAACTTTCTGATAGAGTGTTTAAATCTGTTTATTTCATATTACAAAGAACATGCACAATTTAAATTTTTTTAAATACAGTTATCAATTGAAAATGTTATTCAAATGATTTAATAACAGTCACAATGACTAGGTATATTAAAACAAAAAATATTTTAAGATTAATTCTTAATTTTAACGCTATTTTAGTTGAAGACACTTCTAAGGTTTTATATATTTTTATAACTATTTAACAATGTTAGCAATTATACTGTTATGTTCTTTAGAAGTTTTGATAAGATTACTATATTTAAAATAGAAAATAATGAGGTGTATACTTATTTACGTATTAAATATATATATATATATATATATATTATAACAGAAATGGTTATTCATACGGTTGATTAATTATTTATACTTTCAACTATATTTATTTCGATTATTTTATTCTATATTATACATATTTATTATATCCATTTATTCTTTTCATAACTTTTATTTCTATCCATTTATTGTTTACAACTTAGATGCTTTATTATCTTATTTATTATTTTAACCAATGCCATTACAATACAAGCAGAGAGCTAATACAGATACAAACTTAATTTCATATCTATACCCTTGATCAAACCCCAAGGCAATACATACATATTATCTTGGCATTATTTTTTCCGACCAAGATACCCTCAGCTGCTGAACAAAGCAAACTATTTCAAAGAAACTTAACGAATGTCCAGCGCTTGCTATTTATTTTTTAGAATTGGGATTTCGCACGAACAAGCAGCACATGAATATTTTAAACAAATAAGTATGCCTCTTTAATCACTATTTACAGTTTCCACCCTGTCATAGCTTGGTGATAGGAGAATAAAGCAAGGATACAAAATTTAATGACAAATATGTTTAATAATAATATTCACACTTTATATAAAAAAAATACATTATAATAATAATAAACACACACTTATAAAAATACATGGCTATAATAAACATATGAAAATAGATCAGATATTAAAGTTCTTAAAGTCCTGTTGATAGACTTCTATTTTATCAACTCATTAATTTTATATTTAGTTATGAATAGTAGATAAATAAAAATGCATGCATGCTTTTACCTAGGCTTTGTTGTAATTGTCCCATGGGTATTTCTTCTGAGCGCTCTTGATTAACTTCTTCAGTTTGTGGGGTTATTTTCGTTCCACTTTTTGCTTGTTGATTCCTTAGGTTCTCCATTAACTTCCTCAGTTTGTGGGGTTATTTTCATCCAGTTTGCTGGTTGATTCTTTAGGTTGAGTTTCAGTTGACAGCTGCAGAAGCAGCGGTCCCTCTAGCAGGTCAGCAAAGATCTTACATTGCGAGTCAGTGATGAGACGGCTTGAATATGAACCCAGTCCCTTTAACACCACTAGCCATGCACTTCTTCCATTTTCTTTTAGCTGTTGCTTCTCTAAAGTCTCTACTAGCAATGCCAGACAAAAATTGTAATTTTCTTAATCTCATTCTTTTGTTCATTGTTTTTAAAAATTTTTAATTAAGACTTAGATTTCCAACCAATTCTTATCATTATGTTTCTTTATTTAATTAGTGGCTAGAATATAAGTCCCAATTAATTTAACAGATCAGGCAAAGATCTTCCGTTGATAACATTTCTTTGTCCGTGGAATTTAATTTGTCCAACAGACTTTCACACCTACGGCCATAGGCCATATTGTTTTTCCTTTTATATATCACATATTACCTTTTTTCTAAATTTACAATTCATTCATTTTTTTTCTCATTTGTTTTTTACATTTTATTTTAATTTGTTATTATATAGTTTTTTTTTAATGAGAGAGAAGACACGCATTTCTTTACGCTTCCTTTTCCCCTCTCCTACAATAAACAAAATAACTTTCTAGCATTTGACTTACAAGAGAGAAAGAGACACATTTCTTTATTTATGCACCCCCTCCCCTTCTCTTACTATTACAAAATCCACAGTAATTTTGACATTAGAATTTCAATTTTTTCTTTTCCTTCCCTTTTTTTTTTAAAAAAATTTATTAGCTAATTTATTTCACCTTTATTACTTTCTAATTTTATTAATAAATATATATGTGTGTCGACAACGACAACTTTACATGGTCGTCACAATATATAATCAATGCTCAGTTTATATTAAGATAGCAAATCTTCATACTTTAATGGACAGGTTTCAATCCACTGCAACCTCCAACTTTTTAGTCATTCATATCATTAAAAATCTGATGATGAAAACTCAAATGCCATGCTAATGCTAATATTATTGCCATGCCCATGTTGAGCTGATGTCACTCTGACCCCTCATGTATAGGACAGTATCCATTAAATACATATAAGAGGGATGGACAGGATACAAGCTTGATATGTAAATATTTGAAAACCAGGCACTCTTCTCAAACCTGGGAGCTTAATTGTAGGTATAGAGGATTTGAACTCAGATTTTTAAGCACCCTTCAACTATCCACAATATCTCATACAACTGATTCACATGACAACACACATGCAGAAAAGATTAAAAATCACCAATATAAGTATTTCATGCTAAACCAGCACTCACCAGTTGGTCCAGATTATCATCACACACACACACACACACACACATATATATATAATATATATATATATATATATATGTACTGAACATTGTATATATATATATATATATATATATATACAATGTTCAGTTTATATTAAGATAGCAAATCTTCATACTTTAAATTATTTATCACACATGTTTAATGCTACAATTCCCTCACAACTCCATAGATCGTTTTTTTAATTACAATAGTAATAAATTCTTAATCCTTGCTGTTACTAACTTGAATTGTGATTAATTTTTTACTTGATAAGTTTTTAGTGAAATTTTCACTCATTAAATCATCCCAATAGCAAATAGTGAATTGTTGAATTTCATGATTTATCATAAAAGTTAATTTTCTAGAAATCAATTACATTTGTGGGTAACAAAATATTATGTGTCAGTTGATATGATTATGTCAAAAATTCTCATTATACAAATCTGTAATGGTTACCTTAGCTTTAAAGAGGTTGAATTTCAACACATTCTCAAGCCATTTGGGTTTACTTCAATTTTGTTAATATCTTTTGGAAGGAAAAGGGCTGAAAGACCAGTCCTCATCAATATAAAATTTCACCATTATTTTTAATAAAGAGGGGAGTCCATTGTTTTTCTCTACTATGCAATCTGCTGATACTTCTTCGCTAATCATATCCTTTCATGTTTTTCTACAATAGTTCTTCTATTGTAAACTGCAGCCACATCTTGTTAAAAACTAATCTTCCAGGATATGTCATATTTGTAACTTTAAAAAAACCAGATTGCACAATTGCATACCTAATAATAGTCCAGGTAGCATGAACTTTACTTTCTCCAAGAATTATACAACAGTACATGATCTAATCAGTGCTGTAAATATTGAACCGATGGTCCACACTAATAATGCTAAACTTCCACTGATCAATGCTTTTTGACACTTTTCAAGAAGCAGTAGAGCATCTCCTACTTTGGATTTTACAATCACCAAACTGCTCTCCAGCTTAACTAAAAAAAATAAAAGTAAATTCCTGAAGACTAATCAAGGCAACAGTGATTCTTGGATTAATGACAATAAGCAAAGGTTTGATGGGACTAGCAAACCTCTTTTGACCCTAAAACTTCCAGGGAAATTTAAAAAGAGAAAAAATGAAATTGGATTCTAAGATGATAAAAGCACAGAACTTGATACACTGCCTAAAGATCTCTGTGTGGATGTTTACTCAGGCATCAATGTGAAAGAAATTGTCTCAACAAAACAGTATAAATAAAAACTTAAATGCTTGCAAACCTCAGATACATAGTGGTCACAAGATTAATGGTAAGAAATCAAAAAAATCCTATTAAGCCAGACAGGAAGAAATCAGTGACTATTTTCTTTGCCCTTGCATTCCTGACTTTTTTCATACTTTGTTACTTGATTCCAGTGGTTTGTTTTGGCTCTAACTTTGACCTGATGAAACTTAAGATAACTGGTTTTAATGTACAAGGCATTAACTCAACTAAAAGATTCAATACAATTTCAAATTGGATTTTTCAATATTCACCACATATGTTTTGATGAAACAAAATTTCATCCCTTTTCAATTCCAGAAAATTTCAATTAGATTCAGCGAAATTGGTTTTCTACACCATTCCATTACAAACCACCCTTATGCATGGTTCACCATTCTTATTCACAATATCTCTTTTTTAAAATCATATAGAATAAATATCATTGCCACCCTCTTTTAACAGTCTTTTAGATTAAATATGATCATTTATATTAAGAGAGATATGTCCCTAATTCACTCAATAATGCAAGAAATTAACAAGATACTTAACTCTAACCTTTACCCTACAAAAATGTTGGGGTATTTTAACACTTCATACCAGCACATTAATTCAAGTATATTCATACTATAAATATGCACCTTATTTCTGCAGAGGGTTTCTTTCCTATAATGCCTTCTCCTTTTACAATAAACAATATTCATCCTTCATTGATCTGGTCCACTATTTCTCTGACCTTTATTTTATAATTGATCCTTACCTTCAACCCATTCCATTTTCTGATCACCTTTTGCTTGCAATTAATTTATCAGTAAACCTTTTCCCCTGGTTCTATGAAAGCTTGATGTCCACCACTTGAATTCTTCATAAAGCCTTGGCTCCAGAAGCAATCCTCTCAGAGACCTACATCTATTTTAGAAAAATTGACATACTGACTCTATCTCAGAGAGAAACATAGTTTACCTTCATCAATATACTAAACTCCATCATTTCTTTTTATACATCCATGGAATAAATATCAAACTTCACTGTTTCAAATCTTAAAGCTCATCAATAACTTCCTGAAACATAAACATCTGTTCCCGACTTCAATAGAAATTGATTATGAGTCTCAAACAACAATATAAGAACAACCAATAAATCATTGCAAATTATCTATCAATCAAAAAGTTTAGGTGTGTTCCTCAGCCAGCCTCACAATTTGTCTAGGGTTATATTAGAATATCCATGGACCACAGATATAAGGTTAATACTTCTATCAAAGTTGAGAATAAACTCTACTCAAGGAACAATATGATTAATGAAATCTTCCATTTTCTCAAGGGCAGGCTGACAAATTGCTCTTGTGAGCCAAATCAATTGGTTTTAATAAGTCCACAATATTAAATTATGACATCTCAGAAAAAGACAATACAACCATATTGTTTTCAATGCCTGTGAAAATACATCCAAGTCATCATGCTATTGCTCAATTCATCCTGATATACCTTGAAAGATTTATGTTTCTAATCATTCATGGATGATTAAACTCATTTCATCTAAATCTCTTGACATTGACAGATTGTACCCCAAAAAACGTGTTTTTTCTCAAAAAATATATTACCATCACCTCTTGAGAACCTCAGGCCCACCTCCACGACTCTATTGATGAGCAAGATTGTCAAATCAGTTGTTAAAAAAACAGGATAATGTCATCCCATTTAGTTCTCAGTACCAATTTTCCAAAAACGGTTCATCTACAGCTGAAGCCAGCATTTTTGTTTAAAAATATTCATAGACTACAAATAGAACCTTTAGAAAATTTAACCTGGTAGCCAACCAGCTGGACATTGCTGTAGACTTTGCCTCAGTTGGGACACATTTTCTCTTCAACCTATTTGGCAAGTTTGACATCCTATATGGCATTATCAATATAATAGGTAATATCCTCAATAATAGTGGCATTGGTATCTCCCTCAATGGAAGGATTTCTTCCTCTTTCTCTTCCATAAATTTCAGTCCACTGGTCTTACCACAAAGCACCCTCCTTTTTATAATTTATATTAATCCATTATTAATTAAGTTTGATCAGAATTTTCTTTTATATACATCCCAGCAATCATGAAATCAATCCCCAATATTTCTTTCATAGATGACCTGGTTTGTTGTGCCCCTTCCAAAAAGCTATTACCCAAATTTTTAGAAATTCTGTCAATCTTTTTTTCTGAGTCTGGGTTGGCTTTCTGTAAGAGCAAATCCTTATATGAAAGTTATCTTCCAAGTACCCTATCACCTCTCTATTTTATGCCAAACCCCAAAAAGTAATGTTTTTTCTTATCTTTAACTCCCTCCCAGCAATGAGAAAAACTATACAAGAATCACTTCTCTCTACTCACAAGATCACATCTTCATTATCAAAAGTCTACACATCCATTTTTGCAAAGATCTGAACATCCTAGTGTTTTCAAGAATTTCTTGTTTTATGCCAGTAATCAATTTCTCATGAGAGTTTATTTGGAAAATAAACATTTAATGCTGAAAAATTTTTGGAAGGGCAGGACTGTAGTAAATAGTCTCAGAAATCTTCAGCAATACAAAATTCAATGGACTTTCACTTCACTCCATTGCAAAGTTCCAATATCAATGTGCCTATAATACCATCCTAAAAAAACTTCCCTTATTTCCCTATTGCATTATGATTCACCACTGTTTCCCCTATAGACACCTCTTCCTGAGAAGAGTTAGTTGTCATTCCTATTAGATCACATCTCAATATTTATCTATCATTATACCTATTAAACCAAATTCTCAAAAAATAACTTTTGGGAGGTATATAATCTTATTACTAATGATACTTTTTTCTTGTTCGTCCCAGTGATGGCATCTGGATCCTAAATATGTAGACTTTCTAATCAATATAACCCTAAATGGGCTTCCTACAATCGATTTTCTGATCACCTGTAGGCATTTCTCACATATAGGCCAGGTCTGTTTTCTATGCCATAAGAATGATGAGACCATGTTTCATGTTTCTGTCACTGTACCTTGCTTTAGTATTATAGACGTTATAGCATTCATCTATATAAGCAAGAAACCCACTCTCACTACCTTGATTAATAGTATTGGCAATGGTGTGTTTCTGTCTATTCATATTTCTACTTTCTTTCTCATTGCATATTGGTCTATTAGATGTATGCTTATTTTTCATTTTACAATTGATAATACCCATCATTTATTTATATCAAAGCTTCAGACTATTGACAATAGAGACAAAAATTAGCTCCTTTATTTACTTTTTAAGACTACGTGAAACCTTGTTTCCATTGCAAAATTTTGTATATGTTGCTTGGGTTGTACTCTTTGTCATTCCCAACTGCAAGGCTAGTGGTGTGAATCTCATCCTGGCTTTGTCATTAACTGCATTGCTTTCACCATTGCACTAATGTAAACATCTTATATAATCAATAAAGTTCATATGAGAAAAATATCTACAATTCAATGCTGGCTTATTGAACATGTGAAATATTCTAATTACTATTTAACTTTAACCATTAGAAAAAGTTATAGCATAAATAGTGAAAGCTCATATAGTAAATTTCACCCAACCATGCATAACATTCAGCATTAAGTATACTGAGAAATTGACAAGTTTTTATTAGGTTGTCTTTAGTTATAAGGACAAGTGTATTTAATAATGAATAGATAAAATGTGACTATGAATTAACAATTTATAATGAAAGAACACTAATTAAAAAATTTGATCCTTTTCATATCTTATATATTGTTGAATGTTATCTGAGAATGTATATCATTTTAAAATAATAACTATAACAGTAATTAACTATTATATCCAAAATTTTAATCAGCCAAAGTAATTTGGGTTAATTTCTTATTTCTTCTTAATGACCATTAAATTCAAGAAAAGAAAAAAAAAACATGTCGGAAACAAAGTTTTCAACTCAAATCACACAAATCCCAAATTTTAAGGTTAGCAGATTGTCTATACATTATATTCATTTTATTTTCATTTATTAATATTGCCTTTCAATTTTTTTAGTTTACTATGGTTTTTCTCATCACAAAGACTCCCACCACTTTCAATATTAACCACAAATTTATATTTACATTTTTTTCATTATTGAAGAAAACTGAAAATAATCATTAAAGCACGATTATTATTACATATAACAGTTCATTCTCCTTTTTTTTTTCTATGTTGACTTTAATTTACCTATATATAATAAGATATATTCACAAAATAAAAAAAAATCCTTATTTATATATTTAAAAATTTTCAATGAGCATTTGAAATGTATAGAATAGACATCCATGTTTGATTTTCAATCCTCAACTGCTTTAAACCATTATAACTCTTTTTAAATTGACACAAAGGATTGTTTATCAATTCCATCTTGTAACCAACTTCAAGCATTTTCTTAACATATATCTTTTTTTTAAAATTATGGCAATGGTAACTACATAATGTTTCATTGCAAAACAAAAAAAAAAGATCTAAAATATTCCATCTTATGCATCTTATGAATAAAAGTAACAATTATGCATAAGATGGCATGATTTATATCTTTTTTTTAGAATAAAAAACTATGTCATTACCAGGGTGATAAATTAAAAACTATTGAGATATTTTCATAGAAAATGCTTGGAAGTTAGTTATAAGACTGACCAAATTAACAATACATTATATCAATTTTAAAGAAGTTATAATGATTTTGAGGAGATGAATATTGGTATAAAAATGAATATCTATTCCAAATATTTCAAATAATCAATTGTTTTAGGGGAATATATATATATATATATATATATATATATATATATATATATATATATATATATATATATATATATATATATATATATATATATATATATATATATATATATATATATATAAAGTGTTTAATGTTTCATGATGTGTTCCAAATAATGTTAATAAATTAATGAATAATTCTAAAAATGTCATACCTGTCAAGCAGAAAAATGATGTCATCTTTCATTATTTTTGTGAATGTATGTAATCATATATACACGATTCAAGGTGCAATATATAAAATAGTAATGCAGCAAGAATTGTTATAAAATCTTGCAGACAGTAATAATAATAGTGATTTAATGACAATTTCAGTTTTCTTCAATAATGGAACGATAAGTAAATATAAATTTGTGTTTGCTATTGGAAAGGTTAAGATACTTAATGAAGAGAGAAACAAAAAGAAAAGAAAAAATAAAGAAACAATTTTAATAAATATGAATAATATGAATTTCATTCATAGACAAGCTGCTAACATTAAAACTCAGGTTTCATGGGATTTGCCTTGATGACATTTGCTTCCATGTTGTTTTTTTGAATATACAGTTGAAGAGGGTTAAGGAATCAAATGAAAATACTTCTGTGGAATGAAAAACTGTATATAGTACTTAATCACCATTATATTTATTATGTCTGTTGTTATTACAATAGTTTTTTTAATTATGAGACTATATAGAGAATGAAAGAGAGAGAGCTCGCAAAATAAGTTCTTAACAAGCATTATAGAATATCCTCAATTCCAGACAAGCTTATTAAATTAGGTCATGTGACATATGACATTTTATATATATATATATATATATATATATATATATATATATATATATATATATATATATATATATATATATATATATATATATATATATAAACACTAGATGAAGTTTTACCAATACCTCCTAACAAGCTTTGTTTAATAAACACCGAAAGAGAGAGAATTTAAAATCTCTATCATTGACCCCCCACCTAGAAACCAACTGGTATTGAGCTTATTGGATCATGTCAGTGAAGGCCTGGAAGACTAGAAACTAGATCTAAATACCAACTATAAAATTAGCATTTATCAAACATGTTTCTGTCAGTTTGAAAGCAAGAAATTTATCAGACACATAATGTCTTCAAATACAGCTTAACAAACTAGATAGCTATAAATGTCTGAAATCAGTTCAGTTTCACCATATAGTAAAAGACTCTCAATATATATCATTGCAAAAATCTTCAAGCGTGCATTTATGATTAACAAAATAAGTTATAAATTTTGTTACTTGCTTTTAGCTTGCATTTTATGATCACTAAAAGCAACTTTACCATTAGCTTCTAACAAGCTTTGTTTACATAAACACTTAGAAAGATAGAATTCAATATCTCTTCATTGTCTCCACCTCCAGTCCATGGTTTCAAGCTAGTTGGCTCACAACAGTGAAGGGTTGAAAAACTAGAAACTAGATCTAAATACTAACTCTAAAGTCAGCATTTAGGAAACACATTTTTATCAGTTTGAAAGCATGAAATTTCTCAGACACATAATGTCTTCAATCCAGATTAACACACTAGATAGTTATATGGGTCAGAAATCAGTTCAATTTCACCATATATAGATCTAGTTTCTAGCTTTCCAAACTTTCACTGACATGAGCCAACTAGCTCAAAACCATGATGTGGAGGTGGAGACAATGAAAGACATATTGAATTTTATCTCTCTCAGCATTTATGTAAACAAAACTTATTAGGAGATATTCATAAAGCTCCATATTGTGATCATAAAATGCAAGCTAAAAGTAAGTCATGAAATTTATAACATTGTTTTATTAATCATATATATATATATATATATATATATATATATATATATATATATATATGAGGAAGAAACCAATAATTACTGGAATATGTCAGCCTCTGATTTATGTGTAAGTTGTAGTATATATTTCTGATGTTACATATATATGGCAGCTGCATTACTCTATGAAATGACGTCACCATGAGAATTCATTGGGTCGTGTAACACATTGTTTTCAAAAGTGCATTCTTCTTTTTGACATTTTTTTATAATGGCTAAAACATTTACCAAAGTGAAATTCTGTTTTTGTTTGCATAAAACAAGGAAAAAATCACATTGCTTGATACAGGTTACAAAAAAGCACATCTTATTAAAACATAAGTTTATAGTGATTTAATTGAAATGTTAAATTTACAATATCCATAAAAAGCATTGCAAGTGGAATCAAAAATCAAAATAAAGCTGTATATTATGCAAATGATATTTTTCTCTCAAATTTACTTCATAACAGTCAAGCATTTTATGTCATCTTCTGAAGCATTTTTGTGAAGTGTTACTGTGACAAAGAAAAATACAAGTTATTTTATCCGTCAAAGTTATTGTATATATTTTTTAATCTGTCAATGAATAACATGTCTTTTTTACAGATTTAGAAGTGTTGAGAAATAAATCATAGAGTCATTAAAAGAAATCACTTTGAATGTATACCCCAAATAGTATGATAAATGAAAAATATGTTTTGACCAATATATTGTGTCAAATGGATATTTATTTGAAAGAGATTCGATTTTTAGCACATGAAAATATAGATTTTTCATTATAAAATTCTGGTTACTTTGGGGTACCCCTGTGGATATATTTATAAATATTTACATGCTGACATCAAATTTCCAGTCTCGACTTTTGTGAATTAATTACCTTTAGAAGTAATCTCCATTATAACTCAAGATAAAATTACATTTTGAGATTTGTTTTCATTAAAAATTTTTTTATTGTAATTCTGGGGGAAACGTGAGGGGGGGTATATATTTTACAATTAACTACTATATGAAAACAAAGCACTCCTCATAAACCTAGGAGCTTAATTGTAAGTATAGGGAATTTGAACTCAGATTTTCAAGCACCCTTCAACTATCCACACCATCTCATACAACTGATACATATGACCACACACAAGTAGAAAAAATAAACAATCACCTATAGAAGTATTTCATGCTAAACGAGCACTCATCATTTGGTCCAGATTATCATCTCCACACACATATATATATATATAATCAGTGCTCAGTTTATATTAAGATAGAAAATCTTTATACTTAAATTAACAGGATGCAATCTACTCCAACCTCCAATTTTTCAGTCGTCCATATCATTGAAAATCTGATGATGGAAACCCAAATCTCTTGCTGATGCCAATATTATTGCCATGCCCATGTTGACCTCATGTCTTCAAATATTTACACATAAAGCTTGTATCTTGTCTATCCTTCTTCTATTTATTTATATGAATAAGGTCTTATACATGAGGGGTCAGAGTGAAATGAGGTCAACCTGGGTATGGCAATAATGTTGGCTTCAGCATGGTATTTGAGTTTTCAACATCATATTTTCAATGATATGGATGGCTGGAAAATTGGAGGTCGCAGTGGATTGAAGCCTGTCCATTAAAATAAAAAGATTTGCTATCTTAATATAAACTGAGCATTGATTATATATATGTGTGAGAGATGATATTCTGGACCAACTGATGAGTGCTGGTTTAGCATGAAATACGTATATTGGTGATTATTAATCTTTTCTATATGTGTGAGATCATATGTATCAGTTGTATGAGATAGTGTGGCTAGTTAAAGTGTGCTTGAAAATCTGAGTTCAAATCCTCTATACTTACAATTAAGCTCCCAGGTTTGTGAAGAGTGCCTGGTTTCAAATATTTACATAATAAGCTTGTATCCTGTCCATTCCACTTATATGTATTTAATGGATACTGTCCTACACATGAGGGGTCAGTGACTTCAGGTCAACATGGGCATGGCAATAATATTAGCATCCGCATGGGATTTGAGTTTTCATCATCAGATTTTCAATGATATGGATGGCCGAAAAGTTGGAGGTTGCAGTGGATTGAAGCCTGTCCATTAAAGTATAAATATTTGCTATCTTAATATAAACTGAGCATTGATTATATATATGTGTGAAAGATGATAGTCTGGACCAACTGATGAGTGCTGGTTTAGCATAAAATATGTATATTGGTGATTATTAATCTTTTCTACATGTGTGTGATCATGTGTATCAGTTGTATGAGATAGTGGGGCTAGATGAATTGTGTTTGAAAATCTGAGTTCAAATTCTCTATACTTATATATATATATATATTTTTGGTTATATGGGTTTTTATTCTAGTGAATATATATATATATATATATATATATATATATATATATATATATATTCACTAGAATAAAAACTACAAAATTTTAAAAAATGCCTATATAAAATTAAAGATTAAAATTTTTTGCTATAGCCAGCTTCGGCGTATTCCACCATCTTAAGTAGCAATATGTTAATATTATCAAACTGTCACACCAGTAACGTTCCCACATGAATTACCGACTTTCCATAAATTGTGAATATTAACACAATGATACTCTTTATTCAATACATTATCGATACTATTTATAAAACAGGACTCACTTAATTTTTCTTCTCCTCAAATCACTCTATAAAAGCAGAATTCTCCATTACAAATCACAGCATGTTCTGCAAAAACAGATTTATACCTATCTGCAGAACAATGCAACTTATTATATAATAGTTAATGCTCCCTAATCATCTTTTTCAATTCACATTTGATTTGTAATGAAAAATCCTGCTTTCATAGTTTTTATTTTGCATATAGAAAATGATTTGAGAAAAAGAAAAATTAAGAAGTCTTATTTTATAAATAGTACGGATAATGTATTGAATAAACAGTGTCATTGTGTTAATATTCACAATTTATGGAAAGTAGATAATTCATGTGATATGTTACTGGTGTGAGAGTTTGATAATATTTAAATATTAACGTATTGCTACTTAAGATGGCAGAATATGCCAAAGCTGGCTATAGCAAAGATTTTTAATCTTTAATTTTATATAGGCATTTTTTAAAATTTTGTAGTTTTTATTCCAGTGATATATATATATATATATATATATATATACACCATGATGCAAATTTATTGGCCTTATGCTTATCTGAGTTGGTGGGGGATATTATGTAACTCTCTTGTAACAGATTTGAACCTGGCTACTGTTACAATATACATATTAAATTTTACTAAAACCCCACAACTTTGTGACAACTCAGTATATATTTGTTCTGTAAGAGAAGCAATGATGAAATTAAGATATTTTGTGCAAGAACTATTTTATATTTGAATTCCATTAAAATATTGTACTGGTCAGAATTGTATGTTCATCTAACTAGAGCTAGCATCTAGGCAAAAGTACCTCAAGCCCAATCATGTGCAAGATACATAAGTCAGGAACAATCATCAATTTAGCCCTTTTGCCTATTTTACTGATCTATAATATTACAAACAACATTTCTGATGATAACAAATGAAATTTTATTCATTCCTGTCCCCAGAGCAACAGTGGAGAAACAAGAGATCTACAGGGAATGATAATACTACTAGGATTCCAACCCCGCCTTCAACCAAATGAAATAGCTTAAGATTATAACTAGACTTTTCATAAAAATTCATTAATAAATCTATGTTGGCCTGACAGTGGAAATGAGCTCTATATAATGCCATCTAATTAACAATGTTTATGCATAAATCATGAGCCAAAGCAGACTTAAGTACTAAATATATCATTAATAATTTATTAATATTAATTAAAAGAAAATGAATAAACAAAGGTATATAATTTGATAAACAGCCTCAAATCTGTTTACATATAACACTAATAGAATTTTGGGTTTCATCTGATTATGAATGCTGATTTGTGTATTGAAGGAATTACATAATAAGATCACATAAGTTTATGATTAAATAATATACAAATCCACAATTGAATATAATGATTAAAAAAATGTACAGATAGTCAATAGATGCGATTTAATATGCTAACAGTAGATACCAATATAACTTGGATGCTATGATTATTTTATGAAACATAAATGACATTAAAAACAGATTAATAGGTTATATGTTACATCAATTTATTATGGTTTATATGAACCACACACAAAAATATTTTATAAATTACATTATTTACTTAAACTGTCATTAGACATTAAAAGTTCCGACAGAAATGTTATTTGTATTTTATTCTGTTTTTTTCTGACTGGAGAGGATTTATTTAACATTGTTTGTTAGTGCACTTGAACATTCTTTCAATGAGTGGTGGGTAGATTAAATACGTTTTTAAAATGACATTTCCTAACCAATAATATAAACGAAAATATGAGATAGATTTAGAAATCATGGCATTACATCTTACAGATTGTAAATGGGCAAATATAAGAATATAAAACAAGAATCATCATGCTGACTAAAATGATAACCCTAAAATATGATGAGTCCATTTTAGGATGAATGCTTTATCAATTATATAAGTATATGAAATGTGCCTGTACATCTGACAGGTCACCAATTAAAAAGATAATTGCATAGGAATTCATGGTCCATTTTTTCCAGAGTTAACCCATGCAGAGCCTAAATGACAACCTGATAATATTCTGAAGTCAGTGCTTCCAAACCCCATTCAAGGATATGCCATAAGTAAAATAACATTGGTCTTCCAAGTTTTAAGTTTGACAAAGCAAGATGAGGAAATTTCATAACATTTTCTAACCCTAATAATAAAAAAAAAATAAATCAGGTTTTTAATGACACTGATATGTGGATTAAAGACCTAATAATTTAATAGAATCTAGCGTAATGATATGACATAATTTGATCCCCCTCAAAAGGTATGCAAATGACCTTTAATATGAGTTAGGGTGTCAAAACATAAAAGAGGGGATATTTTTTCCTTCATTAAACAAATATTAATATGCTAACCAGTAATTAATTCCATAAAATAATTACCACACCAGATGGCATATTAGGCAAATGATTGACCATATAATAAAAAACAGCAAAGGTAAAGTCATTAAGTTTACTAAAAATATAATATAAAAATAAAATCAATAGCATGAACATGGTAATAAGTGATATATTAAATGTAGAATTGAATAATCTGCCACTAAGCAAATAGAATAACTTAAAAAAATATTATTGAATTGAGTGAACTCTTAGTTAGGTAAGAATGCTTACATTTATGATTTAACATCCCATAATATTGAGGATATCTAATAAGAAAATTTAGAATCGGTTCACTAGATTGAACTATTAGCATATTAAATTAAATCATACAAAATTTATAATATTAAAATTAAAAGTCTGCCACATTTAAAATATTAAAAATAGAAATTGTGAAACCCATTAAAGAAATGCATTAAAAATAAAGTTATAGATTTATGCATTAGATTTTTACAAAAGAAAGAAAAAAATCATTACTTTATAGAATTGTTACAACTAGCATTACAATGTCATGTTTAAATAAAGAGAAAATTACATTACAAATAATTTAGGTTTTGAAATTAAACATTTAAAAAGAATTCATATTAGTGGCGTGATTAGGATTTACCATCCAATACTTGATGGCTTGATGTCCATATGGATTGGTATGCATAAGATTATAAAATGGGAAAACATGGTTGGCAATCCAAAATTTGAAAAAAAATAATGGCTATCATTCTGAAATAGTTATTTCAGCATTTAATTTAGGCAGTCCATAAGTGAAGATGACATGTTATCATAGCAGTATGAAAATGATTTTTGAAAAAGAAAGGCGAAGCAAATTTAATTCCTCTACTCCGGATTCATATTTCAAAATTTTGATTGACATGGATCCATTTTGCAACACTGATTAAAATGGGGCACTAAGAGAAAGCCTAAAATTTTGGCTATATTTATATGATAGTAAGACCTTCAATATTCTCTCTTTCTTCTTAATGAGGCCCGGAGGTTTATTAAGTGGCCTGAATGCACTTATTCTTTATTTTCAATGATAATGCAACAAGTTCTAGTGAGTATTGTTTTAATCTATTTCAAGAATGGAAATAGATTAAAAGATATAATTTCCATTAATATTATGTTTGCTAAGATATTTTAATTTATTAATTTCCCTTTTTTAAGTTAAATCTAGAATATTCTTTAATTTATAAGTTTCAGTGTTGTTTTAATTACTCTTTAAACTTTCTTTGGTACTGCAGTATCTAAAATAAAATATGTGATCTATAAAATATAAAGTAAATATACATAATATTTGATATTTAATTATGAAAAATTATCAATAATATTTTAGCTAATCGTGAACACACACTCATGATTATTTAAAGGAAATAGAAATTTAAATAATTCTTACTTAAAATTATTAAATATTCTTACAATAAAACATCTAACTTATGAAAGTACAAAAAGAAAAGGAGGGTTTTAAAACTCTTTTATGTGTGTCCTTTCACTCTCTGTGATTTACACATATATAGCTGGGATTAAACCTCTGATCCAAGGTTTTGAATCACCAGACAGTGATGCAAAAATGTGTGAAACAGACATATATATATATTTTTTTTTTTTTTTTTTTTTTTTTTTTATATATATATATATATATATATATATATATATATTCAACTCAGAATTTCAAATTCTTTACTACTGAGTCTAATTTATTTACCCATTACACATGGCCTCATACATGTGAAAAAGATAAATGATGCCGATTACAAATATTTTTTTGCTGAACCAGCACTCATCAGTTACTCCAGATCATCATTTCTTACATAGAAATATAATCAGTGCTCAGTTTATATTAGGATAGCAATTTTTCAAACATTAATGGAAGGTTTCATTTTTCTGCATCCTGCAAGTCTTCAGCCTTCAATACCTTAGAAAATCCTGATGATGTTTATCCATAGACCTTGTTGATGCCATATTGTTGTCATATTTAAGTTTTTATACAATAATGACAACATTATTGACATCAGCAAGGGCTTTGAATGTTCCATTATCAGATTTTTAATGATATGAATGGCAGAAAAGTTGGAGGTTGTAGTTTTCCACCTGTCCATTAACGTATGAGAATTGTTATCTTAATATAAACAGCTTGATTTATATATATATATGATAAACAAAAATGCAAGTTAAAAAACTTGCTAACGCTTGTATTTATGTCCACAGATGGCGTTCTACCAAAAACGCCAATCAAGCGTATGTTTTGTTTACATAAACGTCAGAGTAGTTAGTATTCACTATCTCTAACTATAATTCCACTTTCAGATCATGATTTCAAGCTATTTGCTATCGTCAGTGAAAGACAGGAATAAAGAAACTAGATCTAAATACAAACTCTGAGCGTTTATGAAACAATTTCTATTCAGCTTGCAAGCGTGAATTTTTTAGACACGTAATGTCTTCAAACTCAGCATAGCAAACCAGATAGCTATATGGGTCTGATCTCAGTTCAGCAACACCACATAGTAGAAGCCTCTGCAATCTATATCATTGCAAGAAAGACCTCAAAGGTACATTTATGATAAACAAAAATGCAAGTTAAAAAACTTGCTAACGCTTGTATTTATGTCCACAGATGGCGTTCTACCAAAAACGCTAATCAAGCGTATGTTTTGTTTACATAAACATCAGAGTAGTTAGTATTCACTATCTCTAACTATAATTCCACTTTCAGATCATGATTTCAAGCTATTTGCTATCGTCAGTGAAAGACAGGAATAAAGAAACTAGATCTAAATACAAACTGGTTTGCTATGCTGAGTTTGAAGACATTACGTGTCCAAAAAATTCACGCTTGCAAGCTGAATTTTTTGGACACGTAATGTCTTCAAACTCAGCATAGCAAACCAGTTTGTATTTAGATCTAGTTTCTTTATTCCTGTCTTTCACTGACGATAGCAAATAGCTTGAAATCATGATCTGAAAGTGGAATTATAGTTAGAGATAGTGAATACTAACTACTCTGACGTTTATGTAAACAAAACATACGCTTGATTGGTGTTTTTGGTAGAACACCATCTGTGGACATAAATACAAGCGTTAGCAAGTTTTTTAACTTGCATTTTTGTTTATCATAAATGTACCTTTGAGGTCTTTCTTGCAATGATATAGATTGCAGAGGCTTCTACTATGTTGTGATCCTGAACTGAGATCAGACCCATATAGCTATCTGGTTTGCTATGCTGAGTTTGAAGACATTACGTGTCTAAAAAATTCACACTTGCAAGCTGAATAGAAATTGTTTCATAAACGCTCAGAATTTGTATTTAGATCTAGTTTCTTTATTCCTGTCTTTCACTGATGATAGCAAATAGCTTGAAATCATGATCTGAAAGTGGAATTATAGTTAGAGATAGTGAATACTAACTACTCTGACGTTTATGTAAACAAAACATATGCTTGATTGGCGTTTTTGGTAGAACGCCATCTGTGGACATAAATACAAGCGTTAGCAATTTTTTTAACTTGCATTTTTGTTTATCATAAATGTACCTTTGAGGTCTTTCTTGCAATGATATAGATTGCAGAGGCTTCTACTATGTGGTGATGCTGAACTGAGATCAGACCCATATAGTTATCTGGTTTGCTATGCTGAGTTTGAAGACATTACGTGTCTAAAAAATTCACGCTTGCAAGCTGAATAGAAATTGTTTCATAAACGCTCAGAGTTTGTATTTAGATCTAGTTTCTTTATTCCTGTCTTTCACTGACGATAGCAAATAGCTTGAAATCATGATCTGAAAGTGGAATTATAGTTAGAGATAGTGAATACTAACTACTCTGACGTTTATGTAAACAAAACATACGCTTGATTGGCGTTTTTGGTAGAACGCCATCTGTGGACATATATATATATATATATATATATATATATATATATATGATCAGGACTAATTGATGAGTGCTGCTTCTGCCCAAAGTACATATATTAGAGATCGTTTACGATTTTCTCATGTATGCAATCAATCATATGTATTGGTAGTATAAGATGGAGTAGATGGTTATAAAGATCTTGAAATTCTCAGTTAAGATACCATTTAAATTGCATTATGTTCAGTTTACCAAATGTGCCTTTATATATATATATATATATATATATATATATATATATATATATATATATATATATATATATATATATATATATATATATATATATATATATATAGTGTGTGTGTGTTTTTTCATTTTAGATCATGTGGGTGTTTTAGTATATCTTAATACTATTACATTAAAAATTAATAGCCCCCATATATGTGGTTCTATACAAGCTTCAAGAGGTTTGATTTTCCAGAAAAATGAGTTTTGTGCAGGAAACCCATATACAACTGGAGAAGCTACCTGCATAGTAAATATATATTTAATATTTTTGAAATATGTTTTTTTTTTAAATTTCTATGTCACTCTTGCTTTGAAAAAGTATTTTATCTAGTGATAAAATCATTTAATATTATATAATTTCCCACGTTGCCTTTATTTTTCACATGTTGATATTTTTAAATATCAACATGTGGAAACCCATTTAAAACTGAAGAAACTATCTGCAAAGTAAACATATATTTGATATTATTGAAATAGCGTTTTTTAAATTTCTATGTCACTCTTACTTTGAAAAAGTATTTTATCTAGTGATAAAATCATTTAAAATTATATAATTTCCCAAGTTACCTTTATTTGTTTTCTGAGGTTATGATTTGTCTTAGCTTTTTAATAGTGACCATGTAGCAGCAAATATATCTGGTTGTGCAATTTTGCCATCTCTGACCTTCAGTTGATTGAGATTATCAGAGAGTTTGAGTGGGTGCTTTGTGGTATTGTCTCCTAGGCAGAAAGTACAACTGGTGCACCAGAAACTAAATAAACAAAAAGTTGCTGCATGAGCTGCTAGAATTGAGCCTTTACTGAGTCTCTCTATTAGGTTATCAAGTGTGATGTTATTTTGTCTATATTTGTTAATCATAATTTCTCAGATATTTGTTAGAGCTGTGGAGGTGTGAAACAGGTGCTGTTGTCTTTCTTCTTCCTTGTGGCACAAGGAATAAAAAGCATCTATTTTATTGTAAAACGTGGTATTTAAGGAAATAGGAGATAGGTAGAGCATGAAGATTTACCTTTAAAAGAAAGTCAAAAAATTTGGGTTCCAAAGACCATTTTTTAAATTGCTGCATCAAATGACTATTGTTCATATTTAGCATAGGTGAGTGAGAATCTGTAGTTATGTCTGGGTACATCATTTTATAAATATTTCAATAGGTGTATCTACCTACACCCAAAAAAACACTTTATCATAGATGATTTGAAGTTGGTTTACTAGCAAAGACAAATATCCATGTGAAAGTGGTGGTCGGTCTTTGGGTGTTATTTGAAGGATGCATTCGAGTGCTGAAAAACTTCTTATCAGTTCACCTAGGAGATTAATACTTCTTTGTTTGTGAGAAATTTCTATGGAATGAAGACCTAATCCATTTCTGGTTGTTGGAAGACTAAGTCATTTTACAGAGATGGAAATTACTTTTCTATGCCATAATAGCTTGCTGCCGAGTGAGTAAATGGATGAAGTGAAAGATTTAGTGAAATTTATGATTGGTGAGTAATAGGTTATTTTTGTAGTTACAAGCTGATTAAAAAGGCATACTTTTGCATAGAGTGAAAAATAAGTTTTGGAGAGAGAAGTGGTTGTATGTTCAGCATCATCTTTCAGTTTTTTTGGATCTTTTGTCTCATTGCAGAGGGCCCTAGGTAGGAAAGAAACCCAAGGAAATTTGTTGGTTTTCCATGATAAACTTGTGTATTTATCTTGCCAGTGTAAAAAAAACCAAGCTGATGTTTTCTTAATACAGATTTTAAGTTTATATTTGAGAGTGTATTCATTAAGTATTTTTTCCAGAGTAGATAGTCGTTTTTTGGATGTAAGAAAACAGTAAAATCATTCATGTATTCAATACATGGTATATATAGTCCAGTGTGTGGTATTTGGATTCCTTGTAATTTTTGTTGCATTTTGCTTATGAGAGGATTAATATAAAACATAAATAGTAATAAATTGAGTGGTGATACTTGAGGTATGGATTGATGGGTTAGAGAATGAAGGTGATATTCTACCATTAATTGTAATATGGATTTCATGACTAAGGAGTAGATTGGTTGGTAGGTATAAAATATAGCAAGGTATTTTGATGTTTGCAAGTGTCTCAATTAAAAATTTCAATAGGGACTGAGTCAAAAGCAGCCTCAATGTCAACTTGAACAGCCATTGGAGCATACTTTTTTCTGCTCTCCTAACTGAATTTTACAATGGTTTTGAAAATGAGAGCAGCTTGTCCTGTTGAGGAGCATTTTTTGCATGTTGCATTGGTGATAATAAAGGTTGGAGATATGGTTCGATTTTATCTTTTAGAATCTTTACCTGAATTTTAATACCAAAAGGGCTCATGGAGATTGGTTGCAGATTAGATAGATTGGATATTGAAGCTTGCTCTTTGTTGAATGGAACTAAGGAGATTGGATATAGATCTTTTATGTTATACAGTCTTTGTGATAGATAATTTGCTAAATCACACAGATGTGTGGTGGTAAAATGACTGAAATGAGAGAATACAAATTTAGAAATTCCATGTGGCCCTGGATGACAAGAGCTTGTAATTTTGGTTAGATTCAGCAAGAAATCAGTAGCATGGAAAGGTTTATGTAATTCTGGTTGGCCAAATAAATCTTCAGCTTGTGCAAAAGCACATTGTGACTGAAGATTTTGCTTGAAATATTTGTATATTGGCTCTATCATAGTATGTCCAGCTTTGGTAACACTATTGGTTTCAAGTACTTGTAGAACTCTGACAGTGGAAGGATACCTAAGAGCCCATAAATTGTATCCTCATGTCCAGGTGTAGAGTTTTGTTAGACATTTTTTTTCCTATTTTGTGGCAAGATATGCTTTTAGCATGTTGCAGGTGTCATTACATATTTGTGTAAGTCTTTTTATATGTGCATAGGAATCTGGAGCAGATTTACACATGGTGATTCTTTTATGTAGCTCATCGGCCAATGTTAGGAGTCTTGAGGGTGGTGGTGTAGTTTGCATAATATGATTTATATTAAATGACAGAATGTTGATAAAGGAAATGTACCATTGAACAAGATCAAGTTGCATAGTGCTGAGATTAAATAACATAATATATGATTCCGAGTACAAAAATTTAGAAGTGTGTGCAGGAAGAATTATTTTTATTGTTGTATGAAGTTGAATTGTTGATGTTTGCATTGTACTTAGATTGAGTTCAAGCATTTTGTTAGAGTGATTAGAGAAGGGTGAAGGAATGTGTTAACTTAATTAAGTGATGAAGCATGAGTGAATAAAAACACAGGTCAATAAGTGAGGTGTAATGAGTGTTGTAGAAAGAAATGGAGTTGGGTGTTATGAAACCTTCAGCACTCTAAAGTGGTATTGCAAGTTGATGTAGCCACTTTGAAACAAAAGTGTGATAACTCATGTTAAAAACACCCATTAAGATAACTGGGTAAAAGGTTGATGATAGTAGTGAGTTAATGGTAAGCAGTAATCTTGAGATGACAGTTGGTCCAGGATGTATTTAAACAAAAATTATGTTGAGTGCAACAGTATGGTGATGAAAAGTGACTATAAACAGGTTTGAGTCTATATATATAATTTTAAATGATGAAAACTGGCAGCTTATTGTGATGACTAGTCCAGTGCCTTCTGAAGGTGATGATGATTCTTGTGAACAAGTGGAAAAGCCTTGGGTCCTTAAAATAGTTGTGGGGTCAATCTGAGAACCACTATATATTTTTTTTGTTTCCAGCAGACCCAGGATGTGTGGCCATGTAAATTGAATCCATTTACTTAGCTGGAATTTTTTTTAATTGAGTTTAGTCCTCGGACATTGAAAGCTCCTATCTATATTTTCATGATGATGTAAATGAGTAGAAAAAAAAATAGAGTATATGTTTAAATTGTCTGAATTGAGATTTCATTTGTTGCATTGTTTATAAGATTTAGAAAAAGGATTGTATGCAGAAAAATTGCCAGCTCCAACTCAAAGTTAAAATTTTCAGAGGTGGCATCTAGGGCATCAAAATCTTTAAGAGATGGTTTGCTTGCATTTTTTTAGAAAAGGTGTGATATTTGTTGGTGTACTAGTGTATATATGTTTATCTTCAGGGTTTGTTTTTGATTTGTTGCTTGAGTTTGAGGCTTTGGTAAGTGAAAGATGAAATTTTGGCTCAGTTAGAGCTTTCTGTGTTTCTTGAGTGTCTGTTAATTGGGGGTTACAGAATTCTGAGTTAGTAATGCTAATAATTAGTGAAACATGTTTGGTTGATTTCAGTATCAAGTGTTTTTATTTTTTTATTACATTGATCCTTTTGTGGTCACCCAGGTTTTTATTTGAAAGTGTAGTCTGTGTCCCAACTTTCAATTATTGATAATGGTGATGTCAGTGTATCCATAACTTCTATGCTGGTCTTGTTAATTATAGGTGGAAATTGGCTATTGTCATTGTAAATTATTGAGTGAGGTACCTTAGCCATATGAGTTGGATCTACCTGTTTACTTGGTTTGGCTGATGAGGTGAGTTTCATTATTATCAGCCCGAGAACTTTTGCTGCTGATGTTAAAGGGTGTGCTGAAGGTTTGACTGGTCTGCTCATTCCAGAGTTCAAATGGTGAAGCATCTTCATTTGTGGGAGAGGTTATGTGTGGATTGGATGTTTTGTCACTATTGTCTTGTTTTTTTTATTATGAATGCATTTATGTGTATGGTTACCCACCTGATTACAGTGTAAGCATTGAGTGGTTGTGCAGTTTATTGCTAGATGACCACGCTGGTGACAAGAGAAACATTGTGGCTTCAACCCCCTTATGTATAGGCAAAGTGTTGCTTCTTGGTCTGTAATCTGAGTAGGTATAGTGGTTTGATCAATGTTTTTTATTTAGCTTCACTTTAAACTCATAACTATTGCTGTATGTGGGAAGTGGAGTATCTTTTAGGTAAACTAGTTGCAATGAGACAATCTTTCCAAATGGCTTCATTAATTTTTTAATATCCTGTATGTAATAGCCTAGGTATGTATTTTTAACATGCTAATTGTGTATTTCTGTTTGCTTTCATCTACAGCAATTAGAGCAAATTGACACAGTGTTTTGATTTTTATTTTAAATCTTTTTTTTTGTTGAGTGTCATGAAATTCCATGATGAGGTATCGTTGATTGAGAATGATCAGCTAAATGTAGAACACTGTCCCATAGATTATGCAGAGTGAGTGCTTCATATAGTAACGTTCATGGGAATTTATACAAAGAACAATTAATATCTGTGGCTGATAAAACTATTGACCAATCTGTGAAAAAACGATGGAAAGTGTTAAATAGACCATTAGGAATGGTGGTGTGGAATTTCTCAGAAATGCTATCTAGCTAATCAGCATTCCATTTCACAGAAGGGATAATTGTGTTCCTTCACTATTTTGATTTTGTAAATCTAAATTTTCAATATCGTTGGTGGTAGATTGTCTGAATCTTTGGGAATATAGATTAAAATTCATGATTGTAATTACTGTTGAATTTTTTTTTTTTTGTAATATCAGCTAATGTTTTTTTTTACTTATTAAAGTAACATTATTTTCTAGGTTTGCTTTTTCACTCACATTAGTTAATACTAAAGGTATGACAGCCATTTAGCATATGTAGGTGTTTTTTTTTTCACGGATGCACAATGGATATTTGCAAACTTTTATAATATATATAAATTTTGTACTTTTTTTTAAGAAAAAAATATTTAAAATTACCTTTTCTATTGGAGTTGCAAGTAAAAATCTTAAAAATAGCAAGAGACTTTTAACATACATGAAAAAGATTTGGATAAAGAATTTAGATATGTATATTTATATAAAATATGGGATGATTGTGTTAGGAGGATTGTTGAGTGTTATAGTGGTAAGAAATAAGATAAAAGAATAGATTTACTAATAAAGAATAGGGAGTTAGGGACATGGAGAACTAGTATGGAGAGTAAAAAGACGTTAAATATATATAGAAATAAACAGAATATTAGGTGTGAGTTAATTCATGATAATAGTAAGGAAAGTAGTTTATTGTTTAAGGCTGGAACATGATCTTTAGCAACAAGAGAATATACACATAAATGGAAAAATATGGGTGATTTAGTCTGTAAATTATGTAAGGAAGGAATAGGAAATATTAGGCATTTGTTAATTGAATGTAAATGCTTGAAAACAGAAGGGGCACATATAATGAAGTTATGGGGAATTAAATATGAAAAAACTGATTATACAGACAGTAGATTATTGTTTTTTATGCTGTAATTGGAAAAAGATAAAGGGGATTTAGATATAAAGGCTGTAGAGTTGACAAGGATTATGTTGTGGAAATGGGATGGAGCAGAATATAGGAAAAAATTGACTAGAGAATGTAATATTAAGTAGATAACAAGTTTTTCTTGGTATATATGCTGAGAGATTCTTGACTTCGTTTAAGGAGTAGCTACAGTACATCACATCACATCACATATTTTTTATCATTACAAACCAGTCAATACTTGACGGATACTAATATCAATAATAATAATAATAATAATAATAATAATAATAATAATAATAATAATAATAATAATAATAATAATAATAATAATAATAATAATAATAATAATAATAATAATAATAATAATAATAATAATAATAATAATAATAATAATAATAATAATAATAATAATAATAATAATAATAATAATAATAATAATAATAATAATAATAATAATAATAATAATAATAATAATAATAATAATAATAATTTTGCAATGGCATATAAACAAAGATTACATTTTATTTTAATTATTTTGTGAAATAAAGTAATGATTAATAGATTTGCATCAATGTATATGATTTGAAAATTGTTAAACTGGCAAGCGGTTGCTTTCAAAAGATCTGTCCCGGCTGATGGAGAGGTAGAATCTCTTGAACATGCAACAAAGCCCTCACTATTTAGAAATTTTGCTGGATCAATTTAAATAATTTTTTTCTATTGAATTCAACCCACTTACATTAAATAAAGCAATTTTAATTTTAATTTATAAAGATTTACTTTTTACTTTGAATTTATTTGAGTTTATTTTATCTTTAATTATACAATTAGTTCAACACTGGGATCTACAGATAATCCATCAATTTTGATGGGAGACTGCAATGTAACATATGATGAGTTTATAAATAGGTGAATACATGTATTCTATTATAAAAGCACGAATATTGAAAATTCAAGTGGAGTAGTATCCATTATAAATAAAAAGTGGAAGAACAACATTGTGGAGATTGATGGTGTTTCAAACAAAGTGGCAAGTTTAGTTATACAACTTAATAGCAGATACCAATAGCAGATAATTCAGGTTTATGTCCTAACAAGTTCTCGTAGTGATGAAATAGTAAAAGATTTTTATATGGATGTACAAAAGGCTTTTGATCAGAGTAAACAATATTTTAAAATTGTTATGGGAGACTTTAATGCTAGAATTGGTTAACAAATTAAAGATGAAAGTGATGTAGGTAATTTTGGTTATGGTAATAGAAACGAGAGAGGACGTAGACTAGTCGAGTTTGCTGAAAAAGAGAAACTTTATATTATGAATTCTTTTATTGAGAAAAATGTTAGAAGGAAATGGACATGTTAGCATCTCAATGAAGGTAGAGCAGAATTGGACTATGTTTTGACTAACAGAAAATACATATTTCAAGATTGTAATGTTCTTAATAAATTTAACACAGGAAGTGATCATCGATTAGTAAGGGGTAAAATACGTGTTAATGCGAAACTACAGAGACAAAAATTATTTTAAAAAAAACAATTTTTACAGGTGATATTCCTAATCTTAAGAAACATTCTAATGAATTTAAATTAGAACTTACAAATATGTTCCAGGTATTAGTAGATTTTGACCATGATTCAGATTTGAATGAAATTAATATTAATAAATTTAACACAGGAAGTGATCATCGATTAGTAAGGGGTAAAATACGTGTTAATGCGAAACTACAGAGACAAAAATTATTTTTAAAAAAACAATTTTTACAGGTGATATTCCTAATCTTAAGAAACATTCTAATGAATTTAAATTAGAACTTACAAATATGTTCCAGGTATTAGTAGATTTTGACCATGATTCAGATTTGAATGAAATTAATATGAAAATAACTGATACAATTTTAAAAACTGCAACAAAGATAGCTGGTAGAAAAAAACAGCAATTGACCAATAAAATTTCTACTGAGATTAGACAATTTATGAAAATAGAAGGAATATGAAGATATACAAAAATGATGCATTAAAAAGAATTGAATATCTCAAATTTTGTAAAATGGTACGAAAAAAAGTTGAAAACGATATAAGAAAGTATAATTGTGAACTAGCTAAGAAAGTTGTCGAAGAAAATAAAAGTCTCAAGAATGTAAAACAACATTTTGGTATTGGTAGAAAATTTATACTTGCAATAAGAAAAAAAAAGTTGGAATTATTACTAAAAAGAGAGATGACATTATGAAATGAGTAGAAGACTTTTATCAAGAATTATATAGTAATAAAGAACGAGTACCTCCTATTTCTATTATATTTTCTCAATGGTCCAGAATTTTGAATGAAGAAGTGAAACATGCGATTAAATGTGTGAAGAAAGGAAAGGCTCCAGGTAATGATAGAATTATAATTGATATATTAAAAGAAACAAGTAAAGAAATAGAAGAAAAAAATAGCAATTATGTACCAAACGTCTAAATGATAAAGATATACCAGATGATTATAAGAATGCAGTTTTATTATTGATATTTAAAAAAGGTTATAAAGAAGATATTAAAAAATAGAGACCTATCATCCTTTTATCAGTTTATACAAAATTTTTACCAAGATAATTACAACTCGTCTAGAAAGAACATAGAATTTCCGCCAACCAAGTGAATAAGCTGGATTTAAAGTGATTTTAGTACTGTAGATCCTATCAAGGTATTGAGAGAAGTTATAGAAAAGACAAATGAATATGAGTTGTCAATGTGTTTTAGATTTGTAGATTATAAAAAAGGCATTTGATTCTATAAACATTTCTTCAGTAATTAAGGCATTGGATCATCAAGGTATAGATCGAGGATATTGTCATATCTTAAGGAATATTTATAAAAATGCAACAGCAACAATTATATTACATAATGATATTAAAAACTTCAACATTGAGAAAGGTGTAGGACAAGAAGACTCCATATCTCCAAAACTTTTTACAGCAGTATTGCAAGAAGTATTTTGTGTATTAAAATGAAAAACTAAAGGAGTGAAATTAAATGGAGATTATTTATCATTTAGATTTTGCAGATGATATAGTTGTTTTTTTGTTTTTTTTTGCAAATAATGCTCCAGAGCTGCAGGAAATGTTGCAGGAGTTATTAGATAAAAGTATGAAAGTGGGACTAAAGATAAATGTTAAAAAGACTGAGGTAATATTTAATCAATTTGCTCAAAATATGAAAATAAAGATTAATTATTATGAATTAGAAGACGTTAACAGTTACAAATACATTGGTCAGATTATTAATACTGATGGATACATAATGGATGAAACCAATCATAGAAATAAACTTGGTTGGAGTGCTTTTGGCAGAAATAACTTGATACTAAAAAGAAATATGCCTTTTATTTTAAAAGAATGTTTTTTAACAAATGTGTTTTACCACCTGTTCTAACTTATGGATATAAGACTTGGACACTTAATAAAAAAATAATACACAGCCTACAAACCACTCAAAGAATTATGGAGAAATTCATGTTGGGAGTAACAAGAAGAGATCAAAAATACAATGTATGGATAAGAGAACAAACAATTGTTACTGACTTCATTGAAAACATTAAAAGATTGAAGTGGAGTTGGGCTGGACATATTGCTAGAAGAGATGATAAAAAGTGGACAATTAAAATCTTAAACTGGATTCCAAGAGGGTGTAAAAGCCCCAGAAAAAGCCCACATGTAAGGTGAATGGATGAAATAAGAAAGTGTGTAAAGGTGATGTGGAGAAGGAAAGCTAAAGATCTGAGATGTATAACACTTGGAAAGACCTTCATTCTGCAGTGGATTGATAATGGTTGATGATATATATATATATATATGTGTGTGTGTGTATATCATATATATATAT
Organism: Epiperipatus broadwayi; assembly: GCA_028023455.1. Classification (NCBI taxonomy): domain Eukaryota; kingdom Metazoa; phylum Onychophora; class Udeonychophora; order Euonychophora; family Peripatidae; genus Epiperipatus; species Epiperipatus broadwayi. Next base: position 198,530 of record JAQFVV010013029.1, on the reverse strand, counting down.
ATATATATATATATATATATATGTGTGTGTGTGTGTGTGTGAGAGAGAGAGAGAGTGGGTGTGTGTGTTTGTTACAATGGCAACAGTTTGTATTTGTTTAATGTTATTTTATTGATATTGGGGTTGCCTAAGTGTTCAATGGTTTTTAATAATATGTATATAATGTAACAGTATAAAATGGCTAATTGAATTAACAGGCCAAACAAATGAAGCAATTGAAAATTTATGTAAAAAATAGTCATATATCATGTGACCCTTTTTTTTAAATCTTGTCTATAAAATATTGTACCAATATTGAAATTGGCACATGATGATTTTGCCTAAAAAATTATTAAATAATAAATAAGTTATAAAAATCTAAAAGGTTTCTTTAAGTAAACAAAATCAGTTTGCTCTCAAAAGTAAAATTAAAAGTTTAAAAGTTTATTACAGTTTGTTTTCGAAAAAGATATGAATCAAATAGTTTTCCATCATTAGTCTTTGAAATAAAAAGCTACAATTAATTAATCAGATGGGGAGAGGGGTGTTTCGTTAGAAAAGTTATACTAAAGGTTTTGATAAAAAGGAAGTAAAGAGTTTTCTTATTAGTATTCATAAAATATAAATAATTTAAAGTTTAAAAAATACAAATCTTTTTTTATTAGAATGAAAAAAAAGTAATCTTAAAACAAGTAATATATGTGCGTATATATGTGTAATTGTCAATAATAGAATAAATGTATGCATAATAAATGTTATTAAAAATAAATGAAAGTTAAAGAAGATTATTATTTAAAAACGCGGCAATGGCTATTAATTAAAAATATAAAGCAACACTTTTTTCCTTTAAATGGAAAGATATTTATGCTATTTACATTGGTTAAGATAAATCATTCCTTTAAATCAAACAATTAGATGTTTGGGCAGAGTTAAAGCATTAAGAAAGAGTGGTGGAGTCAGCATGTTTCCATCTTGGTAAGAAAAAATAAATAAACAATAAGAATATTTGATTTGTTAATGCAAAAGATAATTTAAAAAAAATAAAAAGTAATAGCGTAACTATGAATAGAGAAATGGAGCCAGAAGAATGCCCAATATATTTTAAAAATTCTCAGTTATTTGGAAAAGAGAAAGAAGAGATATTCTAGATGCAGATGTTGATGAAAATGATAATGGATATGACACAAAAAATTGTGCAAAGTCAGCAAGCCCTTAAAGAAGAATTGTGTCAGAAATTTGAACAAAGCCAGCAAAAGTTCAAAGTAGAAATTATTAGAGAAATAAGAGAAATAATAACAGGAAAGGTAGAGAAAAATCAAGAGATCATAGAAGTAGCTTTTGTCAAATAAAGTAAGGAAGTTGAGGTCATGAAAGAGATAGTAGAGTCAGATAGTGGTAAATATAGTATTTTCGAAATAAAAATTGAATTAGAATCAGATAGCATTGCTACAGAGAAAGTAGAAACAAATGTAGATCAAAAAATAGAAGTGAGATATAAGTTCAACTTACAAAATAATGTAAAAGAGTTTTTACAAAGAATTAAAAATAAAAGGTTTAAAGTAAACATTCACATTCACTGTAGACGTAGATTTAAAACAAAGAGAAAGTATAAGAAAAAGTATTCATGGTTAGGAAAATTACAGAGGTATGTGAAGCTTAAATGTTTTCTGATTTACAAGCAGAAAATAGAATGGGGAGAGAAAGAGATAAAGCAGCAAACTTTATAGATGTGAGAATATGGAGTATAATTTATGTTAGTGAATTAGTAGAAAGAAAGAAGGAACCGTCTGACATAGTTTAAAAGTTAGTAAATGGGTGGAATGGTAAAGGAAATAAACAAAAAGGACCAGAAATGGACAATGAGCACGAATATGATTAATTTAACATCAATAATCTGATAAATTAAATCTGAAACTTCAATTTAAAACTTAAGACAATAAATTAAAAATAAATGAATAATAATAAATTAAATATTTGAAAGTAATAATAATAATAATGGAGGCTTCATAGAATAAAAGATTTTTTCCCCACTCCATGCACAGATTAATAAAGAAAAATGTTTGTAAATAAATGGGTCAAAATGTAATGTTTTGGAAAAGATAACGGGATTTCTAGAATAAAATCAAGTTAGTCAAATAGATATTTGCATAATAATGAATCATAAGAAAGTAAAATAGTTTTCTGAGTACACGTACATTAAAATAAAAGTTTGTTTTGAATACCGTAAGTTAAGAAAAGGATGTAAATAAATTGTTTAAAATAATCAAGATAAAAAAAAAATCTTTAGTAAAATAATAATGAATGAATCATAATAAAGTAAAATAGTTTTTTTTTTTTTTTTGAGTACATGCACGTTAATATATAAGTTAAAGTAATGGGTTAAAAGTAATATCGTAATATAAATAAATATGTAAATTGATTTCCATGATTCTTAAGAATAGTATTGTAAGATTAAATAAATATGTAAAATAGTGTCCGTAATTGTTTAAAGATAATATTATAAGAGTAATGTAAATAAATATTTAAATAATATTTGTAAGACTTTAGAATAGTATTGTAAGATTAAATAAAATAAGTTTTTTTAGAATATACCCATGTAAATAAAGAAGTTAAAGTAATTGTTTAAAAAATAATAGTGTAATTAAACAAATATGTAAGATAATGTTTGTAATAGTTCAGAATAATATAAATAAATATATTAAAGTAATGTTCATGTCTATTTAAAATAATATTGTAGGATTAGTGATAAATAATATAAAGTAAATCTAAGTTATATTAGGAGTGTATAAGGGATTGAAACTAAAGGGAATGAGGGTTTTATAGAAATGTTTTAGTTAAAGATAAGTTTAAAGCTGTCAACTGGATAACTTTTAGTACCCATAATGGATTGGCCAGGATCATTCCTCTTTTAAAATGTGAACTGGCGACAACCAGAGTAAGTCATGAATATCTTTTCAGGAGAGAATCCCTATATCTCGTACCTCATTTTCCAAAGCATAAGTTGGAAATGGACAGTTGAAATTCCTGCCATTCACAGTGACCTTTTCTTAGTCAAAGTTTTGATCAAGAGAATTGGCAGCCGAAGCTTCGTTTATAAAAGATCCCTGTGCCACAAAATTAGTTTGTCCTTGTGGTCACTATCCAGGACTCAGAACATTGTAAACAATGTTCCAGCATAGAAAAAAAAAGATCATTGGAGATTGCCCTTGGTATGTAAAGTAAAAGATATCAAAAATACAAACTTAGAAAGAATAATAAATTAAGATTTAATGTTGTCAGAGATAAATTGGTCAAAAATAGATGCATTTTACTCTCAAAGAGTGGGCAATGTAATGTACCAATATTGAAATTGGCACATGATGTTTTTGCTTAAAAATTATTAAATAATAAATAAGTTATAAAAATCAAAAAGGTTTCATTAAGAAAACAAAATCAGTTTGCTGTTAAAAGTAAATATAAAATTTTAAGAGTTTATTACAGTTTGTTTTCGAAAAAGATATGAATCAAATAGTTTTCCATCATTAGTTTTTGAAATAAAAAGCTACAATTAATTAATCAGAATGGGAGAGGGGTGTTTCATTAGAAAAGTTAAACTAAAGGTTTTATAAAAAGGAAGTAAAAAGTTTTCTTATTAGTATTGGTAAAATATAAATAATTTAAAGTTTAAAAAATACAAATCTCTTTTCATTCGAATTTAAGAAAAAGTAATCTTAAAACTAGTAATATATATGTGTATATATGTGCAATTGTCAATAATAGAATAAATGTATGCATAATAAATGTTATTAAAAATAAATGAAAGTTAAAGAAGATTATCATTTAAAAACCCGGCAATGGCTATTATTTAAAAATATAAAAGAACACTTCTGCATGGCTATTACTAATTAAACAATCTTCCAAAACATGTTGTCAAAGGATTATCAATGAAATTTCGACAACAGATATTGCCGGATGATATCGAAAAGAAAAACACTTTGCAGCTATAAATAATAAAAATTTATCGATAATCAGTTGAGTTCAGAAATTAATTGAGTCAGTTAAGTCAAGAGAAGACCATCAGTTGAGTTAATTGTATCCAGAAACAAAATGCGGTGCTGAGCAGTTTTGGGAAATTCACACCTCTCCACAGCCTGATGTACATCCATTTTTCAGGCTTAGACAGGCTCATTCCTTGGGTTTCTATTTAATCTGGGGACTATTGGCATAAGATGTCATTTGCAGAATAAATTAAAAATTGAAATTCAGCAAATAGCTGACTCTCTAGCCAATACATATATGTCAGTATATTCTAAGATTCATTTAATTAAAAGTTTGATGATGACTAAGATAGTTTTCTTTATGCTAGTGGTTGCTTTCTCAAAAACTTTTATCTCTAAAATTAAGACCATTTGCAATCAGCTACTATGGTCAAGAAAAGTCATGGTTATATCAATTGCAAAACTATGTCAACCACTGAATAAAAATGATTTAGGGTTACATGATATTGGTATTTTTGACAAACAGAGAATGAGAAATAATATAATTGATATTGTTTAACAATTTCCAAAAATTAAGCAGCTCATAGAGGTCATTCCAACTGACAAACCACCACCAAAAATATATATATTGAACAATTAATATATCATTATAAAACAGAGCCAAAAATCTCAGAGCAATTTATTAATAAGTACAAATACTGGGAAATTTATGAAGTAATAAATAAACCGATACTGGGAATTAGAAATAAACAACTGGTTAAAAAAGCCTTAGAACCAAAGTTTTTCAATTTTCTGATAAAACATACCTTATCTGCATTACCTACCACATATTTTCTTTATTATAAATGATTGTATACATCAGTTAATCTCTTTTGTGGGTTATGCAATCGAGATGAGAAAAACCTATCACATCTGATATATCACTGTGAGGGACTTAGGCAGATAAGAAATCTGATAACTAGCAATTACAGGAAGTCTAATGTAACAATGCATCAATTAATTTATGCATTTAGAGAGGAATTAACAGGAAGTGTCAGGTCAGCAACCTTTCTGCTCTATGCATACTGGTGTACTAGATGTACTTTCCTAATTGGTAACAATTCCAAGAGGCATCCAGTTACTATTTTAAATAAATTTGCAATGATACAGAAAAGGGATAAGACACTGGCTAGACCTGACATTTATGCAGCCACCTGGTCATTACTTAATATTAAATCAATGATATAGTGACAAAAATGATAAAACTCTTAGGAACCAGTATAGTGTGTTTTTTTTTTGAAAACCTGAAATCTTGCAACATCAGTGAATTTTGGGAATAGGACACATTTAAAAGAAACATATGACCAAAACATGGGAGTTAGATCTAATAAGATTTTTGTAGCACCAGTTTCAACATTGTAATTTGGAAAAATTAAACATTGTAAAGAAACTTAGAAGGGTAAGCATGTCAAATTAGCAACAAGGACAATTTAGCAACAATTTTCCCCTTCTGTTATAAGTAATTGATTTGCTAATGGGGTTTAAATGATAAATTATATTTGAACCATTTGGGACATAAAATAAATTAAAAATTGTGATATAACATTTGGACTGTTAAGGTAGGCAGAATGGACAATCCATGATATTATATGTAGACAAGAACTATGATTTAAGCTCATGTAAATCCAAAAAGAACTCTAACAAAAATGACAATGTAAATGTTAAAATTTGTAATCAACTTGTAGCAATCAATTTACTATGTAACCACTAATGTTGTATTCTTTTGAGATAATAAAGTCCATTTGAAACATCATCATCATAATAATAATAATAATAATAATAATAATAATAATAATAATAATAATAATAATAATAATAATAATAATAATAATAATAATAATAATAATAATAATAATAATAATAATAATAATAATAATAATAATAATAATAATAATAATAATAATAATAATAATAATAATAATAATAATAATAATAATAATAATGATGATGATGATGATGATGATGATGATGATGATGATGATGATGATGATGATGATGATGATAGTGGTTTACACAAGTTTACATAAGGAAAATTTCAAATTTCAATGAGTAATATGAGGATGAACATATATTAAGGAATTTAGTAGTTACACATTGTGGGTAATAGACTATAACAATATAAAGAATAAAAAATAAAAACAACCAATTAGTTCTAATGTTTGATGAGCTTATTTAGTTTTGCCCACATGTCTTTTGTCTTTTTGTATGTTAAATGTATGATCATTTTCTTTGCAGCATTCATAACATTGATGGTTGCCTTAACAATGACCCATGTTGCTCCATATAAGTGGGGATTAGTTATTATTCTATCTCTATTTCGAATGTGTAACAGTTTATTGATAATGTAGCCAGGTGTTATCTGGTATTATTGCCAATAATAAAAGTGCATCTGGTGTACCAGTACACTTATAATAAAAATGTTGCTGTCCTCATGCTAGCTATTGATATTCTCTGAAAAGCAATAATTATGTAATTAATGATTGCACGAGGCTTTCTGTAGGTGTTAAACATCATCTGTCATGTTTGATTAAGTGCTACACATTGATAAATAATATGGTCCAGCATCTCTTCTGATCAATGGTAGAGACCACAGAAAGTGTCAATAGATATGTACATTCTTTTATGATAATGAAATAGGGTTGGTGGCAAGGCAATGAGATTCATTTTAATAATAAATCAAAATAATTGGTCTCTAGAGCCCATTTTTTATATTTCTTGCATATTCTCTTGTTAGTTCTTAGCATAGGTTTTGTAACATTAGCATCTGTTTCTCTGTTCATTAAACAAAAAAATTCCCAGTATGAATACTTATGCAAATACTGTTCTGGAATCTTGTCTGTGCTTTTGCATTGGTATATAATGTTAGAGGAAAAGGAATCTTTTGGAGATGGTCTAACTGTTAGAGTAACTTTTAACAAGTGGTTAATTTTGGGATATTTGTCAAGTATTGTAATTATTGATTTCCTTAACTTCTGTGGATAAATAAATGTTGGTGTTGTGCAATCCAAGTCCGTTTTTTATTAGGTTGGCAAAGCTTTTTGTGGAAATGCTACTGTTTTTTTGACCTAAAGTCATTTATTATATATGGTTTTATTTTTGAGATAAATGCTTTTGAGAATGAAACAATGGGCACATAGTATGTTTTTTGGATGTGATGAGCGGGTTAATTAACTGTACTTTGGAATATAGTGAATGATATGCCTTGAACTAAAAGTTTATGACTTTTGTGGCTTCTTTAAGTTTATTTTGGATGTAGCATCTCATACCCATAATTCCCATATCAAATGGAAATCCAAGGAATAAGTCTGGTTTTGAATTGTAAATTAATGTACATGGTTTACCAGTGTATACTGACCAGGCTGTGGTTTTGGCTGGATTAAACCTTAATTTGTATTTCTGTGAATATTCTTGCATATTTTTTAGAGTTGCAGTATTTCATTCTTTGATGATAGGAATATGGTAACATCATCCATATAGGCAATGCATGTAATGTGCTGTGTAGTGTGTGGTATCTCGATCCCAGTAAATGCATTTTGTATGTTTTTAATAAAGAGATTGATATAAGACATAAACAATCATGAACTAAGAGGAGATCATTGGGATATATATTTGGTGGGTGTGAAAGATGGTGAGTTTCTTCCATTTAATGTTATATGGATCTCTCTGTTCAGAACAGGTTTGCAATTATATATAGATGTGTTTTAGGAATTCGTCTTTTAGCATTTCTAGAAGTATATATATAATCATTTTAAGGTTTGCTATTATTGTGATGTAGATCTTTAAACAGAGGACGTTACTGGATATTTGTAATTGTATAATGGTTTGTATATTATATATATATATATATATATATATATATATATATATATATATATATATATATATATATATATATATATATATATATATATATATATATATAGACTGACAGAAAAACAGCTTATATGTTAGACTGCATGGTGATGGGTCCATATTTTTCTACTGTTTTACTGAGGTTATAATTGTTTTGAAGAATAAGGCTGATTTTGTTGTTGAAGAGTTTTTCTTGCATATTGTGTTTCAGAGATAAGTGGCATCATGTATGGATCAATTTAATCTTTAATGAGTTTTTCGATAATTTTGATTGGCAAAGGGTCCCAAAGATATTCGCCTAAATTCTGTAATTGGATAGATAATTGATTTCTTTTCATTATAGGTTGCTATGGCTATTGGATAGACATCCTGCATGGGCTGAATTTGTAGTGCTAGATAGTTTGCTAACTGGCACAAATACTCTGTTGTGAATTTACTTAGGGGTTTTTCTTCTTCTTCTTCTTCTTTTTCTTCTTCTTCTTCTTCTTCTTCTTCTTCTTCTTCTTCTTCTTCTTCTTCTTCTTCTTCTTCTTCTTCTTCTTCTTCTTCTTCTTCTTCTTCTTCTTCTTCTTCTTCTTCTTCTTCTTCTTCTTCTTCTTCTTCTTCTTCTTCTTCTTCTTCTTCTTCTTCTTCTTCTTCTTCTTCTTCTTCTTCTTCTTCTTCTTCTTCTTCTTCTTCTTCTTCTTCTTCTTCTTATTCTTCTTCTTATTATTATTATTATTATTATTATTATTATTATTATTATTATTATTATTATTATTATTATTATTATTATTATTTTGTTTCAAAAAAGAAAGTTTATTAATCAAAGAAATACAGAGTTATTTACATTGATTTTTGTTTTTCAGTGATTTTTCCATTGGTTTTGTATACAAGCATTTTCATAGTCTTCAGTTACATGTTTTCAATGAAAAGTTATCTAGTTCTTACATAACAAATTGATTATTGTAGAGATATAAAAAAAATGGCTTTTGTATTTCTGTATTTTATTGTTATTGAATTTTCAGTGTTCTTGAATTTTTGGTGCTTATAGCATTAATTGTTGTTTGGTAAGAGACCATGTAGCTGCATAAATATGGGGATTTGCTATTATCTTGTCTCTATTCCGTATATGGTTTAATTTGTTGTAGAAGGTGGACAGATGCCTTCTGAGGTTGTTTCCCATTAGATAGGTACACCTGGTATACCAAAAAGCATATAATACAAAGGTTGCTGCTCTAATGTTGGGTATTGATCTGCCTTGTAAAACCTTAATTATTTGACAAATGTTCATGTTTTGTTGGTGGTATATTGCCCCCATCATTGTGTAATGCAGTACATTCATACAATAGGTGTTGTAGGGTCTCTTCAGTCTTGTGGTATAGTCCACAAAAAGGGTCTATTGAAACATACACCTTTTATGGTGTAAGAAGTATGTTGTTGGCATTGCGATAAGATTTATTTTTAGTATGAAATAAAAAAAAATAGGTTCTAGTGACCACTTTTTGTATTCATGTAGTAATTTTCTGTTGTTTATTCTGAGTATTGTGTTATCATCATTTAGGACTCTTTCTTGTTGAATTTGTTCATGAATATTCCAATATGAATATTTGTGTGTATATTGCTCTGTTCTGTTAAAAGTTGTTCTATATTGATGGATGATTGATGATATATATAGACCTGTAGGAGATGGTTTGTCAGTTGGAGTAATTTGAATTAAGAATTTAATTTTGGAAATTGATTCATCATTGAAATTACTAGGTTACTTAATTTTTGTGTATAAAAATGTCAATATTGTGCAAACCTAGACCATTTTTAATAAGTGGTTGATTTAGTCTTTTTGTTGATATTGCAACCACTTTTCTTGACCATAGAAGTTAGAAGTTGGTTACAGATGGATTTAATCTTTGCTGTGAAAGTGTTTATTAATATTATCATCATCATCATCATCATCATCATCATCATCATCATCATCATCATCATCATTATTATTATTATTATTATTATTATTATTATTATTATTATTATTATTATTATTATTATTATTATTATTATTATTATTATTATTATTATTATTATTATTATTATTATTATTATTATTATTATTATTATTATTATTATTATTATTATTATTATTATTATTATTATTATTATTATTATTATTATTATTATTATTATTATTATTATTATTATTATTATTATTATGGTTCAAATGTTACTTTGTTACAAAAACAAATGGCTACACTGGTTATAGGTTATACATAGTATTATACTTAGGGTTACATAGTTAATCCATTTTAGTCTGTATGTTTGTGAAAGTTTCTTTGCATTTCAGATCTCTCTGTATGCCTTGTTCCACATGTTCCATCTTGTTGCATCAACAAGTATTCAATACTTATTTTTATATTTTCGTTTTGTATCTATTCATTATTATAATATATTATTCCTTTACAATTTCTTTCATTCAACAAGTGAATATTGCTATTCATGAAATAATGTTGCTTCATTAGTATTGTTCATAGGTTTTATTATTAATATTATTCATTTACAGTAGATAGATAGATAGATAGATAGATAGATAGATAGATAGATAGATAGATAGATAGATAGATAGATAGATAGATAGATAGATAGATAGATAGATAGATAGATAGATAGATAGATAGATAGATAGATAGATAGATAGATAGATAGATAGATAGATAGATAGATAGATAGATAGATAGATAGATAGATAGATAGATAGATAGATAGATAGATAGATAGATAGATAGATAGACAGATAGACAGACAGACAGACAGACAGACAGATAGATAGATAGATAGATAGATAGATAGATAGATAGATAGATAGATAGATAGATAGATAGATAGATAGATAGATAGATAGATAGATAGATAGATAGATTAACTTTGCTTAGCTTAGCTAAGCTTTAGGTTTGTAATATAGAAATATATATAGAGAGAGGAGGAAATAATATAGAATACTTTTATATATGAAATAAAATGTTAAAGGTCAGTTGTTATCCTCATTTCAGTTAATTATGATCGAAATTATAATTGTTTTTTATACATGTACACACCCATATATATATATATATATATATATATATATGGGTATATATAACTCTTAACTTCTTCTAATTCATATATATATATATATATATATATATGAATTAGAAGAAGTTAAGAGTTACAAATACCTTGGTCAGATTATTAATACAGATGGAAACATAATAGAGGAAATTAATCATAGAATTAAACTTGGTTGGAGTGCTTTTGGTAAAAATAACTTGATATTAAAAAGGTAATATGCCTATGTGTTTGAAAAGAAAGGTTTTTAACAAATGTGTTTTACCAGTTCTTACTTATGGATCTGAGACTTGGACACTTAATAGAAGATCAATACAGAGACTTCAGACCACTCAAAGAAGTATGGAGAGTTGTATGTTGGGAGTAACAAGAAGAGATCGAAAACGCAATGTATGGGTAAGAGAACAAACAGGTGTTACTGACCTCATTGAAAAAATTAAAAGATTGAAGTGGTGTTGGGCTGGACATATTGCTAGAAGAGATGATAATAGATGGACAATTGAAATTTTAAACTGGATTCCAAGAGATTGTAAAAGAACAGAAGGAGACCACATGTAAGATGGATGGATGAAATAAGAAAATGTGTAGGGGTGATGTGGAGAAGAGAAGCTAAAGATCGGAGAAGATGGATTTAACTTGGAGAGACCTTCATCCTGCAGTGGATTGATAATGGTTGATAATGATATATATATATATATATATATATATATATTGTAGCAGTAAGAAGTCATATGCCTTGTTAACATGTTACAAAAATTCCACCACTATGTTCGAAGAGCAGTACAACAGATGGGTTCAGGGCCTGTGATACTGAATTCGAACATGGTCATTTCTTTTCACAACAAAACCCACATGACAACGTGTCTACCATAACAATTGCAATATCATTTTAGGCCTGGTGGTCAGGGAGATCAAGAAACTCTAACTAAATTATTATTAAGGTTAAGGATCACGACTATATACTGAATAAGAGTTGATAATGAAATGAGACATTATATTATTTCTATAAAATCAAGCAGACTCGCAACACAGAATTAGATATATGCAAATTATTTAACAATTAATTAATTGATATATAATTTAATTCTACCCGGGTATCATTCGATCACATCTCATGCCTTATGTTTAATTTGTGAATGTTGTGAGATTACAATACAGAGGCCTAATGAAAAGTGCACTTGCCAACTTAGCAATCACTATTTCTTTGATTATGTATAAACACTAACAATTTATTAATAGAGTAGCAGATGTGGAGGAGTGGAAATAGACCAAGAATAGATATTTATACTAAACATTAAATTGGCCTGCGATAGTTTGTATGCTGCCTAGTTATAAAGAATTCGGCTTTTGTAAAAAGATGACTGATGAGAAACATAGAAATGAATGGGATGGCCAAGTATCGGGTCAGTGCCCTTTAGGAGTTGTCACAAGTGTGGCATCGGTATAAGGTTGTAGCTTTCCATCCCCGACCGCGTGATGAGGTTAGTTACCATCGGGGTCATTTCTTTATGCCCTTTTTGATTATGGGAACTAAAACATTAAGTAATCTCTATTTTGTTTCTGTGTTGTTGTTTTTTTTAATTTAAGGCATCGAGAAACCAACAGAGTTCATATATACAATGCAAATACATTTATCTATTCTATGCTTTTGTTAAAATATTCAATTTATTTCCAATCCCCACATTATTAAGTAAACATTTAACTGTTAATTTCCCCCCTTTTCTCTTTCATGTAACAATATGACTCTAGGTTTAAGACTTAACAAAATAACTTATAATATTATTTAAAATAAAATGATTGCCAAGTGGCCAATACACTATACTAATAATCATACGATCTCACAATCATAGTACATGTTGAATTGATATTATTCCTGAGCTGTGTGTTTATTTAAAAGCTACAGGTTTTTATTTGAATTTAAAGTCTCGCAAAAGAGGGGCAACTCTTCTGCAAATTAATGGGAAGAAAACATCAGCTCGAAAATCATGTGGGCATGAAATATAATATTTAACTAATACAAATAAATTTTAAATACCCAAGTAGAAGAATATGAAATAGATTGTTTTACGAGATTAATTAAAATATAAGATTATTTTACAGATAATTACAGATCTACATTAAAGTTTAGTTAGAGTTGCACTACATTTGGAATTTGAAAGATGAAATTTAAAAAGTATATTAGATAATATATAATTAACTTTAGAGTTCAGAAACAGTCTTTAATCTTGGGTATCATTTTACCTTTGATTAATCGAAGTGTGCACACTTGATTGGAGAGTCCAAGGTTCCTGGTTTAACAGCAGTCACATTTAGAAAAATATTTATATATATAGGCAGCAGTAAAAGGTTAGGTTTATCTCATTTTATGGAAAACTCCATGTTTCCATAGCCACAGTCCGAAGAAATGCAGTGACGCCTACTCCTTGCAGATTGTTAGATTTAAATTTGGATCGGGATAAGAAACAAAAAACAGCAATAGCATCTTTTGAATTTTAATAGTTACGAATTAGCACGCATATTCATCACAATAATTATTATATGCCTATAAGCAATCGGTCTGTTGCTTTTATTCCTTTTTGCTTTATCTTTAGGATCCATCGAACAACTTTGTCATCCATCCAAGTGGTTTCTCTGATGTGCTATATATCCCTTTAGGTCACGGATGCATTAGTGGTACAGGTTGAACTTTCAATCTGACCACTTTTTACAATTTACCTTTTTACATGACGTAATTTAGAAAAGCTTTTGACAAACCTTTTTTTTTATAATTGTAAGTTTAAAAATACTTTTTTAGCTCTGTCATCTTTTCCCCCTCCCGCTATGATTTGCACTCTAATTAGCAAGGGAATTTCTATTTTTTTGAACATCTTTACATTTAATGAAGATTTTTTTTTTTTTAGATTTCATAATTTAAGTACTACCTGAATTTGACTTAAATAATAACAAATATGTTTACATTTAAAATATAATTATTAGTTTATTTTATAAATTAAAATGTTACTTAAATGATCACAGTAAGATTAATATAATTATTTAATTTTACACAAAATTATGCATGGCAATTTAATAATACTCTGCAGTGCATTATTTTTAATATATAGACTATATTGGAGTGTGTGCGCATATATGACGTTTTTAAATAATTGTACATATATTGCATATTATTATGCACCAAATCCAATATTCGGTGTCAGAACCCATGTAAACTTATAATAATGGGTGAGAGGTAGAATGATGACAGAACTAAGGTGAAACTAAGATTTGAATTCAAATCTTACAGTTTCAATATATATATATATATATATATATATATATATATATATATATATATATATATATATATATATATATATATATATAGTAAAAGACTTTTATTAACTTTAATATAGACACATATATTTATATTTAAATGTTATATATATATTCTAACCTCCCCCCGCGCATCCTCACCCCAAAATTATTGTTTATAACGAATATTCCGGGTTCTAGCTCAGTTAACAAATAAATAAATGAAATATTCAGCATTGATTAAAAATGATTACTAGCTCTAATTTCTAAAATACAAATACGGTTCAATTTTTTAAAATGAATTAATAAATATTTACTATTTTCATGAGACATGGAGTGACAATACGGGGAACGAGATAGACTACATTGAGATATTATCCACACGATACTACCTCAATGGCATAAGAACACTATTCTGCCTTTTTACTATACCAAATAATTAACTCATAGTATTCTTACGACTTTCTAAGCTCTATGCACTACGATTAAAATAATAATCATATCTTAACCTTCTTTATAACAAGAATCTAGCTCAATTAAATAAAATGAAGTAAAATAAAATAAAATCTCAGGTTCAGAAATTGTATTCTAACTAATTTAAAATTACGGTAGTAAAATATGAAAAGGGAATTTTATGTCATAATCTACTACACAGCAACTAATAATAATAAAATAATAATAACAATAATAATATAATATAATCTTATTTCTTCCTAAATAAAATAAATAAATATGTACGTGGTAGTATTTTAATAATCTGACAACAGAATACGTGTGGCAACATTAGCATATAATTTAATGTAATATTG
Source organism: Epiperipatus broadwayi (assembly GCA_028023455.1). Taxonomy (NCBI): domain Eukaryota; kingdom Metazoa; phylum Onychophora; class Udeonychophora; order Euonychophora; family Peripatidae; genus Epiperipatus; species Epiperipatus broadwayi. The sequence goes on along the minus strand of JAQFVV010013029.1, from coordinate 183,514 downwards.
TGGCAACCGACTTATGACCAATAAATAATATAAAATTATGATCTTTTAATTTTAACATACCAATAAATTCTCAAAATTATTATAACACTTTTATGTTTACCTTTTGTGCAAAACCTATATGTCTGTTTCAATTATAAATGTATCGTGATTTCATGCATCCATGTGGAGAAATAACAACATGGACACAAAACTTTAAAATAAATTTAAAACAAAGTTTATTAACAAAATAAATAAATTAACAATATTTTTACACTATATACATTGGATATCCCTTACTCTCCTATCTCAACTTAGTTTATTAGTTTATAAAATGAAACCAAAATACTATTTATTTTTCCTAGTTAAATCTTATCTTTTTAACACTTAAGAAAATACATTATTATTATTATTTGATTTATTATTATGGTTAGCTTGTTACAAAATGCATTTCTTATATGCTTATCACAAACACTTTCATCCCTAATATTATTAAAATTATATTTTTTTTTACAAAATTTACATTCGTAGTAAAAATTCTACAAAATAATAAAACTCTAGTTTTATATTTGTTGTATGGAATCTTACAAAGTCAAAACATTGTTCTACATTCGGTATTAGGTTTTTTATTGTTCATTATCCGATGTTTATTAATCCTAATATTCTCATTTAAGCCTTACTTCAGATGATATAATTACAACTATTACTATACCATGCACAAGTATATGTTTATTATACCTTATTGAACTATTTTCTTAATAAATATGCAATACTTATTTTCTAAATATTATTTTAACAAAAAATTCATTCAAATTTTATTATCACTTTTAAATACTTGGTTTAGATTTCTTTTCAAAAAAAAATATTATATTCATTTCCGAATTATTTTTACAATGTATTATATGATTCTTTCTCTCTTTATGATATTTTGGACTTTCAATTTTAAAGTTACACAATTCTATACATTCCAGCAAATAAACTATTCTTACATAAACTATAACTTATCTTCAGTTCTACTTTATTCATTATTTCTTTAAAAATATCTTTCTGACCGATGCAGATTCACAAAATAAAGATAGCGAAGATAGATGTATAGGATCAAAATATAACTAGAATATTACTCATCATAAACCTTGACAATCATGGCACAGTGAATTAAAAGACACTATAGAAGAGTGACCTTTATCTGTCTACCAACCTCTATTATAGGAACGATGTTAAAGCTATTTCTTCAGCTTTATTCTAACATCAAACGTTTAAAGATATGCAAAAAACACTGTCCAAACTATATGTGTTCAGTCATAGGGCTTAGTTAACTATACTGAAATCACACAAACTAAATATGATCCAAATTCTTTATTTTCCTATTTCTTAAAAAAAAACATCATCTTGGTTTCCTCTCCACTAGTACTTCCAAGTCACTATCCAATCTTATTTCTCAAGATTTTTTTCTATACTGTACATCGACAAATACATATCTACATTACTAACAATAATAAAATTCATTTATTTTAAAACTATTCCACTGTTCTGTAAGAAAATCTTTTTACTACTTTCCTCATATATTTAATCATATACAAACTATTTTAAAATATCTGAATACTTTATCACATGAAAGTTCAAAAGAATCACACAATTGTTCTGTCAAATTATATTATTAATATACTTTAAATAAATTATTGCATGCATATTCCGAATTACTCCTATCTCATTATATGTCAAAAAATGTTGTATAAAATGTGTACATATAATTTAAACTTTCACACTTCATTCTTAATCAATAGATGATCTAAAAAAATACATTATGCATTATAAATAAATATCAAAATTACCAAACGATCTTTATCTTCTCGATCGCGTTCCGTAGGCTTCACCATCCCATTGATCCTTGTAGATATAATATTCACATCCATACACTTTATTTTAAACAATATTTCTATAATTTTATCAAGCTATTATATTTAAATTTTAATATTACTAAATTTATGTTTATATGTTTTCCCTAGTCTCACATAACATTTTATATTCTAAAATAAATTAGTAAAATATTTAAACTATATTTACTGTACTTCTTTATCAAACTTTCTTGAAAACCGTTCATATTAAAGCTAAAAAAAAATGTTTATTATTTCTTCTTCAGTCACTTAATGTTCTATTTTAAGGCAAAACAATTATTGCTCTGTTTAATAAATATTCATAGATGACAATCCTTGGTTTTTCATAATATTTAATACAATTATTAATTATGCTATTAGTTAATCATGTAAAGAAAAATGTCTACATATTCTCTTCTAATATTTTCTGCTAATATTTTCCCGTGCGACTTTTATGATGCATCTTCTAGGTACTTTTATTTAAATATTCAGTAAATTTTTTCTGTCTCCATGGATCCATTTTATTAAGTATATTAGATTTATATTTTCCAATTTCTCTTAGAGAAAGTTTTTCTGTTCTTTTTTTTTTCATAAAAAAAATAATGACTCTTTCATATTATTATTCGGTAAATTTTCCTTTCTTTTAAAGTTCTGGTAACTATATACTTTGTAATGTTTCCTTTAAAAAGGACAAACATTTTTTTTTTCTCATTATAACTTTTACATAATTCTTTATAATATACAGCATCTTAATTTTCCCATAGAGAAGAATAAAAAAAAACTTTAGAGTAGCCTTATAAATTTGTGCGTCATAATTTTTTCCTGACGGCAAATAACTTCTCTTTTAAGTTTTCGTATAGCGTCCTAATTATATTCCTCTGAGTTACAATAATAAGTTTTTGGTTGAGCATAAATAAAGCTGTATCTAGGCACTTTACAAATATTTTTCCTTTAGCAATATTTTTAGGTATTTTTTCCTTTAGTACTTCCATTTTTACTGTAAGGTTTTGGCTAAACTTGAATAAAATCACTGGCAAGAAAACTTTTAAAAAATTAGCCCTTCATGTAAAGGCAGTCAAAATATTATATGTTAAAATAAATACAAAATTTTAAAATTATATCACTTTTCTAGCTTACGGTCTTATTCAGCTAAAAAATATGTTACTCCCTCCTTCATTTACACATTACTTTTTCTCGCTTCGTCTAATTCTTATAATTTGTCTGCTAAATTACCTCCGTTGATTGGTTAATGACTTTTAGCGCGAACAAATTTACACATTTTAGTTTTATAATAAATTAAACCCTTTTAAAATAAAGAATTTATGACGTCATGTCTTAAATATTACTTAGAATAATATTTTTAAATTCAATTATAATTTTATCAAAATCATTTAAACTTTAAAAACAATTATTAAAACAACATTTAATATTTCAACTTTTACTTTAAGGATCGATGGCAATTATATTTAGTTTTGTAATTCACAAACTTTATTATTAGTCTAACAAGCGTGTGTGAAGGTATATAATATACAGTCACATGATTACTAACTTTAACAGATGATTTTTAATTTAAGTCTCGGTCTAAATTACCAAAACTGATATATTTTATAAAAATTTGGAAAATAATTTAAAAATGTAGAACCAAATATAATTCTCACCATCCTAAAGTTTATTTTTAAAATATATTAGATTAATTTTGACTATTAAATATAATTATAATATTACATATCGTTTAGATTTAATTTATTAGTTTTAAAATATTATACTCGAATTATTAATATACTTTTAACTATTTATAGCTGTGTTATTTTATATGGCCAGCTTTTACAACCATAAGCAAGGATATCTTTAATCTTTATTTAACTGTTCCTTTTAAATAATCCATTACACTTTTATATACCAGGTATTTTCAGCTTTAAATTGTACTATAAAATCTAATTATCCTACTATTATTTATATATCATACAAACATATCTTAAAATTTAAAATTTTTTAGCAATTGACCATTCTACCTTATTATGACCTATAGATAAGGGCACAATATATATATATATATATATATATATATATATATATATATATATATATATATATATATATATATATATATATATATATATATTGTAAAAGTTTTATTGACAATATACTTATATTTAAATGTTATATATGTGGTTATGTTTATCGAAGACTTTATATATGCACATGGTTAAACTTTCACATAAATAGATGTGCAGATTTGTGTAGTGTAGTTCAAATGAATATCGTAATGTAAATAAACTATTGTCTCTATATTTATTTAGGGTGATTCCGGGAGCCCTCTGGTGATTAATGATAAAGGTCGTTGGATTGCGATTGGAATTGACAGTCATGGAGTTTTTCCTTGTGAAAATACGGTTAATCCTACTTTCTTTACCCAGATTTCTGCTTATATTGATTGGATTTCATACACGATAAAATCTAACCCATGAGTACCATGAAAACTACATAAAATAAATATAGTTTATAATGATATCATTTAGAGAGTCTTTTTACATATATTAAATATATTTTGAAGAAAAAATATGTTCATTGTATCAAAATATAGTTCTTGTTTGTATATTTTAAATAATATCCTAAATGAAGTGTTTGTGTTTTGTTTATTTGTTCATCATTCAATTAAATTAAAATACAGTTCTACAAATTCATATCTGTGGAAGATGTGCAATCTTTACAAACACATACATACTTGTACACAAACGATAAAACATAATTACCAAATTGTATTAACTGTGATAATATAAAAAAGAAATAAAACACTATTTTTTTTTCATGTGTCATAGCATCGTCCGGGTGTGAACCCAGAACCATCCGCAACCAACTACTTGCTTGCAAGGCGACTGCGATGACCTCTCGGCTAACAACGCTTGACTAAAACGTATTTTATCATCAGAAAAATCGAAAATGCACCTTGCTTATTGTTAGCTTGGGATTTAAAAATGATTTGTTGACAAGTGATGAAATAATGATGTACTTCAAGCATAATTTAAATGTCATAACATAAATAATACATGAAACATTGCTTAATACATATATAAAAATAAAATAGAATGCAAATACTCAATATTCTAATAATCATAGCAAATAAAAAAAGCAAATTAATCAATATATATTATACAAAGATAAGTGTACACAATAAAATAGTCATCTATCACATGACTCCACTTCTTTATTAAGGTTGTAAATTATAAACAAAGAGCTTTGCTAATTGCTCAACAAGCTTTGTGATAAATGCTTAGCAAGATAAAGCAATTAAATTTTTTTATCAGAACTGACACCCAAACCCCAGTTCAATGGTTTTGCGCTTTGGCCCTCCTCACTGAGGCACTAAGATAGTTTCAGACACTAGATCTAAAAACACCAACCCAAATCTAACATTTATCTAAGAGTTAATCATTGAGTAGAAAATTCTGAAATTTTCAGACACCTAAATGTCTTCAAACCCAGCTACCTAACTCAAATAGCTTTATGGGACTGAGAGATCTTCAGTTATATAGCTGGGTTTGAAGACATTTAAGTGTCTGAAATTTTTAGATTTTCTACTCAATGGTTAACTCTTAGATAAATGCTGACTTTGGTTTGGTATTTTTAGATCTCATGTCTGAAACTATTCTAGCACCTCACTGAGGAGTGCCGAAGCATGAAATCCTTGGTCTGGAGTTGGATTTGGTTTCTGATACAGATATTTTAAATGCTGTCTCTTTCTAAGAGTTTTTCACAAAGTTTGTTGATAAATTAGCAAAGCTCTTTGTTTATAAATGTAAGCACACTCCTTTAATTTTTTTAAATTTGAGGAATAAAATGAGGTTTTTTTTAATTCTGATATGTGCTGTAATAAGAAAGAATTTTAAACTAATGTCAAAAGCCATGGTAGAAATAACAATTCTAAAATTTAATTAAATTTAAAATAAAAATCAGCACTTCATTTTATAACTATTACTAAATATTTATTGACAAACTGTTCAGATAAGTCAAATATTGTTTAATGTTTTTGGATGTGAATAAGAAATTACTAATTTAATTTTCAATTTACCAAAGGTTAGAAGCAGAACAATGTATTTAAATGTTCACAGGACGTAATTAATTTCGATTTTTGTTTTTATTTTTATATTATTTATTGAAATATTTATTTGAATATTGTCTTCTGATATAAATGTAGAAAAATTATTTCCCAGAATATTCATCAATAGCACTATATCATGGATTCGTCTTATAATGTGTTTTTTTACAGGAGTAATTATTTTTGGTCACTTGGAATTTAGGAGGGTTTTCTGAAAAACATTTGCTATCTTCTAATTCTGCTAAGACTTCCACTACATCCTTTATTCTGTATGATGACCAGTTGCTATTAAAATTTGTTCCATATGCTGAAGTAAATTATTTTAATGATCTTGATGATTTGGGCCTCACATAAAGGAAATGCAGTCAACATTGTCAGTCTAGCAGAGTGATATCAATAAAAATGGATACAGTTTCTCTTATTAATCTGATATCTTTTTCTATAGTGTACACAATATTGTTTCTCTTCATTGCAAAAATTATCCATGAGTGTGTTTATTATCACCATATGCCTTTAGCCTTTAAATAATGGTATCCATCAATTATTGGTTGATCTCTGTAATAGCCAATTTTTCTTGCTCATTTAACTCACTCAATACAAACAACTCTCCCAATCCACTTTAAATATTCTGCACGAATTTCATTGTATTCACCATTAATACTTTTATAAATTTACATGCATTTAAATTGATTCATCCTATACACACTTTTGCACTAAAATACTCTAATGTCAGTGTCATTTTGTTGTTTTCATATCTTCCAATATTTATATCCATATTTTTCACTTTTTCTTTAACATAGGTGTCACATCTTTGCTCTTTATTTCTTTTTCTTTAAAATAATGATGACAATTCATAATATCTGGGTTGTAAATTACTTTATGTGCACTATTTTGTAACTGACAATTTATTTTCAATCATCTTAGCTTAACCATCCTTCGCACAAAGTAGTTATTTTAAACAGATAATCTGATGTTTTAAATATTCTACATGTCCTTAATATTTATTATTCTTTGGTTAAATTTAAATTTGCATTTACCTATTATACTTATCATCTATTTATCTATATATTTTATTTTGGTTTTCATATTTTCTATCCCAGTTCACATTAAGGATCGTTTAGATTCTGCTGAATTACAAAGAACATTGAGATTATCATCTACAACCAATTTTGGCTAATAAAATCCTATCAGCTCGACTTCAAACTGATTTATTTGAAATACCACTTTATCAAAATGGTACAATATGATTTCTACAACTTTACCTCTATGCTGCTGTATATCTCCAGAGAGTCAATAAAAGCACTAGACTTGTCAGTGAAATTCGGGCTTTTATCTGCAATAGTAACATGAACATCGTTCTTTTTTATATTGATTAGCAGTAACTGTTAACTCCTGCTTCAATTATTGATAAATTCCATGAAAGAAAGATTTAATTTTTCTAAAATGTTACATTTTCATTGTGGAAAGACTTGTTTTTTTTTTTTTTTTTTTTATCAACCAACATTTGCCTTTGAACGCTTTGACACTCAATCTAAGACTCTTTAATGTCTGTTATAAAACCTCAAATCTTTTTACCAAATTAAGTTTGAAATTATTCAAATTTTCTACAATACTTAGCTTGAGAATCATTATATTTAGGTTTAAATTCTTCAAATATTTTATCAGATTTGTTTTGTGATTTTTTAAACTTACTCAGAGATTATTCAAATTTTCTCCTAATTTTAATTTCAGTTTTCTCAAATTTCTCACAAATTATATAAAGAATTGTTATCATACATACCATCTTGAGAACATTCAGACACACCCAATAAGTTTATTTTTCTTTCTAGTTCATCCAATATCATAAAAATATTTTTAAATTGTAGTAAAATAAGTAATCTATATCACAGGAATATCCTGAAATCTCACTGATAATCCCAGTAACAGAAACTAGTCTGGGATTGGAATATTCTCAAAACTTCTTAAAAGCTTATTTTGTGAACTCTATACGTAAAAGCTTATTAAATTAGGTTATGTGACAGAGCTCACAAAATAAGCTTTAAATAAGTTTTGAGAATATCCTAATCCAATTTTATTTTTTGCTATTAAGGATTTGGTGATTTTATACTGGTAAAGCTATTAATATATTGTGTATCTGAACTTAGTTCAGTCTTGTATGGCTATTTAAGTTAGATAGCTGGATTGGAAGATAAATGGATGTCTGATAAGTTCAGATATTCTACTTAATAGTTATATATTAAATAATGTGTTGGGTATGTCCTGATAGTGTTTGAATATCCTGAATTTGCTAATGATTCCAGTAGGAGAAACCAGTCTGGGGTTGGGAATATTCTCAAATGTTGTTAAGAGCTTATTTGGTGAGCTCTATATATAACATTTGTAAATACAGCTTAGTAAATTAGGTCATGTGACATCTGACTTTTTTGTAATTTTATTTTTTACTATCAAGGCTTTGGCGATTCTATATTGCCAAAGCTATTCATATATAGTGTATCTGAACTTAGTTCAGTCCCTTATGGCTATTTATGTCAAGTGGCTGGATTGGAAATCATATGGATATCTGAAAAATTCAAATTTTCTACTTAATATTGATACATTAGATAAAGTATTGTGCTTGTCTTGGTAAATTTAATCTAATGATTGATAACCTGGAACCTCACCAATGAGACCAGTAGGAGAAATCAGTCTGGGGTTGAGGATATTCTCAAAGCTTGTTAAGAGCTTATTTTGTGAACTCTATATATAACATTTGTAAATACAAGCTTATTAAACTAGGTCATGCGAAATTTGACTTTTTTTTTTTTTTTGTAATTTTAATTTTTTTGCTCTTGGATTTTTATTGCAAAAGCTATTAATATGTGGTGTATCTGAATTCAATTTCAGTCCCATATGGTTATTTAAGTTACATAGCTGGATTGGCAGAAAAAAGAATGTATGAAACTTGTAGATTATCTACTCAATAGTCATACATTTGATAAAGTGCTGGGCTAGTCCTGGATTTTTTAATCGAATGCTTGAATATCTTAGCACCACACTGGCAACACCAGTAGCAAAAAGTGGTCTAAGGGTGAGGATATTCTCAAAGTTTGTTAAGAGATTATTTTTGCAAGTTCTTTATAAAGATTTGCTATCTTAATATAAACTGAGCATTGATTATATATATGTGTGTGAGAGATGATAGTCTGGACCAACTGATGAGTGCTGGTTTAGCATGAAATAAGTATATTCGTGATTATTAATCTTTTCTATATGTGTGTGGTCATGTGTATCAGTTGTATGAGATAGTGTGGATAGTTGAAGAGTGCTTGAAAAATCTGAGTGCAAATCCTCTATACTTACAATTAAGCTCCCAGGTTTGTGAAGAGTGCCTGGTTTCAAATATTTATATAACATTTATAAATAAAGGCTTATGAAATTAGGTCATGTGACATCTGACTTGGATTTTTTTTTGTAATTGTATTTTTTGCTATTAAGGATTTGGTTACTTTATATTGATAAAGCTATTAATATATGGTGTATTTGAACTTAGTTTAGTCCCATATGGTTATTTAAGGTAGATATCTGGATTGGAAGACATATGGATGTCTGAAATTTTCAGATTTTCTACTTAATATTTATACATTGGATAAAGTGCTTTAACTTCAGCTGGCCGATGAGCATTAGATAAATTGATGTAAGCTTCACATGTAAAAGTTTTTTTTAGACTAATATTCTATTTTTGAGTTACAGAGTTTAATTTATTTTCAAATTTAATGACTAACCTCCTTTTTTAAATTATCACGTTTATTAATCATCTACATCGGCTCATTTATATTGGCTGTTATCCTCAACAAACATTTATTCTCTTTCTTTAAAGATGTTTTACAGTTATTTATAGTCATATCTAGCAAATTTTCCTACAAAATTCATGTAATTTTGTTGCTGCTATAAATTGATTTATTAATTTCGAGTCTACAATTTGGCACTATGGTGAATTGCTTACATATCCTATAGAAGTGAATTTGTTACTTGAATGTGAGGATGGAATTTTCTATTCATAATAAATATCAGTCATTAACAATTTTGTTCATTTTAATGTAACAATAAATTTGTTTCACCAATTCTTCATAGTTAATACAATACACAGAAATGCATAAAAACAAAATTATTAAATTCCAAATCTTAATATTAGCTAAACACTTTCAAAGCTTGTTTGCTCCATATTAATATGTATTAAACTCGCTGTATGCAAAGTTATGCAAATCAAACCAGACAATCTATTTTTTTTGAAATTGTGAAACACATACCATTTCTAATTATAGCATTTATATCATTAGCAATGAAGTAAACCTCCTTGATTTAACATCTGTGTTGTTTCTCTCAGTACACACTGTGTCAGCTCTTGAATGTTCAAATATATTATTGGCTGCCTTTTGATGATCAGCAAATATAGAATCGTTTTTTATTTTGTTTAGCAATCCAATAAGTGTTTACTTATGCTGAGACAATGTGTTACTAACTGTGGCTTGAGTTTCACATAATATATTGCACTGCAACTTGCTTTAAGGCCTGCAATCTTGTATACCACCTATGGTGTTGATTATAGATTTATTTTATTTTTGGTGTTATTAATTATTCTGTTAGTTTTCAGCAGAATTCTAAATACTACCTTAAATACATTATATAGGGTATGTGAGCACAGATTTTCACATGACCCACCACTCTACACTATCTCAGAAAACTGATACACTTGAACAAGTATATGAGGAAAAGATAAATAATCACCAATAAACATATTTCATGCTAAACCAGCAATAATCAGTTGGTCTACATTACACCCTCCACACATATATGCCATAAGTGCTCAGACTTATATTGAAATAGCCAATCCTCATACTTTAATGGACAGGTTTCAATTTGCTCCACACTTTAACTCTTCAACTGTCCATCCAATTGAAAATCTGATGATGGAATGTACAAAGGCCACTCAGAGGCAGAGATTCTTGTCACACCTATATTGGCCTAAGGTCAATCTGACCACTCATGAACAGAAAATAATCCATTTAATACATATCAGGTATATGCTGTAAGTGCTCAGACATATATTAAAAGAGCCAATCCTCATACTTTAATGGACAGGTTTCAATTTGCTCCACTCTTCAACTGTCCATCCAATTGAAAATCTGATAATGGAATGTACAAAGGCCACACAGAGGCTGAGATTCTTGTCACACCTATGTTGACCTATGACCCCTCATGTACAGAAAATAATCCATTTAATACATATACAAAGGATCAGCAGACATCTCTACTATGTAATAACTGAAACACACAGGCTTATTATATACCTGTGATTATATATGTAATATATATGGTATATGAGCACAGATTTTCATGCCCCTCTACTCTGTACACTATTGCATAACACTGATACACTTGAACACTTATATGTTGAAAAGACAAATAATCACCAATATATGTATTTCATACTAAAACAGCAATCATCAATTGGTCCAGATTACCAACTACCCATATACATGCTATAAGTGCTCAAATATATATTAAGATAGCCAATCCTCATAATTTAATGGACAGGCTTCAATCTTTTCCGCACTTCAACTCTTCAACCGTCCATCCCAATAAAAATCTGATGATAGAATGCTCAAAGACCACCCTGAGGCTGAGATTCTTCTCACACCCATGTTGACCTAAAGTCAATCTGACCCCATGTACAAGACATAATCCATTTAATACATATGCAAGGGATGAGCAGACATGTGTACTATGTAATAACTGAAACACACATGCTTATTATATACCTATAATTATATATGTAATATAAAATGTATATGAGAACAGGTTTTCACATGACCCACCACTCTCTACACTATCTCTAACACTGATACATTTGAACACAGATATGTCAAAAAGATAAATAGTCACCATATATACATATTTCATGCTAAACCAGCAATCATCAGTTGGTCCAGATTACTATCTCTACACGTATATGTTGTTAGTGCTCAGACATATATTAAGATAGCCAATCCTCATATTTTAATGGACAGGTTTCAATTTGCTCCACACTTCACTCTTCAACTCTCCATCCAATTGATAATCTGATGATGGAATGTACAAAGGCCACCCAGAAGCTGAGATTCTTGTCACACCTATATTGACCTAAGGTCAATCTGATCCCTCGTGTACAGAAAATAATCCATTTAGTACATATGCAATGGATGGGCAGACATCTGTAGTATGTAATAACTGAAACACACAGGCTTATTATATACCTGTGATTATATATGTAATATATAGGGTATATGAGCACGGATTTTCATGACCCTCCACTCTGTACACTATCACATAACACTGATACACCTGAACACTTATATGTTGAAAAGACAAATAATCACCAATATATGTATTTCATACAAAACCAGAAATCATCAGTTGGTCCAAATTACCATCCACCCATATACATGCTATAAGTGTTCAATAGCCAATCCTCATACATTAATGGACAGGTTTCAATCTGTTCAACACTTCAACTCTTAAACCGACCCTATAATTGAAAATCTGATGATGGAATGCTCAAAGGCCACCCTGATGCCAAGATTCTTGTCACACCATAATGACCTAAAGTCAATATGACCCCTCATGTACGGGACATAATCCATTTAAGACATAGATGGGAATACATCTCTACTATGTGATAACTGAAACCCACAGACTTATTATATACCTGTGTTTATATATGTATTATATAGAGTAAATGGACACATTTTCACCTGACCCACCACTCCCTACACTATCTTATACAGCCTGTGTGTTTCGGTTTTTACATAGTAGAAACGTTTGCCCATCCCTTGTATATGTATTAAATGGATTGTCCTGTACATGAGGGGTCAGATTGGCCTTAGGTCAACATGGGTGTGACAAGAGTCTCAGACTCAAGGTGGCTTTTGAGCATTCCATCATCAGATTTTCAATTGGATGGACGGTTGAAGAGTTGAAGTGTGGGGCACATTAAAGCCCATCCATAAAAGTATGAAGATTGGCTATCTTAATATATATCTGAGCACTTATAGCATATATGTGTGGATATGGCAATCTGGACCAACTGATGATTGCTGGTTTAGCATAAAATACATATTTTGGTGATTATTTATCTTTTCAACATATATGTGTTCAAGTGTATCAGTGTTATGAGATAGTGTAGAGAGTGGTGAGTCATGTGAAAATATGTGCTCATATACCCTATATATTAACATATATAAACACAGGTATATAATAAGACTGTGTATTTCAGTTTTTAAATGTATTATGTAATTTTTGGCAAAGTTTTTTCACCACACTGGGAATGTAAGGTGAACATCAATGTTGTTTGTCTTCTTTGTTGTTATTCTGAGTTAGGTTATTGTAGAAAAAGTCAATTCTACTGGCAATTGACCAATGTAAGAAACTTACACATATCAAATCTCTTATATAACAAGGGATGTTATTTTTTGTCAGCTTTAAAATTGAATATGGTTTGGTTCTAAAACAAGAATGCTGAATGCCCTGCAAATTTGTGCGAATGGGGAATTCTTGAAAGTGTGTGTTCGTACCATCTTATGTGCATATGATTGATTGTCATGCAGTAGATGAGTACATTGTGTTCTCTCTGAATTTTTAGTTCCAGGTAATTAATCACATTTTGTTTATTTTCATTGGTGTAGTTATAAAATGAAACTGGAGTGTTTGTTGTGATTTTGAATAACTTTGATTATATTATATGTTGTCATGATGAATATATCATCACCATATCTGGTGTTAATTATTTTTTATGCTAGACATTGGAATCTTGAATTTCCTTCTGTTCAAAATACTTCAATACAATTCTGGATGCAATTCCACTAATAGGAAAACCTTTAAGTCTACTGCCATTCATTTTGGACCATTTGTCTTTAAAAGTTGCTAGGAGAATTTCATCCAAGCATTTTAAGAAATTTATAATAAAGTCTATCTGTGATGGTGGACAATCACTATGTCTCTATTAATCCTGAATTATCCTAATCAAAAGTTGCCTATTAAAAAGAACCTTGAAGGTCTGCACTATTTTTTGCTACAATTTTAAATGCTTTATTTATTTTTGCACACTTAGTTTTGTCAATAAATTTAAAAGATGACTTTATTGTGTAGGTTCCAAAACCCAAGGAGCCAGTCAAATATCGATTCACCAATTTGGATGCATTAAAATAATGGACCCTCCCAAAATACAGAATTAATCACCAATGTGTTGTTTTTTTACGTACTTCTGCATTCACAATCATTCTTGGCTGTATAGTAGCAGAGATATATATTTTATAGTATTCAGCTTTATTAGGGGCTATGCCTTTATGTGTGTGTATGATTGAGATATTAAATTTCTCTCAATTAATTTTATTGTTGAAGATAGTAGTCAATTCAAACTTCAATTTACGAATATGTGAGGACATTTAGTCTATTTAATCAACAGAGTTCATCTAAACAAATTGGTCGTATTTTGTTTTTTCATGCATGTAATTTTGTTGTCACTCAAAAACTTTTTTTATCTTATCAATCTGCAAAGTCCCATTGTGCATTTCAACATTTATCTGTGTTTTTTTATGATTTTGGTTATTTCCTCAAGTACATTTTCTCTCTGTGGGTTGTTTCTCAACACTGCATGAGTGTCAGAATTTTTTTTCCATTTTAGGATGTGTCCTATGTCCTCCAATGTATGTTGGTCCAAATGACAATATTGCCTTAATATCAGTAGGTGAGTGAGGATTAGATATATTGATGTAAGTTTCACACTCAAAAGTGTTTTTTATATTAATATTCTGTTTTTGAGCCAGAAAATTTAATTTCTTTTCAAATTTAATGACTAATCTCCTTTCCAATTACCACATTTATTAATCATCCACCTTGGCTCATTTATATTGGCTGTTATCCTCAACAAATATTTATGTTCCTTCTTTCAAGCTTTTTTGCAGTTATTTATAATCATGTCTAGTAATTTTAGCCGCAAAGTTCATGTATTTTTGTAGCTGCTATAAATTGATTTATTAATTTTGAGTTTACAAAAATTCACCCCTATGTTGAATTGATTACATCTCCTATAGAAGTGAAATCATTGCTGAAATGTGTGGATGGAATTGTCTATTCATAGTAAATATCAGTCATTAACAATTTGATTCATTTAATATAATGATAAATTTGCTTCACCATTTCTTCATAATTAATAAAATACATTTCAATGTATAAAAGCAACATTACTAAATTGTAAATTTTAATATTGGCTAAGCACTTTCAGATCTTGTTTAGTCCATATTCTTAGCCTTAATATGTATTAAACTCATTGTATGCAAATTTATGCAAAACTACTCAGACAATCTTTTTTCCCCTGAAATTGTGAAACACATGTTTTCTATTTATAGCATTTATGTCACTATCACAAAAGTAATTTCTCTTGATTTTTCTTTTAGCATCATTCACTCTGGAGAGTTCAAATACATGATTGACTGCCTTTTGATGATCAACAAATATAAAATTACCTTCATTTTGTTTTGCAATCTGTTATATGCATACTTATGCTGAGACAATCTGTTATGCAATCTGTTATATGCATACTTATGCTGAGACAATCTGTTACTGTCTGTGTCTCAAGATTCACCATAATATTTCATGCTGCATTCTGATTTAGGGCATGCAATCTTGTATACCATCATTGACATTGATTTTAGGTTTATTTCATCTTTAGTTTTATTAGTTATTCTGTAAGTGTATGGCAGAGTTCTAAATCCTAATTTAAATTCCATTATTTATTTTTTGACAAAAATTTTTATCATTCTGGAATGTAAAGTAAACTTAGGTTTGGTTGTCTTCTTTGTTGTTATTCTTGGTTATATTTTTATAAAAGAGCTAGATTACATTGGCTAATGTTTTATTGTTAAAACCTATTCTTATCAAATCACTGCCATGACACGAAGTGTATTTTTTCTGTCAGTTTCAAATTTGCATAAGTGTTGTTTTTGAAACAATAATGCTGAAAGGCCTGCTAATTTGTGTAAACTGGGAGAACTTGAGAATGAGTGTGTTCACTCTCTTATGAGCTGAGATTTAATTGTTATGTAGTAGTTCAATGCAGAGTGTTCAATCTGAATTTTTAGAACCAGGGTAATTAATCACATTTGGTTCAATTTTCTCAGGACAGTTAAAAATCAAACCTGTGAGTTTTTGTATTTTATTTTGAATACCCATGATTATATTCATTGGTGCCACAATAATTATGTCAACATATATGTTGTACATTGTTCTCACAGGGCAAGAGCATGGAATTTTGGTGTCACCTGCAGTTCAAAATAGTTGATGCAATGCTGGATACAATTACACTAATAGAAATACCCATAAAATAACTATCATTCATTATGAATTGTTTGGTTTCAAATGTTGATATGGTATTTTCATCCAGCCATTTTAAGAAATCTATAATAAAGTCTATCTGAGAAGGTGGATCATCAATAATCCTCAACTCATCCTGAATTATCCTAATTGAAAGTTTTATATTGATAAAGCCATAAAGATTTGCAATATCCATTGCTACAATTTTAAATAGTTTATATATTTATGCACATTTAATTTTGACAACAAATTCAAAAGATGACTTTATTGTGTAGATGTCAAAGCCCAAAGATCAATCGAATATTGATTCACCAGTTTGGATGCTTTAAAATATTGGACCCGACCAAAATCCAGCATTAGTCTTAGAGGCACACTTTGTTTATATAGCTTCACATTCACAAACATTCTTGGTTGTGTATTAGCAGATGGGTATATCTTTATATATTAGGCTCTATTAATTGCTTTGTCATTATGAACAAATAAGATTGAGGAAATAAATTTATCTCTATTAATTTTATTGTTAACTTCTATACTCAATTCAAATTTCAATTTACAAATTGTGGGGGCATTTTTTCTTTATAATCCATAGAGTTCACCAAAACCAATCAGTTGCCTTTATCTTCTTTCATGCACATAATTATGTGGTCACTCAAATCATTTTTTTTGTCTTATCAATCATCAATCTCCTATTGATCAATTTTACTTTTAACTGTTAGTTTCTGATGATATTAGTTATTTCCACAGATACATTTTTTTTCTCCACAGGATGTTTATCAATGTTGCCTTGGACTCAGTAATTAGTTCCATTTAAGGATGTGTCTAATTTGCCCCAAGGAATCTAGGCCCAAATGTCAATATTGCCTTAACTTCAGCAGGCAGATAAGCATTAGATAAATTGAAGTAAGCATAACATGCAAAAGCGTTTGTTATATTAATATTCTGTTTTTGAGCCAGAAAATTTAATTTCTTATCAAATTTAATGACTAACCTTATTTCCAAATTAATTTATTAATCATCCACATCGGCTTATTTATATCGGATGTTATCCTCTGCATATGTTTATTTTTTTCTTTAAAGCATTCTTCCAGTTATTTATAATCATGTCTAGCAATTTTAACTGCAAAGTTTATGTAATTTTGTTGCAGCTATAAATTGATTTATTAGTATTAACCTTAATCAGTATGTGCTTTAAAATACATTTTTGTGTTGATTTTGTCTGTATTTATTGTCAAATCAGTTCACATGTGATAATCAGTGTGTCATGCATGCACATACCTGTCCATAGTGTGTGCTTAAAATCTAACTAATAGTACTTCACAATGTAAAGATCCAACAAATCGGTAATATACAAACAAGTTTTATTATTATGTATTACAATGATCAAAGTTTAAACTTTGTGACCGATTATTCTAAAGTATAAAATCTATAAAATGTGCTAAAACGCAATAGCACACAAAGCTGAAGAGAAATAAATATGAATAGAGATAGATATAGACTAAATATTTGTAACTATGTACGTGTCGAACTACTTCCTCATATTCATAGCCACCTTGTAAATAAATAAATTGATTAAGAGCGATGCAAATTTATGCAAACGAGATAGATAATGTATTCCATTTTTTGGAGATATTATAACAGGGGTCTTTTCTGTTTATTGAGTTGTTATCTTTAGCAATAAAGTAAGCCTCATTTTTCTTTCTTTTGCGATCATTCTACTCTCTGCCAACAACCACTGGGTCGTTAGTATGGCAATCATAATCAACTGAGCTGCAGTGTTGTGTGAAAACCAAACTACAATACGTGTCTGTTAAGACTTTATCATAGTAGTATGTGTGTTGTGATAGCCTAGTGGACAAAGATTTCCTGGTCCACCATAATATGATGCTGTATAATTTGTTTCAGGGCTGGTAATATTATAACCCACTGAGGTATCATCAAAAGGGGTAAGCAGTCTTTGGTAATATTTATTAATTTGCTAGAGTTGAGGGATTTCTTTTCAGCTTTTTTGTGTTAGTGCATTTTAGTGCATTTTATATATTTTATACTTTAGAAATATTAACTATTGTCATTTTATTGTTTGATCCTCTCTATCCCCTCAGATATCAAATTCAGTCTTAGCAATGAATGGTTTTGTGATTACTAAATATAACGTTATTATTATGTTTTTTTTCTTGCTTTATTATATCTTTAATAGTTTTATTAATAACATTATATATATATTTATTTGTAGACACATATATTGATATATCTTGATATACATTTAAAAATACACGTTCATTTTTTCATTGAAATATTTATTTAAACAATTTTTGATGGGGAGAATTTAAACTCTAGACAATGTCGTTATAAACATATATGTATAGCAGTTGAAAACAGGCCTTAAATAAAATGTTAAAGAGAATATGAAATGATAACTGTCACAAGATGATAGATTTTTTTAATAATTAGTGTTGACTTAGTAAAAGGAGAAATTACACAGTGCTATGAATGTTAACAGATTAATTATGTATTAGTTACATTACAATATTATTGAAAGATGGGGTATGTTTTTTTGTTTTATTTTATTTAGCCTTTTAATTATATGGATGTCACAAGAGAGCAAATTAGTTATGCTAGATAAAAGGGCATTTAAATACAATATTTAAAAGATGTGTGATTAATCAGAGCAAAACTCTCCATACAGTATTGCCACCTGTGCTAAACAGAGTAATCAATGGATGCCAGAAGGCTTGTGCATAAAATCCCTATCTAATGCCTACTCATACAATATCCCCAGACTTGTTTCTGGCTTGCGGCCTTCGTCAGTGAGGAGCTTTGGATTTGAGAGCACTGCATCTAGATCTTAGGATCTAATGCAACTCTCTAGATCTAATGCAACTCTCTAGCAACCACCTTTTATCTCTACTTAACTACAAAACTATGAGAATGAAATTGAAAACAAAAAATATTTTCAATATAAGCTCAATAGCTTATATAGTCATATGGGTCTAAACTCAGTTCAGCACCCATACATTTTGGTGTCTTTGGCTCTTTTACAACCATAGCCACCACAATCCTATTAGGCAGGATTGGTGCTAAACCATTAAGCATCACATGATCACATTTTCTATACTAGCACATTAATTGTTGATAAACAGAGCAAAACTCTCCATACAGTATTGCTATCTGTGCTAAACAGAGTAATCAATGGATGCCAGAAGGCTTGTGCATAAAATTCCTATCTAATGCCTACTCATCCAATATCCCCAGACTAGTTTCTGGCTTGTGGCCTTCGTCAGTGAGGAGCTTTGGATCTGAGAGCACTGCATCTAGATCTTAGGATCTAATGCAACCCTCTAGAAACCACCTTTGATCTCTACCTAACTACAAAACTATGAGAATGAAATTGAAAACAAAAAATATTTTCAATCTAACCTCAATAGCTTATATAGTCATATGGGTCTGAACTCAGTTCAGCACCCATGCATTTTGGTGTCTTTGGCCCTTTTACAAACATAGCCACCACTATCCGATTAGGCAGGATTGGTGTTAAACCATTAAGCATCACATGATCACATTTTCTATACTAGCACATTAATTGTTGATAAACAGAGCAAAACTCTCCATACAGTATTGCCACCTGTGCTAAACATAGTAATCAATGGATGCCAGAAGGCTTGTTAGAGGGTTGCATTAGAACCTAAGATCTAGATGCAGTGCTCTCAGATCCAAAGCTCCTCACTGACGAAGGCCACAAGCCAGAAACTAGTCTGGGGATATTGGATGAGTAGGCATTAGATAGGGATTTTATGAACAAGCCTTCTGGCATCTATTGATTACTCTGTTTAGCACAAGTGGCAATACTGTATAGAGAGTTTTGCTCTGTTTATCAACAATTAATGTGCTAGTATAGAAAATGTGATCATGTGATGCTTAATGGTTTAACACCAATCCTGCCTAATAGGATAGTGGTGGCTATGGTTGTAAAAGAGCCAAAGACACCAAAATGTATGGGTGCTGAACTGAGTTCAGACCTATATGACTATATATGTTATTGAGCTTAGATTGAAAATATTTTTTGTTTTCAATTTCATTCTCATAGTTTTGTAGTTAAGTAGAGATAAAAGGTGGTTGCTAGAGGGTTGCATTAGATCATAAGACCTAGATGCAGTGTTCTCAGATCCAAAGCTCCTCACTGACGAAGGCCACAAGCCAGAAAATAGTCTGGGGATATTGTATGAGTAGGCATTAGATAGGGATTTTATGCACAAGCCTTCTGGCATCCATTGATTACTCTGTTTAGCAAAGGTGGCAATACTGTATGGAGTGTTTTGCTCTGTTTATCAACAATTAATGTGCTAGTATAAAAATGTGATCATGTGATGCTTAATGGTTTAGCACCAATCCTACCTAATAGGATAGTGGTGGCTATGGTTGTAAAAGAGCCAAAGACACCAAAATGTATGGGTGCTGAACTGAGTTCAGACCTATATGACTACATAAGCTATTGAGCTTAGATTGAAAATATTTCTTCTTTTTCAATTTCATTCTCATAGTTTTGTAGTTAAGTAGAGATAAAAGGTGGTTGCTAGAGGGTTGCATTAAATCCTAAGATCTAGATGCAGTGCTGTCAGATACAAAGCTCCTCACTGCCGAAGGCCACAAGCCAGAAACTAGTCTGGGGAAATTGGATGAGTAGGAATTAGATAGGGATTTTATGCACAAGCCTTCTGGCATCCATTGATTACTCTGTTTAACACAGGTGGCAATACTCTATGGAGAATTTTGCTCTGTTTATCAACAATTAATGTGCTAGTATAAAAAATGTGATCATGTGATGTGTGATTAATCATTAAATGTTTGATAATTGTGTTGTAAAGGTAACTTACAACTAACATACCACATATGCACTCATTTACAACTATCGCCAACTGACCTACATATTGTAACTAATTAAAAAACGTTTTTTGACTACACACCTCAATTCCACCTCTATGATGTCTTCTTTTCATCACAGTAGAAATTATATTTTAAGTCCTCAGTTGGAACACTATTGTAGCTAATTTAAAAAAGCAATCATTGCAACTAACCAAAACTATGATCAAATAAACTAGCTTGGGGGAAATGGAATTATAATCACAAGTATACCTTTTAGCAAATTTTTACTTCTGTATAGAAGTTTTACCTGGGTGCCAGTACGCTATCTAAACCTAGATAAAGTTATATTATATACCCATTTTAGATGTACCTGGTTCAAACCCAATTGATACATTATTTATAACACATGCACTTGTATGAAAGGAAGGACATCCTTGTACATTAGTTTCTGAATAATTCTCAGATAAATTGTAAGATTTTAATATCATAAATTCATGTTTAATTCTCATAAGCAATACCAGCTCACTTTAAGTACCATAGATTTATTATATTCTTCAATGGCAGTCATATCTACTGCTTAGGGATCACAATCAAACATAGTGAGAATTATTATTTATGTATGGCCATTAAACACATTTATTTAGACTATTCATTAATAATAATATTTTGATGATGATGATGATAATGTTTCCAGCCACAACTTTACAATTAATTCACAACAACAAATCCTATCTATTACCAAATTTAAATTCCTTAAAAATATATTTTAACAATTGAGACCCACCAATGATGATGATGACCATAAGCAATCTTACAATACAATGATTAACATTTAAGAAAGATATACATCTCTTTTAATAAAAACAAATTAACATTTTTAATGATCTATTCTTAATAATACAGATATTAAATTTACACAATTAATAAAGATCATTTTTTTATATTTAAATTGTAATAATAATACTAAAGATCTTACCTTATTTCTTTAATGAAAAATAAACTCCATGTTTATCTCATATAGTGAGATGTGTTTGTGGTTGGATAAAATCTCATACATTAAAATCATTTTTAACTTTAAAAATAAACACTCTATCCATCAGTAGAGAAAACTTAGTTAGATCATAGAAATAAGAGCATTTAAAGAAATGAAATTCAAATTACCTGTCTGATTTTTCACCAATCTAGATCTTTCAATACCTTAAAATGTATCTCTCCTATTGTTAAAGTTCTACCGCTTTTTAAAATTCATATTTAAAAAATGTACATGTAAGAAAATTATATTATGAGGTGTATGTGTATATGTGTCAACTCCAATTATGAATGAAAAAACCATTAAACCCTTTTTACCTACAATATAAATTATACAATATTTTATAATATTTGAATCAATACACTATAAACACATTTTGTAAAAATAAAATACACACTTAAATGGTTACTTGTAAGAATACATAATATATCAATAGAACCATATTTATTATTATTATTATTATTATTATTATTATTATTATTATTATTATTATTATTATTATTATTATTATTATTATTATTATTATTATTATTATTATTATTAAAAATCTTTAATAATTCATTTTCATTTTGGGATTTAAAGATTTAAAGAGAGAGGTAAACAGAATTATTATTAAAAGATTTCTTAATGGTCACTGATAAAAAAGTATAATTAAAATTGATATTACCAGTTATTTTTAACTTTTGATGTATCAACAGTTTCAAAGAGTCCAATGAATTTCATTTTAAGGTCAGTTCATTGATGGTTTAGAATTTGAAATCAGACACACACCAATATGTAACACATGTAGATTTATCAATTATAGAGGTTTACTGGAACAGTCCTATTTTGGCTTGGGCTTGCCATTCTTGTTTTTACTATGATAATGATGAAATAACTTGCTTCTATAGGGACCATTTAGCACTGGAATGATTTCTTCATTTCTTCTGGGTATAATTCATTTTAATAGGCAGATAGATAGGTCTGCTTTTTATATATTTTAGAGTTATTCTTTGTGTTTTTTCTTCAAATTCAGCAACAGCATAATTTCACAAATTTCACATTTTAACTTGTAGTTCCCCTCTGGAATTAAAGACATCACTAGTGAGGCAAAAAGCTTTTTTCATCTATGTAAATCAGACATGAGTGTTTTAAGTACTTTAGATTTATACTCTTCTGATGCACACATTGATTCCTGGGACAACAGCAACACCAGCAACACCAACAAAATATTTTTATCCCAACATATTGATGTAGAAACCTTTAAAAAGTGTAGTTTCTGAATCACAATCAAGTTTATTCTTTTTTTTCTTTCTTATTGTCAGACTATATAAGTACTCTATCAAATAACATCACATATTTTTGTTTCTAAAATACATGGTTTCCATCAATTGAGGCATCTGGTCAGAATCCTTTTAAAATTGACACTTTTTAAAAAAAATATTATTTAGCAAGGATACCAAAATTATCTGGATTTTATCAGAAGCCCCATCCCCATATCTCGAGTCTGAAATTGACCTTTAGCTATCTCATTAACCTTTGGCATCAGCCTGCAAGATGAAGTAAAACTCTTTAACCCTTTCAGATAAAATAAGATAAATTGATTTTAAATAACATAATGGTTTTATAAGGAAACTATAAAATTATTTAAACAAAACTCTTTTTAAATACATCTGTAAATGTTTTAAGTTTATATCTGTAAATAAACAAATACTCATGTATATACAGGCATATAAAACTGACCTATTAAAATAATCTGAATGATTTAAAAAGCCTATAATTAAAATTCATAAAATAAATCAGTAAAACAAATATTAAAGTCAATGTATGATTAAAGAAAATTATTATAATCTAGTAAATATAAATTAGCTTTAAAGAATGTTAATAAGCAAAATTTTTAAAAAAATATGAATTTTTCTTTGCTTTAGAACATACAATATTAAAAATAAATACACATATATGTATATTTAATACAATTAACCAATAAGATACCCCTAAATGTCAAGTTTGTTGCTGTTCGACCATACCTGAACATGAAAAGGCAATTCTATAAATATTTATCTGATTATGATAATATAACAATAAACAATTATAGCAAGCTTAAAAATAAAACCCATCATGTAATACTAAGACTTTGTTAATAACTACTGAAGAGATCACATAAAAATATGTACATTCCAACAGCTATATTTTGTAGAAACGAAAAATAGAGATTTACGTTCAATATTGGAACAAAATTTTTATCAAGGTAAAAATAATTGATTTAGTCTGTTGAAAACCTAGAAATTTGGGATTATTTAAGTGATGAAAATAAACTGAATAGCTTATGCTAAAAACATTAATTGAAAGAAAATATTAAGAAAGAACAACAACAAGAAGTCTTAGAAATAATTTCTCTATTTTCTTACACTATCCCCTAGACAATAAACCCAATTGTATAAATAATTATATAAATTGAAAAGCATATTACGATGTAGTCTTGCTAGAGGAAATAGGCCATAGGGTTGATTGATATCAATTTTCATGCCAGAACAAGTCTTATCATGCATACAATCTGTATTATTGTTTGAATAATGCTCAAGAATATCAATCTCCATTGGATTTGCTATGTCTTATTCCAAAAAAATAACTGGGTCATGGCAATAATCTGCAAAACTGGAGTTAATATTTATGAATTGAACCAATGGAAAAGTACATCATTCTAGGAGATTTATCTACATAATTTAAAAACTACTGATATAATGAACAATTCTTGCTTAAATAGAATCAATCATTTAATTATATGGGGGAAGCAACAAACTGGATAATGATTAATGATGCTAAATAATGTTAAATCCACATTTTCCTGCATAAGCTTAATACTACTCATATGAAAATAAAAGAAAGTAAGATTTTGAATATCCCTAACACTAACCATATACTATAGTGACTAAATGAAGTTATCATTCGTTTGTTTATTAGCTTACTAAACCTAATTATATATTTTTGTGTGGGCCTGATCAATATTTTCAAATGAAAGGCTTTCCTTATTAATTTTATTGAATTATATAAGTATAAAGAGGAAGCTTTTCCACTCAAATAAATTGATTAATTCAAACAAAATGAGACTATAAGTAACTTAATTAACAAGCTAGATTCATAATTTTTGCAATTTTTTTATTTTTTCTGATATTATTTTAAATTAAGTTTGTGCAAAGAGACATCTAAACTATGCATTTCTATCATGGAATCGGGATTTGTATATTAATTATATTAATCTATTGAAGTGATAAAAATCCATTTTTGTTTCATATCATTTTTATTAATATTATTCCATCATGCTTTGTTATTGAATAAATGTTAGGAGTTATTAATGTGATCTCTAGTTGATCAGCAACATCTTGCATTTATACTAATAAATAAGTAATCTAAATGTCAATACCCACAAATTACTAAAAATATTTTGATCATGTATATGCTCAACATTGAATAAGTAGCTCACTTATTAATATATACACATCATTATTTATATATTATAAGTTGATGTTAAAAATTTTCACTGAGAATATGCTTACTTATATTGAGATGCAATAGTAAATAAAGCTAGTAAATTCACACATGAAGAGAGATAATTTCAAGTTCTTCCTGAGTTCAAATACTGCAGCATAACGAACCTGAAAGGGGAATGTGATGAAGATGAACAAATCCAAATTACATCTGAATTTAATCAGATAAGGATGATCTAAAATATTGAAGACATGCAATAATGGGCTAAGCATTTTATTGCACCATCACTATTAATCTACTTGAAGACCACATAACTGATTATAGCAAGATGTGCTTCCACTTCCTTGTGAAAATTGATGCCCTGTTACAACTGGTTTCTCAATCTTGGGGCATGAAACTTGAAGCTTCAGGGAACATTTAACATTAGAAATTAGAATCTTTCTCTCAAATTTTAAATATTTATAACCACATTGTATTTACTTACCTATGCAGAGAACTAGAAGGTATTTAACAGTATTCAATATGGATAAACATAAAAATGCATTTATTTATTTATTTTTAGCATAATTATAAAGACAAATTAATACAAATAAGGAATGCATATATAACAATAATAAAAAAATCAAAATCAATAAAGATTGAAATCTAAATAAAAGATGAATAAATTGGGTTTAAAATACAAAAGTTAATTAAGTTAAAATATAAATTTAAACATAGACAATAAAATACAAATGCATCATAAATAAACACAAAATGGCATGGAATTGTAAAGAATTCTATAATATAATACCATAATAATTAAGAAAAAATACAACCTTTATAACTATTTGCATTAAAAAATATTGATGCTACTTTGAAGTCAAAAATGTTTATGGGCAAAGATATGAAATACTCAGAAGAAATATAACATGATATTGATAATGAAATATAACATAATACTGATAATGAAACATTGGATAATACTAGTAATAGTGAAGTTGGGGTGGGGAGTTTGTAGCAATAGCCAAATATACTGCACACACACACATGTAGTTGATCAGGTGTTACTGAAAGTCCAATGAGTTATCAATGATGAAATAGCACATGAATCTGAAGACAAAATGGTACAGCTTACTAGAGAAAGGTTGAATATGTAGAGAATGCATGAGACAATCCTAGGTGAAATGAACAATTTAAGAGAAAGTAATATCATCATTGGTCTACCAGCTGACAAAACAGTATGAAGCAATTCATGAGGGTAGATATGACCAGTTTGGATGCAAAAATGAATCAAACATTAGATAGTAACAGGAACACTATAAAACAAATTTTAGATATCATAGACAAAAGTTACAAGCAAACAAAATGATGTCAGCTCATATTTGAGAAAGGAAATAAAAAAATAGATACATTATGTATGAATATGAATCATCTCTCTACAAACTTAGCTAATGTTAAAAAGATAACATGAAAATTAAACAAACACTAATCAACTTAAAGAATCAGATGGGCAAAAAAGACTTGCAGTGTTAACAATGATTCAACAATTTCCAACATAACATCATTGAGAAATTGGATGTCAAGTGCAATAAAATGCACAAGAACCAAGAAGTTTTCAAGGATGAAATACACATAGATCAGAATAATCTATGGCTTGAAATACAAAAGATATCCAAGAGTAACAAAAAATGAATCAATGTTCTACTAGACAGAATGCTGAGATAGAAGCATGAGCAAAAACAATAGGTACTCTTGACCATCACCTCAAAAGTTTGGAAAACTAAATAATTTTGATAGAAATCGATACTACCAGAGATAAACTGCATTGGAGAACCTGAAAGAAAATACAACTGAGACTTGTAATATAGTTAATAAGATGAAAAAAGGCACAGACAATAGGATTTCAATAATCGAACCACATCTGTGTCAAAAAACACCAACAATTGAAATACAGTGAGTTGATGATACTATTATAGAAACTCAGAATAATAAAAAGAATACAGTGTTGTAGAAATCAATTAAGAAGTTTTGCTTAAAGATTTACAAAGAATAACTAACTATCCAATATATATATATATATATATATATATATATATATATGGATAGTTAGTTATATCTATATATATAAATATATATATATATATATATATATATATATATATATATATATATATATATATATATATATATCATCAACCATTATCAATCCACTGCAGGATGAAGGTCTCTCCAAGTTTAATCCATCTTCTCTGAACTTTAGCTTCTCTTCTCCACAACACCCCTGCACATTTTCTTATTTCATCCATCCATCTCACATGTGGTCTCTTTCTGGGTATTTTACTATCTCTTGGAATCCAGTTTAAAATTTCAATTGTCCATCTATTATCATCTCTTCTATCAATATGTCCAGCCCAACTCCATTTCAGTCTTTTAATTTTTTCAATAAGGTCAGTAACACCTGTTTGTTGTATTACCCATACATTGTGTTTTCGATCTCTTCTTGTTACACACAACATACAGCTTTCCATACTCCTTTGAGTGGTCTGAAGTCTCTGTATTGCTCTTTTATTAAGTGTCCAAGTCTCAGATCCATAAGTAAGAACTGGTAAAACACATTTGTTAAAACCCATCCGTTTCAAACACATAGGCATATTTCCTTTTAGTATCAAGTTATTTCTACCAAAAGCACTCCAACCAAGTTTAATTCTATGATTAATTTCCTCGATTATGTTTCCATCTGTATTAATAATCTGACCAAGGTATTTGTAACTGTTAACTTCTACTAATTCTTCATAATCAATCGTTATTTTCATATTTTGAGCAAATCGATTAAACATTACTTTAGTCTTTTTAACATTTATCTTTAGTCCTACTTTTCTACTTTCATCTGCTAACTGCTGCAACATTTCCTGCAGCTCTGAACATTATTTGCAAAAACAACTACATCATCTGCGAAATCTAAATGACTTAAATACTCTCCATTTACTTTCACTCCTTTAGTTTCCCATTTTAATCCACAAAATACTTCTTGCAGCACTGCTGTAAAGAGTTTTGGAGATATGGAGTCACCTTGTCTTACACCTTTCTCTATGTTGATTTTTCCAGTATCATTATGTAATCTAATTGTTGCTGTTGCATTTTTATAAATATTCTTTAAAATATGACAATATCCTGGATCTATACCTTGATGATCCAATGCTTTAATCACTGAAGAAATGTGTATAGAATCAAATGCCTTTTCATAATCTACAAATCCAAAACATAATGACAACTCATATTCATTTGTCCTTTCTA
Organism: Epiperipatus broadwayi; assembly: GCA_028023455.1. Classification (NCBI taxonomy): domain Eukaryota; kingdom Metazoa; phylum Onychophora; class Udeonychophora; order Euonychophora; family Peripatidae; genus Epiperipatus; species Epiperipatus broadwayi. The sequence continues at coordinate 154,557 of JAQFVV010013029.1, read as the reverse complement.
TGACTTCTCTCAATACCTGGATATGATCTATTGTACTAAAACCACTTTTAAATCCAGCTTGTTCTCTTGGTTGGTGAAAATCCAAAGTTCTCTGTAGACGTGTTGTAATTATCTTGGTAAAATTTTTATATAAAACTGATAAAAGGCTGATAGGTCTGTAATTTCTAATATCTTCTTTATCACCTTTTTTAAATATTAATATTATTACTGCATTCTTCCAGTCTTCCAGTACATCTTTATCATTTAGACATTTGGTATATAACTTTGCTAAAATTGTTTCTATTTTTTCACCTGCTTCTTTTAATATATCAATTATAATTCCATCATTTCCTGTAGCCTTTCCTTTCTTCATACACTAAATTGCATGTCTCACTTCTTCATTTAAAAGGCTGGGCAATTCGGAAGATGTAATAGATATAGGAGGTACTTGTTCTTTATTACTATATAATTCTTGATAAAAATCTTCTACCAATTTCATGATGTCATCTCTCTTTTTAGTAATATTTCCATCTTTTTTTCTTATTGCAGATATAAATTTCCTACCAATACCAAAATGTTGTTTAACATTTTTGAGACTTTTATTTTCTTCTACAGCTTTCCTTGCTATTTCACAGTTATACTTTCTTATATCATTTTCAACTGTTTTCCATACCATTTTACAAAATTTGAGATATTCAATTCTTTTTAATACATCATTTTTGTATATCTTCATATTCCTTCTTTTCTTCATACATTCTCTAGTCTCAGTAGAAATTTTATTAGTCAATTGCTGCTTTTTTCTACCAGCTATGTTTGTTGCAGTTTGTAAAAGTGTATCAGTTATTTTCATATTAATTTCTTTCAAATCTGTATCATGTTCAAAATCTCCTAACAATTGAAACCTATTTGTAAGTTCTAATTTAAATTCATTAGAATGCTTCTGAAGATTAGGAATATCAACTGTAAATATTGTTTTTCTTAATATTTTTTGTCTCTCTAGTTTTACTTTAACACGTAACTTACACCTTACTAATCGATGATCACTTCCTGTGTTAAAATTATTAAGAACATTACAATCTTGAAATATGTATTTTCTGTTAGTCAAAATATAATCCAATTCTGCTGTACCTTCATTTGGATGCTTCTATGTCCATTTCCTTTTAACATTTTTCTCAAAAAATGAATTCATAATATAAAGTTTTTCTTTTTCTGCAAACTCCACAAGTCTATGTCCTCTCTCATTTCTATTACCATAACCAAAATTACCTACAGCAATTTCATTTTTCATTTCTCTACCAATTCTAGCATTAAAGTCTCCCATAACAATTTTAAAATGTAACTTGTTGGGCCATAAACCTGCATTATCTGCATTTGGTATCTCTTATTAAGTTGTATAACTAATCTTGCCACTCTGTCCAATACACCATCAATCTCCACAATATTGTTCTTCCACTTTTTATTTATAATGAATCCTACTCCACTTGTATTTCCAATATGTGTGCCTTTATAATAGAGTATATGTCCACTTTTTAAATCAATTGTTTCTTCTTTTTTTCTTCTAACTTCACAAAGTCCAATAATGTCCCATTTAATATAAGACAGTTCTTCTTCTAATTCTTGCAATCTTCCTTCACTTGAAAGTGATCTACAGTTGTAAGTACCTAAATAAAACGTCATCATAAAATGGCAGCCTGGGTCCGCAATCAGGGGGTTCTTAGTACACTCCGCCTTTGGCCACCAACCACTGCCTTGGTTGGTGACTTTTCAGCCTCCTGGGAATAAGGGCCATGCTTTATTTTTGTCTGTCATAATTGTATATATGTATTGGAAAAATATTTATCATTTACAGAAACATTCATTCTGCCTTATCAGGCACTGAGAAGAAAGACCATGGTGTTTCTTGATCTTAAACTCAGAGGTAAAAAGCCAACAAACTCACCACACTGGCTAATGCATGTTGGTGAGCAGCCCATCCATGTTCGTATACTATATGAATAATCACATAGTAATAACAGCTGCAACGACAAGAACATATGGAGTGGACATTAGGAATTTGCCCTGCTCGGTTCCTTTAAGGCCTCCAAGAGTCGAAATATATATATATTCTAACCTCATAATTAAATTCAATAATATTAAAGAATTCGGAAGCCTAACGATTCGTATATGAAGATCTTCACCCGTATAGAACGGTAACAAACCATATTTTACCTAATAGCTCGACATTTGGTTAGTTATAATAATTCAGCTACAGTGATATGCAGTCAAGACAGAGATAGAATTTAAAAAAAATTATCATTAATAAAATAAATTTAAAAAGAAAATTTAGAATAAACTACCATTCTCTCTCTATCCAAAACACATTCTCTGAGCTGTAAGTATTTGCACTGTTCGACAATGATGATGATTTTTTCATGTCATTGTTAATATTACTGACTAAAACAAAACATTGATTAATTTGCCAATCTGATCTCAATATTTTATTATTATACAATTGTACATATAATTCTCTTAAGCTATGCCACACTGGTAATATTGATCATAATTGATCACTCCTTAATTTAAGAGCACTTATAATAATGACATTAATCTCAGGGTTCTCTGTTATATTTAAGAAAAATGCTCAGCAGTATTGTGTTGTCGCCTATGACTGACATTCTGGTTGGCTATAGGAAACATTTCCCCTATTTAAATTCCGGGTATCCTCATCCCCCTATCAACTATTATAATATTTAAAGAGATGATAACCAGATTCAATAACAACGCATAATTTTGAATAATACAGCCCTTTTTATCCAGAATCTCAGTCGGAATGATAAAAAGACAAGGGTGCTTTTGTGTCCTTCCATCATCCATGACAACACAATAATTTGACTAAGATTTATTACTTAGACACTTCACATAAATGTGTACGTAATGTGCAACCAAAGCTAGTAGTTTGGGAATAAAGTCATTTTTACACACACATAAAATAAAATGTCTTGGTCTGAAGTTTTCAATCCCATAAATAATTCTTATTAAACTAAAATATAATGAAATATTCCAATCTGCTTAAATTTATCTGTCTGGTGTATTGAGTTTTAGGAGTTTAATGATTTCGGACTCAAGGAAAGTATTGCAAGTATTATGCAAATACACTTTTATTTAGCACACAAGAAAAATGACTCTAAACAACTTGTAACAAGACAATAATTTATTATTAAATTTTAACAAGATTATAATTTATTATTACAGTTTAACAAAACTATCCGTTATTATTAACATAATAAACAAACATATATAATTTATTCGATCCCATATGGAGAAAACAAAATATACCTAACATTAATTTGTCTATACTTTTAGACCTGGATTCGAATTACTTCTTCATCTTCTTTTTACATTTATGCAAATTGAATACAAAAAAAAAAATAATACATATTATTATCGATACATCAACTCATCCATTTAGTGTATCTTATATTAACGGCTACTTAACTTTATTAACTAACGATCTGTTTTAAAACAAAAACAATCTGATTCTAGGCAATACGTACAAATGATTTTTATTATCATATCTTTAATTAAATGATAGTTTTTATTTAGATAACTTATTATAATTTATGGGTTATATATCAGAAGTTACACTTATTATTTTAATGTTTACCTTAATAACAACTGAAGTTGTTATACACACTGTATTACTCAGTATAAGTTATATTGTGAGTGCTACTTAATCATTAACCCGAATTAAACCTAGTATTTGAATCCTCCATTGGCAAATAAAATTTCAAAATCACGCAATTTTAAACTTACTCTCTCCATTGACTTACTTGTGAATTACCAGCACTATTCTGCCACACAATCCAGATATTGATCATAGATACTAGCATGCTATTTATACTAAAGGGATCTTGAGGAATTAACCTCCAATATACCCGTTATCTTGCCATAACTTTCTAAACAAAACACAATAATCAACACCTTCATTGGTGGAATTACCTCTATTCTCTCATGAGGAACATGGAATAACACTGAAGGTCTGTAGAGTTAACTACTACATTAAAATATTTTGGTGGTTCCTTGCCTCTTACTTGGGCATAATAGGAACACACACCAAATATAATCCTCTCCTGGGATTTTAACGAATGAAATACACTAAATACGATATAAATTCTTGATCATCCTAACTCTGAGAAATGACCACTTGGGCTATAAACATACCCGAATATTAGATTTATCTATTCCCCTCATGGAAAATAAAGCTTTTGGGGAGATCATTTTCCATCTCACAAAATAAATACATTACAATTATTACTTATGCGAATATTAAGCATATACAAATGCTATATCGGGGCAAGACAAGCAAATACACTAATTACACTAAATTTATGTTCAGGGGTATACTTAGATCAACGTCTGAAATCAATGGATATCACAGAATAAAACCATAATAATTTTCACCTTTGCCAAAGAAACATTCAACAAGTAATTGGTAGCATAGTATCTTGAACTAAATCAAGTGAATGCATTAATAAAGAATAATTGGGAATAAGTTCCTCAATTAACATAGTATAAATTTGTTTCAAACTTTAAATAAGTAATATCTTGTATAGCACTTCTCTTTAATTACTTCTGATAATTTTAAATATATATTTTACCTATTAAATCTCTAATATTTTTCTTCTTTTACGCATCTAACATATAAATTTATACCCATAATTGCATATCATAAGTAAACATATTTTATAGATTATTTTTTTCCGCGTTAAATATAAAATTAACCTAGAATAATTATATTATAACATACCTTTGACGTTACAAGGTTATTAAATATTACTTGACCATACAAACTTTAACCTATGTTGATCTAATACAAAAAAAAAATACATATAATTTTACAAATTAGTAAAAAAAGTCATTAATTAACAAATGCATCTTATCTCATTAGAAAAATGTTTTTCTGTTGAGCAATTTGTCCAGATGAAGAACTTGATCCAGTCGTAGTTCATGAAGCAAATTTAAAATAAGAAACACATTTTATTATTTCATTTATATAAAAGTTGCCTCCATTCTGGTGCACTTAATAAATTAGGCAAAGAAAAAAAAAAACATAGCAGCGTTGGATGTTAACTCTTCCTTGAATTAAACTGCTATAATTTTGGGATCCAAGAAAACAATACATATTCTAACGTAGACGAATATTTTATTCTAAACTATAACACACAATTTGTTTCCTTTTCTATTATTGATGATACATACCATTTTTAGCTAGCTGGCTTATGAATAAAAAAAAATAATGCACGAATTTTCCAAGATACTATTATTATAATGACTGCGTCTCATTTACGTGGATATGAAGTTTTAATGACTCCAATTGATGTATAATATAACATATTATATTATGGTTATAATTAAGTCACTAATGTTTTTAGTTTTTGTTCCTACTCTGGGAATTGTAATTTTTCTTTAATAGGGAATTCTCCGTAAAATGCACACATACAATTTTCCACCTGTATATTTAATATATATATATATATATATATATATATATATTAAATATACAGGTGCATAAGTAAATATCATTTATCATTAATATTATTTCTAGATAATTTTCAGTGAATATAACATATTTTAACGTGGGGAACTTACATTATTTTCAAAGGCAGACAATTTTTTTTTTAGAAATAGCGCAAATTTTTTCTAGTTAACTTTCCTTGCCTTTTATAATATGTCTTGTTATTATAATTTTTCTTTTATACCATGAAAAGATCATTAAATAAGGTAAAGTTAACAAATAATTGATTATTTTTTGGAAATTACTTATATTACTTAATTTAAATATAATGACATTTTCCGTGATTGCTGTAGTTAATATGGTCATTTTGAACTTTAGCACAAGATAGTATATTTTGTGTATAAAAAGCTTTAAATAGGTAGATAGCAACAGAAGATCAGGATGTCCCACCAAAAAGGATTAGCAACACATTATATTATTAAAATTTTACTTGACTTATATTTATTTCTGCAATTAAAAATGAAAAAAAAATGTTACCAAATTTCAGCACTGCTTCTTCCTTGAAAAACTAAAGTCTGACAATCTTTCTTCAAAAAAAAAATTGGCAGTCTTGTTTTAGCGACCTCTTACAGAAAAATAATCATTTAATTATACCATAAATAAAAGAAAGAAAAAAAAACCCATTACAATCATATAGTTTTTGTATTATTTATCTGGATTACAAAGTAATTTGACACTATAAAAAAATAATAAATACATTAAATTAACAATCATTGATGTATAATTTTTTAAACATTATATATAAAAAAACTACCAGAAGTTATTGTGCTTTTGGATAAGACACTCATCCACTCTCCCCTCTACCCATCCAAAATCAATTACTGTTTATGATATGTGCTTTTATACTATATTAAATTGCTCTTATTGTTAATATTTTAATTAAATTATTCATGCTCTTCTTCAAAATGACATTGAATTACTAAATTTATTAGTTATTTGCTTAGAACACGTTAAAGTGAGTAAATAGCATATTTTATTAATCACTTAATATTATTATTATTTTATTTTTTTATTTTCTAAAAAAGGATAGCATTGTTTTCCTGTGGAAATAATGCCAAATAAACCAAGTGTCAATAACACTAGGTTACAATTCTCCCACCATTATAAATAAATAAAAAATAAAATAACATATACATTATTAATATTTCTTATTGTATTGCTAGGTCTATATCATACTTCTCTTAGAAGTTAATAAATTCAATCTTACAGATTTAATTTTGTTTAGGATATGGTAGTAAGCTTCGGGCATTATAGGTACCTCTTGTTCCATCAGGTGTTGAGACCAAAAAGGCATTCTCACCCACTTGTTTTACAATTTCATAGGGGCCTTCATAAAGATAACATGAATTTTCTAAACATATGCTTCTGGAGATTACTCACATGGGGAGTTCTTATTAAAACAAAATCATGGACTTTAAAAGGATGTGGACTGGTTTTGGAATAACTAGTGCATTTATCACCCATCTTTTTAAGGTTAATTCTGGCCATTGCTTGGTCATGTTCCACATTAATATTTTCCACTATTACGGGTAATGGTGTTTTGATTAGTAAAGGTTCAGGTCTACCAAAGTGCAGCCGAATTGGAGACATCCTAGTAGACTCATTAATAGTTATATTTATATAATTAATCACCTGTGGGAACTTATTGACCCACTGTTTGTGATCCCGTTCTATATATACTCAGAACAACCTACTTATCTCACACATGATTCTTTCACTTGGATTGGATTGGGGATTTCTAATCTAACACATGATATGTTGAATATTTTGCTTCTTACCCAATTTTTTCCATGTACCAGAAATGAATGCAGTAGCGTGGTCGGTAAGTATTGAAGTTGGTTTCCTATTAATGGAATTTGATAAGTTTCCAAGCAGTTAATAACATTTTTAGCATCTGTTTTTGGAACTGGATAAGCAGAGACATATTTGGTAAAAATGTCATACATCACAAGAATAAATTTTTGACGGTTGAAAGGTGGAAGTGGTCCATAAAAGTCCAGTGCCAATAATTCATTGGGCTGACTGGGCAGTATGGGTTGAAGTGTTCCCACATACGATTTATTTTGAAACTTAGTTTTTAAACAAATCTCGCATTCCCTAAGTCTACGGGCAATGGATTCAGACATCTTATGAAAATAAAAATGCTTCTTAATAATAGGTTCAATTTTCTGAATTCCATAGTGTCCATATTGGGTGTGAACATAATCTATGAGTTTATTGACTAAACATAAAGGAATAATCACTCTCCAAGAATTTTCATCTCCCCTTTTTAATTTCTTCATTAAAATTCTATCTTTAAACCTATACCCCTCTTTGATTCTATCAGCATATCTACTTTTCTGACCTAATTTAGCTGGATCTGATAAGAAGTGAACTATTCTCTCCAGCCTAGCATCCTGTGCTTGCAGTAATTCTAAATTTGTATAATCTCTAACTATTTCTTCCTCTAACAAACTAGACATATTACAAATAATTATATTTTCAGTACTGGGGTTCTGATAATTAACAGAAACAGGATTGCGGCTAAGAATATCTGCAATGACATTATCCTGTCCTGAACAATATATGATTTCATACTGATACTGTTGGAGATAGAGGCTCCATCTGATTAATCTTTCATTATTAAGGTAACTCTTGTTGAGAAACTCTAAACTACGATGATCAGTTAATACTATAATTTTTGATCCCAACAAAAGCTGTCTAAGTTTTTGAAATCCCCACACAACAGCTAATGCCTCTTTTTCTGTGGTGGTATAGTTAAGTTCCGCTCCCCTTAAATGTCGGCTTAAGAAATATAAGACTCTAGGTTCCTTATTCTCATTAAATTGGTATAGAATCACCCCTAAACCGAACCCACTACTGTCGGTTTGCAAATAGAACTCTTTATTTAAATCTGGATAGGCTAAAATTACTGTTTTTAAAAAGTTATCTTTAATAATTTGAAATTCCCTTGTATGTTCCTGGGTCCACCTCCACTTTTCACACTTTTTTAATAAAACAGATAAGTGCATAGTATCATATGAAAATTTTTTATAAAACCTGTGATAGTAATTACACAGTCCCAAAAACGATCTCAAGGGCTTTCTGGTCTTAGGGACGGGAAACCTTTGAATGGCGGCAATTTTGTCTGGGTGAGGTTTGACCCCTTCAGCACTAACCAAATGACCAAGAAAAGAGATTTCTCGGGCAATTAAAATACATTTTTCTAAGTTGATTTTTATATTGTTATCTGAACACTCACAAAGAAACATGCTAAGATGCTGTAAATGATCATTTAAATTTTCCGAAGCAATGACAATATCATCGATATATATAACTAACAAATTTTTCAGTTCTTTTGAAAAGACCATATTCAAGCATCTGATAAGGCCAGCCCCACTATTAATTAAACCAAAGGGCATCCTTTGAAAAATATAAGATTGGCCCTGGTAATGGAATGCCGTATACTTTTGATCATTTTTGTGGAGTGGGATTTGCCAATAGCTGGCGGTTAAATCAAATGTGGAGAATATGCTCTTCCCTTTGAACTTCGTCCATAATTCCTGAATAGGTGATGGTATGTCATGCTCTGGGACAGTATGCTGGTTAAGGGTACATGCATCCAGACAGACTCTAATGGATCCATCTTTCTTTTTGACTAACACTAATGGATTCACATAAGACGAAGGGCTGGGCTTAATTATTTGCCAGTCAATCATCTTATTAATCTGCTGTTGAACCTCTGCCTGGTATTGATAAGGAATAGGATAAGTATGCTGCTGGAAAGGCTCATTATCCTTTAAATTGATTCTATGGACATACCCTTTTAATATACCAGGTATTTTGGAGAAAACACAACGATACTGGAACAACAATTGGAAAAATGGTTTATAGTATTCTGTGCCAATAATACATGAACCAACCAACTTAACTTTAATATTTACATCAACTGTTGTCTCCTGTATGGTCATTAATTGATTCATCTGACTATTACAATTGACTATAAGAGGGCAAATCTCCTCTTTACATCCAAAAGTTTCATCTCTGTAATTAATATAACAATTATTTAGAGTCATGAAATCCGAACCAATTATGGCTTCATGAATCAAACCTGGCATAATTAAAAAGACATGCTCAATTTTGCACAAATTAATTTCTAATGTAATAAAAACCTGTCTATTAGATAACTTAGTCTTCTTTCCATTAGCAAGTATTACCCTAATCACCTTAGTTGGTAAAATTGGAATAGATTGGTCAGCTGACTGAATTTTCATGTAAGTTTCTTCAGACAACAAGGAAGCTTGACTGCCTGAATCAATTAAGGTGTTGACAACAATTCGTGCAATGATAATCTTTATCATGGGTCAGTTGTACAAGATAGGTGGCTCAGACATTTTGCCAGGTTCCAAATAATCAATGTGAAGGTCTATGTTATTGATAATCCACATCATGCTGTTCGCCATATGTTTAAAAATAGGGCCCCGAAGTGAGGAACATTCCTGCAAGGTCCTTTTTAATTTAATGCCACGCTATTTTTACTACCTTTTATATTTTTCTTTGGCATCGTTGGGATACCACTAGTAGAAGGTTGATTCTCATTTAGAATCCTTCTCTTACTGTCGGCCTACTGAGGTGGCTATTCGGTCTACTATAGGGATTTGTCCTATAATATCCCTTTTCTCTACTTAACTTCCTCTTTCCCACATATGACCTATCTGTGAAATTGATATAATTTACCATAGGATGGGTGTCCCTATTTACCCTAATCCTATTATCAATACTCCTTTCACTGGTTTCTAGCGAATCTAAAATTTCGACTACCTCTTCTATGGTATGTCTGTCAGCAGCAATCAATACCTGCTCGATATGCCTCGGTAAATTATGGTGAATTATTCGCACAATTTGGGGCTCAGATAAAGGATAAGCTGTCAACATTTTCAGTTTGATGGCCTGACTCCTGAAAAACTGAGTGTAACTGCCCTTATTTACATGATATCTTTCCTGAGATATCTGATATCTCAGGTTATCTTGGTGGTCTTCCCCCCAAAAACTGGCTAATATAAGATATTTAAAGTCCCCATATGTTTCCGGTTTTATAAATAACGATTGCCACCAATCTTTTGATGCCGCACACAAATGGTTTGTGGCAATAGCAATCTTTTCTACCTCAGATAAATGACATAAGGTGAACAATTCGTCTAAATTCTGGAGATATTCATGTGGATTCTCCAGGTATTCTCCTTTAAAGAATTTTATTTTGAGGAGTTTTAAGGCCATGGAGCTATTACTTTCGGGCTCTAACATGACTTTATGTCTAGCCTCATTCAATGGATTGTACATTGATTCTACTGGACTAAGCATTGTATGTAACTCAGAGATTACGGGTTTATTATGACCATTATTGGTTTCCTTAACCTGAGTTTCAGATACATTTTTACTATGAACAACTTTATCCATATTAAGGTCCATAGCTTGCATATGACTTTCTAATTCTAACTTATAATTTTGCCATTCACAGTCTATTCTTTTAGAACTGTCCTTTAGACCTACATTTAAATGTTTAATTTGTTGCTCTAACTGGTTAATAGTTTCATCTTTCTCTAACTCAAGTTTATCTTCTAGCCTTTGATATACTATACTCTCACACTGAGTCATTAATTCCCCTATTTCCTTTTTGAGATTATTATGTAATATTTGTGAATTATTCTTTAATATCTCATTAAAATTTTCTACTTTTCCTATAACTTGAATTAGCTCACTTTCTAGATTTTTATTAATCTCACATTGGGTCACCTCTTGAGTTTCTAACTTAGCTATTCTGCTAGTAATCTGGCTCTGACATCCTTTTACTACATTGTCAGGTTCAAGAGTTATATTTTGGACTTCTTCTTTTAAGTTTCTAAACTCACTCCTAGCACTATCTAATTCTCCCTTAATACATTCTATTTTATCCTGAACTTCACTGTTTAATACTACATATTGACTTTTGAAGTCCTGCTGAATAGCCTCGATCATATTTTTGGCCCTTTCCGACTTTATTTTGATTTCTTTCCTAATTTTTATTTCTAGTTTTTCGGAGGCCAATTTTGACTCTTCTACATGGTTTTTTAACTCTTCCCTTAGGTCTTTGATCTCCTGTACATGATTGTCTAATTTACTGTCCAAATTTTGAATTTGATTCTTCAATTCACTTTTTAATTCACTATTTGAATTTTGTATTTGACTTTCTATTTTACTTTCTAATTCACTATTTCAATTTTGTATTTGACATTCTATTTTACTTTCTAATTCACTATTTGAATTTTGTATTTGACTTTTTAATTCATTATTTGATTTTTGTACTTGACTTTCTATTTTACTTTCTGAGTTTTTTAATTCACTATTTAAATTTTGTAGCTGTGTAGACAAATTTTGTAATATTGTAAATATTTGGACTTGCTCATCCCCAGGTAGATCTTTATTTACTTTAGCTTTTTTCGGATTAACTTCATCCAAAGATTCTTGTTCCTCTCTTACTTCTACATGAAAATATGGTGTTTGTGTATCCGGGGATTGGAGCTCTTGGGATTCTCCCAAATCCTTTGAAATATCCTGACTATCTTGGTTTTCACTCATATTTAAAATTTAACTCTTTCTGTTATTTGACAGGACTGAAATTAGTAATGAACTATTAATAATATTGATAAGAAATTATTGACAAGACATCCTGCCTCCATGCCTCTCCTATCAAAAACAATCTACACCAAAAAAAAAAAAAAAAACTATGCTCTGACATTTAATATCCCTAAAGTCCCAATATTAACTATCGAATATTCTTTTCTCATATGCTACTTGGTCCATAGAAATCCCACCAAACTATTATGCAATATGGTATAAGTGCCAATCACATCACCAGACAAGCAGATCATAAATGATAAAATCATTACAATATTTTATGGAATTGCTTACAAACCTCAACATCATAAACTAACAAATTTATTTATTCAGTGGCAAAAGATTATGTCATAAAATAGACATTCATATAATATTTTATGGCTAAAGAAACAATTTATCATTGGCAAACATTTTCAATCAATGAACAATTAATTCATTCACGTGCAAATAATATTTATATTCATTTCAAGAAAATTTTACTAAATCTATTGTGGCTAACTATAGCCATCGATGGCCCCTATAGTTGGGCGGCCATTTCTAACCTCATAATTAAATTCAATTAAATTAAAGAATTCGGAAGCCTAACGATTCGTATATGAAGATCTTCACCCGTATAGAACGGTAACAAACCATATTTTACCTAATAGCTCGACATTTGGTTAGTTATAATAATTCAGCTACAGCGATATGCAGTCAAGACAGAGATAGAATTTAAAAAAAATTATCATTAATAAAATAAATTTAAAAAGAAAATTTAGAATAAACTACCATTCTCTCTCTATCCAAAACACATTCTCTGAGCTGTAAGTATTTGCACTGTTCGACAATGATGATGAGTTTTTCATGTCATTGTTAATATTACTGACTAAAACAAAACATTGATTAATTTGCCAATCTGATCTCAATAGTTTATTATTATACAATTGTACATACAATTCTCTTAAGCTATGCCACACTGGTAATATTGATCATAATTGATCACTCCTTAATTTAAGAGCACTTATAATAATGACATTATTCTCAGGGTTCTCTGTTATATTTAAGAAAAATGCTCGGCAGTATTGTGTTGTCGCCTATGACTGACATTCTGGTCGGCTATAGGAAACATTTACCTTATTTAAATTCCAGGTATCCTCATCCCTCTATCAACTATTATAATATTTAAAGAGATAATAACCAGATTCAATAACAACGCATAATTTTGAATAATACAGCCCTTTTTATCCAGAATCTCAGTCGGAATGATGAAAAGACAAGGGTGCTTTTGTGTCCTTCCATCATCCATGACAACACAATAATTTAACTAAGATTTATTACTTAGACACTTTACTTAAATGTGTACAGAACAATGTGCAACCAAAGCTAGTAGTTTGGGAATAAAGTCATTTTTACACACACATAAAATAAAATGTCTTGGTCTGAAGTTTTCAATCCCATAAATAATTCTTATTAAACTAAAATATAATGAAATATTTCAATCTGATTAAATTTATCTGTTTAGTGTATTGAGTTTTAGGAGTTTAATGATTTCGGACTCAAGGAAAGTATTGCAAGTATTATGCAAATACACTTTTATTTAGCACACAATAAAAATGACTCTAAACAACTTGTAACAAGACTATAATTTATTATTAAATTTTAACAAGATTATAATTTATTATTACAGTTTAACAAAACTATCCTTTATTATTAACATAATAAACAAACATATATAATTTATTCGATCCCATATGGAGAAAACAAAATATACCTAACATTAATTTGTCTATACTTTTAGACCTGGATTCGAATTACTTCTTCATCTTCTTTTTACATTTATTCAAATTGAATACAAAAAAAAAAAATAATACATATTATTATTGATACATCAACTCATCCATTTAGTGTATCTTATATGAACGGCTACTTAACTTTATTAACTAACGATCTGTTTTAAAACAAAAACAATCTGATTCTAGGCAATACGTACAAGTGATTTTTATTATCATATCTTTAATTAAATGATAGTTTTTATTTAGATAACTTATTATAATTTATGGGTTATTTATTAGAAGTTACACTTATTATTTTAATGTTTACCTTAATAACAACTGAAGTTGTTATACACACTGTATTCCTCAGTATAAGTTATATTGTGAGTGCTACTTAATCATTAATGCGAATTAAACCTAGTATTTGAATCCTCCATTGGCAAATAAAATTTCTAAATCACGCAATTTTAAACTTACTCTCTCCATTGACTTACGTGTGAATTACCAGCACTATTCCGCCGCACAATCCAGATATTGATCATAGATACTCGCACGCTATTTAAACTAAATGGATCTTGAGGAATTAACCTCCAATATACCCGTTATCTTGCCATAACTTTCTAAAGAAAACACAATAATCAACACCTTCCTTGGTGGAATTATCTCTATTCTCTCATGAGGAACATGGAATAACACTGAAGGTCTGTAGAGTTCACTACTACATTAAAATATTTTGGTGGTTTCTTGCCTCTTACTTGGGCATAATAGGAACACACACCAAATATAATCCTCTCCTGGGATTTTAATGAATGAAATACACTAAATACGATATAAATTCTTGATCGTCCTAACTCTGAGAAGCGATCACTTGGGCTATAAACATACCCGAATATTAGATTTATCTATTCCCCTCATGAAAAATAAAGCTTTTGGGGAGATCATTTTCCATCCCACAAAATAAATACATTACAATTATTACTTATGTGAATATTAAGCATATACAAATGCTAAATCGGGGCAAGACAAGCAAATACACTAATTACACTAAATTTATGTTCCAGGGTATACTTAGATCAACGTCTGAAATCAATGGATATCACAGAATAAAACCATAATAATTTTCACCTTTGCCAAAGAAACATTCAACATGTAATTGGTAGCATAGTATCTTGAACTAAATCAAGTGAATGCGTTAATAAAGAATAATTGGGAATAAGTTCCTCAATTGACATAGTATAAATTTGTTTCAAACTTTAAATAAGTAATATCTTGTATAGCACTTCTCTTTAATTACTTCTGATAATTTTAAATATATATTTTACCTATTAAATCTCTAATATTTTTCTTCTTTTACGCATCTAACATATAAATTTATACCCATAATTGCATATCATAAGTAAACATATTTTATAGATTTTTTTTTCCGCGTTAAATATAAAATTAACCTAGAATAATTATATTATAACATACCTTTGACGTTACAAGGTTATTAAATATTACTTGACCATACAAACTTTAACCTATGTTGATCTAATACAAAAAAAAATACATATAATTTTACAAATTAGTAAAAAAAGTCATTAATTAACAAATGCATCTTATCTCATTAGAAAAATGTTTTTCTGTTGAGCAATTTGTCCAGATGAAGAACTTGATCCAGTCGTAGTTCATGAAGCAAATTTAAAATAAGAAACACATTTTATTATTTTATTTATATAAAAGTTGCCTCCATTCTGGTGCACTTAATAAATTAAGCAAAGAAAAACATAGCAGCGTTGGATGTTAACTCTTCCTTGAATTAAACTGCTATAATCTTGGGATCCAAGAAAACAATACATATTCTAACGTAGACGAATATTTTATTCTAAACGATAACACACAAAAATTCTTTTCCTTTTCTATTATTGATGATACATACCATTTTTAGCTAGCTGGCTTATGAATAAAAAAAATAATGCGCGAATTTTTCAAGATACTATTATTATAATGAACGCAACTGACTTACGTGGATATGAAGTTTTAATGACTCCAATTGATGTATAATATAACATATTATATTATGGTTATAATTAAGTCACTAATGTTTTTAGTTTTTGTTGCTACTCTGGGCATTGTAATTTTTCTTTAATAGGGAATTCTCCGTAAAATGCACACATACAAATTTTCCGATATTTGCCTTGAGAAAATTTATATATATATATATATATATATATATATATATATATATATATATATATATATATATATATATATATTTTAAATATACAGGTGCATAAGTAAATATCATTTATCATTAATATTATTTCTAGATAATTTTCAGTGAATATAACATATTTTAACGTGGGGAACTTACATTATTTTCAAAGGCAGACAATTTTTTTTTAGAAAGAGCACGAAATTTTTCTAGTTAACTTTCCTTGACTTTTATAATATGTCTTTTAATTATAATTTTTTTTATACCATGAAAAGATCATTAAATAAGGTAAAGTTAACAAATAATTGATTATTTCCTGGAAATTACTTATATTACTTCATTTAAATATAATGACAGTTTCCGTGATTGCTGTAGTTAATATGGTCATTTAGAACTTTAGCACAAGATAGTATATTTTGCATATAAAAAGCTTTAAATAGGTAGATAGCAACAGAAGATCAGGATGTCCCACCAAAAAGGATTAGCAACATATTATATTATTAAAATTTTACTTGACTTATATTTATTTCTGCAATTAACAATGAAAAAAATTTGTTACCAAATTTCAGCACTGCTTCTTCCTTGAAAAACTAAAGTCAGACAATCTTTCTTCAAAAAAAAAATTGGCGGTCTTGTTTTAGCGACCTCTTACAGAAAAATAATCATTTAATTATACCATAAATAAAAGAAAGAAAAAAAACCCATTACAATCATATAGTTTTCGTATTATTTATCTGGATTACAAAGTAATTTGACACTATAAAAAAATAATAAATACATTAAATTAACAATCATTGATGTATAATTCTTTAAACATTATATATAAAAAAACTACCAGAAGTTATTATGCTTTAGGATAAGACACTCATCCACTCTCCCCTCTACCCATCCAAAATCAATTACTGTTTATGATATGTGCTTTTATACTATATTAAATTGCTCTTATTGTTAAAATTTTAATTAAATTATTCATGCTCTTCTTCAAAATGACATTGAATTACTAAATTTATTAGCTATTTGCTTAGAACACGTTAAAGTGAGTAAATAGCATATTTTATTAATCACTTAATATTATTATTATTTAATTTTTTTATTTTCTAAAAAAGGATAGCATTGTTTTCCTGTGGAAATAATGCCAAATAAACCAAGTGTCAATAACACTAGGTTACAATATATATATATATATATATATATATATATATATATATATATATATATATATATATATATATATATATATATATATATATATATATATATATATATATATATATATAATGCCTGAAGTGGAAAACTACCCCATTAATATTAACATGGAAGAGTCACCCCAAATAATGGTTTGGTTAATCACAAAAACCTATTATCAACCATATACATAAATGTCTCAGAAATGTATAAATTATCTAATCACCATACTCAATGCAACACAATTAACCAATTTGTAAAATTAAAATGTTTTAAGATGGTTTTAATGAAGATCCCATAGAAAATCTTAGACCCTTCACCCTCTTTTTTTAGTCAACTGTAACCTGTTAATAGTAGAGAAAGTGATCATCACCTACAGTTATATACCATGTGATGCATTAATGTGGTGGAAATCACTATCACAGTCTCCCATCCACCTTCGCAAATGACCAAACATTGCTGATCTAAGATTTCTGTAATAGTGACAGACAAAAAGCCCTGTTATAACATCAATTACTTGAAAAATGTAGGTCTACATCAGAAGAAATTCTAACAAAATTAATGTGACACCAATTCACCAAAGTGAGGACCATCAATGCTCATCATCTCAATGAGAGCTATATGATCAGAATAATAAAAAATAAACATACCATTTAAAAAATTAAAATAGAGCAATCATTACTATGTACCAATCCCAAGAACATAGAGCAGGTGGGGAAACTTTTAAACAATATTGATATGAACCAAACCAACTAGTTCAGCTGATAAAAGGAAAGATGAGGCCATGGTCAATGCTATGTTCTATCATAAAAGCAAAAACAATATAATAACAATAATAATAATAATAATAATAATAATAATAATAATAATAATAATAATAATAATAATAATAATAATAATAATAATAATAATAATAATAATAATAATAATAATAATAATAATAATAATAATAATAATAATAATAATAATAATAATAATAATAATAATAATAATAATAATAATAATAATAATAATAATAGCAGCAACTGGTAGAAGAAGGACTTGCAATGAAATATACCTTAGAATAACTCACCCACAAGAGGTGGTACTAATATAAAACAAAATAATGATAACTTCTCTTAATAGCCCAGGATAATCTCCAAAACCAGGGTATATCAAGAATACCCATACAAACACACAAAAATTAAACTATAAGAATACTTAAGGCAATATTCCTCACTTTAACAAACCAAAATGGCAATGAGGAACTGAAACCAAATCCTTTCATAAGAGATCACTAATATGATGTGTTTGTGAGAAGATAAGGCATTTAATTATGATTTACAAAACTGCCCCATGATAAAGGTATTATTTGAGAACTTGCTGGTTAAGACACTATTTGATTCTGGTAGCCAGTTTTCAGTGGTGACAGATAAATTTTACCAAGAAATTCTCACAATAAACTTCAGCATCAAGACTTCACCACTAAAATCCATTCATGATACAATGACTGGCAGAAAGAAAGCTATTCTAGTCCAGAAAAAAATTATGGGTTCAGATTAAACTAGGCCAAGAGAACCCTCTATCAGTTCTTCTTAAAACTAAATGGCTTGGGGCAGACTTTCTGCACTTGAACACCTGCATTATTGATTTCTGTAATAAAACAGGATAAATTATGAGATCTTGGAAATGACAATGGTGTCATGATATGATCTATTTGAAGTTGACTATATTACAGCTAATATCCCAGAACACTCTTCGATAAAAAAGTTGCAGTATCCATCTTGCTTGGAAGTGATGATGCATTAAAATTATGATCTGTTCTAAATAAATTTAGCCAAATTTTTTTAGAGATAACAATAGTGATAGAAGGATTCTAGCAGAAAATTAAATTGATACATGACCAATATTTTTAATCCAGATTGAATCCTATTCCATACCAATATTGAAAAGAAATATCTAAACTAGAAGTGAAAATTGTTTTGGCTCATGGGGCCACATTGTCGAAGTAGTGATTAGCAGAGGGCCACATTGGGAGTTCTCTTGTGGAAGTAAAGATTAGTTGAGGCCCACATTTTTTTTCATGCACAATAAAGATACTGCTTTATTCTCTGTATTACTAAAAAATATTTGTTTGTCCATTCTTCATTAAATACACAATATTCATCACTAATTTTTACATTTTTTGTGAAGGGTTCATGGTTTCACTAAAGTTGGAAATTTATACATTTACTGTTACAAAGACAAAATTAAAATTAACCAAATCAACCAGAACCCTGCACATCATACCTACACTGCATACATATTGATATAGACTTACTAGTGGAAAATATGAGACAACTCTTTGAATGTGCATGGGAAGGAAATCTTGATTCAAGGCAGATTTTTCTGACTGTCTTGCTTGTGACAAAAAACCCTTAATCGTCTTTGTGTGGTCCCCAGGCTACTAATTGCCCACCCCTGATCTAAACAGATTAACAAAATGTTGTATTGGAAAATGATTCCAAATGTACTTTTCCTTACAGTAATCCAGTTGTGACTGTGAAGAAGAAAGATGGGTCAATGAGATTTTGTTTTGATACTAAGCAATTGAACAACATTACTGTCCCCAAAACATTCAACCAGCTATACACTGCCTTACGAGATGATGGTTTACATACCAATTTAATATGATGCCATTTGGATTGATAATCAGTGGTGCTGGTCTAAATAGATATTTCAATAAGATCCTATTACCTGAGGTTAAACAGATTCTGCTATTTATGCAGATGATGTAATCATTGCATCTATCACATTTGAAGAACATTTTTGATATGTTGCTACATTTTTTGGAGAATGCTTCAAAAAGGGATCAAAATCAACTTCAAGAATAGTAACCTAGTTACCAAACAAGTAGACTTCCTAGGTCATATTGTTGGTTGCAATGGGATAAGACCTCATCCAAAAAAGATCAGTTTCATTCAAAACTTCTCTAAACCAACTAACAGAAAACAGATTATCTCATATTTAAGCCTATGTAATTTCTATAACCATTTTTATCAAAAGTTCTCAGATCACATAAAGCCATTATTAACATTGATTAGAAAAAAATGAATGATGGAGATGGACTGAAGAATATGATGAAATATTTGATAATATAAAAAAAATGTTCTTACAGAAAAAAACATGTTAGCCTTCCCTGATATTAATAAACCATTTATTGTCAAAACAGTTAGTAGTTGTTTTCAGATTAGGAGTAACACTATCCAGTCCTGAAATATATTATATGGTTACTGAGAAGGAAGCACTAGAAATAGTGTGGGTCTTCCAAGGTTTTCAACATATGTTACTCAGATCAGAGGTGATAGTGATCACAGTCCTCAAAAGCTACAAATTCCTGAATCACAACTGTCTGACCAATAGTCATCTTGCCAGATAGAGTTTGCTGTTATAGGAATTCAATTATACAATACAATACTGTAATTGATTAAGAAAATCATGGCTGATGTGCTTACTTGACACCCATGTAGGTCAGAGAATCACTTCTTGGTCAATAATGCTTACATTACAAATGTCTATATTATGTCTGATTGTAATGTGGAAAATGAGTTGGAAAATCTACCTGAAATACAACCCAAGGACCGAATTTTAAACCCAATTATGATAAGATTGAAAGGAGAAAAAGTTTAAATGTGCCAAAAGACATTACTCATTATAAATTATAAACATTTTTAAATTTAACATTTTTTCTATTGTTGGAACTTTAATGTTTATTTCAAATCAGTGATTGTAGTGCCTCTACAACTGTTTTTTTACCTTTATCACCCAGGGGATGACTCGAAATGTCAGAATATCATTATTTGAAATTTTTAACATGGATAAACACTCAAACTATGTTTTTTATATATACAACCATGAAAATCTTCATTTCAATATATATATATATATATATATATATATATATATATATATATATATTCTAACCCACTTATTAACTAATTAACTAATTAATTAGAAATTTATATTATTTCTAACCCCAATATATAATTAATTAGTTTATCTGCACTTTGTGACACTAATTTTTCTGGTTGTTGTTAAGGCAACCAAAATAAAAGCAACATATTTATTAATTTTCCAATATGATCTAAAATACTTTTAATATAATACAATTGTACATACAATTCTCTTAAGCTATGCCACGATTGTAATAATAACAATAATTGATCACTTATTAATTTAAAGAATAATTATAATAATATTAATCTCAGGGTTCTTTGTTTCATGTAAGGAAATGCTCGGCAGTAGTGTGTTGTCGCATATGACTGCCATTCTGGTCAGCTGTAGGAAACATTTATTTTACTTAATTCAATGTGTCTTCATCGTTCATATCCACTGCTATATTATTTAAAGAGATGATAATTCTATTCAATAATGACGTATAATTTTGAATAACACAGCCCTTTTTTTTTTTTAGAATCTCAGTCAGAATAATAAAAAGACAAGGGTGCTTTTTGTGTCCTTCCATCATCCATGACAACACAATAATATAACTAAGATTTATTACTTAGACAATTTAACTAAATGGGAATGGAATAATGTGCAACCAAAGTTAATGGTTTGGGAATAAATTCATTTTTTTTTTTATACAAAGGTGAATGTTTAGTGTTAAGTTTTCAACTCCATAAATAATTATCATTAAACTAAAATATAATGACATATTCCGATCTGCTTAACTTTATTTATCTGGTATATTAAGTTTTTAAGAATTTGGAATGATTTCGGACTCAAGAAAAGGTTTTGCAAATATTGTGCAAACACTTATATTTAGCATATAAAAACAAAAAAAAATGAATCTACAACAAATTTTAACAAGACTATAATTTATTATTATCACAAAAAAAACATATATGAACATTTATTCAATAATCCCATAGTAATACAAAAATATAAAATATAACTGACATTAATCTGTATACTCTTTTGGTTATGGACTAGAAGTTACTACTTCTCCTGTATGCAATCATATGGATTGATTAACTAAAAATACATTTCATTACCAATACATTGTTTATTAAATTTTGGTAACCTTGTAGAAGCTTTTATTCAAAATTATTGACTAACTATTTTTTTTTTTTTTAAATGATTAATCCCTTTATATGCAATACGCAAAATATTAAATTTATTTCTAGTACATTTACTTTATTTATGGTCTTTAATGGGATAACCTATTCTAATTATAGGCCAGTTATCAGAAGTTACACTTACCATCTTACATTTAACTTAATGCTAACTTAAGTTATGATACAAATTTTATTCATACGTATAATTTTAAATATGAGTATTATTTAATTACTAACCAGAATTAAATATTGCATTTAACTATTCCTTCAGTAAATAAGCATTTTAAATTACGCAATTTTAATTACTTTCTCCATTGATTTACTTGTCAAATATTAGCAATATTTAGCAGCACAATACATCTTGCCCGAACTTTCAAAATTAAGCACAATAATCAACACCTTCCATGGTGGAGCTAACTTTATTTTCACATGAGGAATATGGAATAACCACGAAGGTCTGTAGAGTAATCTACTACATTAAAATATTTTGGTGGTTTCTTGCCAATTACTTGGGCATACAACGAACACACACCAAATACAATCCTCTCCTGGGATTTAAACGAATGCAGCATACTAATTGCTAGATAAATTCTTGATCGTCCTATCTATGAGAATCGATCACTTGGGCTATAAACATAACCGAACATTATATTTAAAATCTTCCTCTCATGGAAAACAAAGCTTTTGGGGAGATCATTTTTCATCCCACAAAATAAATACATTATAATTATTACCTATGCGAATATTAAGCCTATACCAATGCTATATCTGGGCAGGATAAGTAAATACACTGATCATAATAAACTTATGTTACCGGGTATACTTTGATCAACATCTGAAATCAATGGACATCATAGAATAAAAGTATAATAATTTTAATTTTAATAAAGGAACATTCAAAATAGTTGGTAGCATACTATCTTAAACTAAATAAAGTGGATGTGTTATTTAAGAATTATTAGGAATAAATTCCTCAATTAATACAGTATAAATTTGTTTCAACTTTAACAAGAAATATTTTGTTATAGCATTTTTTTTTTAGTTACTTCTGATAATTTTCAATATTTATTTTACCCCTTAAATATCTAAATATTTTTTCTTTTACGTATCTAACATACAAAATTTCTACCTCCAATTGTATGTACTAATTAAAACATATTTTATAGATTTTTTTTTTTCGTGTTAAATATCAACTTAACCTATAATAATTATATTAAAACATACCTTTGTTATTACAAAGCTATTAAATATCACTTGACCATACAGACTTTAATCTATGTGATTTAAAAAAAAATACATATCATTTATAACTTAGTTTTAAACAATCATTAATTAACAAGTGCATATTCTCTCATTAGAAAATGTTTTTCTGTTGAGCAATTGGTCCAGGTGAAGAGCTTTATCCAGTCGTATTTCACGAAGCAAGTTTGAAAACCATAAATGCATGGTATTATTTCCTTTAAGTAAAAGTTTTCTCTTATTTTGTGAGTTTAATAAATTAGGTAAAGAAACATATAGCAGAATTGAAGATTAATTCTTACTTGAATTAAACTACTACAATTTTGGGATCCAAGAAAATAAAATATACATATTCTAACATAACGAACAGTTGACGATAGACGATAAACATACACAATATTTTTTTTTATTGACGATACGTATACTTATTAGCTAGCTTACTTATGGACGAAAATGCGCATTTTTCCAAGAGATTATTATGATAATAACTGCAGTCAATTTACTTGTACATGAAGTTTTAATAATTCCAACTGATGTATATTATAATATATCATTTATTTTTATCATTAAGTCACTAAGATATTTGGTTTTGTTCATACTTTAGGAATTATAATTTTTTTTTAAAGGTAACTTCTCCGTAAGAATGCCCCTATATAACTTTTCCTATATTTACTCTGAGAAAGTTTATATTTTTTTTTTATTTTTTTTAAATATACAGGTGCATAATTTAATCTTATTTATCATTATTATTATTTCCAGACAATTCTTGGTGAATAAAACATATTTTAATGTATGTAACTACATTACTTGTAAAGGCAGACAATATTGAGAAAGAGCACAAAAATGTTTCTAGTTGATTTTCCTTGGTTTCAAAATATTTCTTTCAATTATTATTATTTTTTTTCTATACCAAGAAAATATCAATAAATGACATAAAGTTAATAAATAATTATTTCTCACTTGGAAATCCTTTTTCTTCCTTAATTTAGATATAATAGAATTTTTCGTGACTCTTTTAGTTAATTCTGTCATTTTTGAACTTTAGCGCGAGACAATAAATTTTTAAGTATAAAAGGTCCCCAAATAGGTAGATGGCAAAGAAAATCAGGATATCTTATCAAAAAATTTTAGCCACACATTATATTATCAAAATTTTACTTTGATTACATTTATTTCTGCAAAATAAAATGAAAAAAAATTCAGTTACCAAATTTCAGCACTGTTCCTTCCTTGAAAACTAAAAGCAGACTATATTTTTCCAAAAAAAAAAAATTAACTTGATTATGAAATTGTTTGTTTCGTTTTGTTGTTTTTTTTTTGTTTTTTTTTTTTTAGCGACCTCTTCCAGAAAAATAATCATTTGATTTTAACATAAACAAAAGAAAGGAAAAACCTATTACAATCATATAGTTTTAGTATTATTTACCTGGATTACAAAGTAATTTGACAATATAAAAAAAAAAATAATAAATACATTAAATTAACAATCAGTGATGTATAATTCTTTAAACATTATATATATATATATATATATATATATATATATATATATATATATATATATATATATATATATTACAAAAAAAATTACCAGAAGTTATTGTGCTTTATGATAAGACACTCATCCACTCTCCCCTATACCCATCCAAAATCAATTACTGTTTAGCTTTTATACCATATTAATTTGCTCTAATTATTAATATCTCAATTAAATTATTTCTCTCTTTAAAAATGACATTGAGTTATTAAATCTATTAGTTATTCACCCAAAACATGCCAAAGTGAGTGAATAGCATACTTTATTAATCAATTATTACTATTGTTATTTTATCTTTTTATTTCTTTAAAGAATAGCATTGTTTTCCTGCAGAAATAATGCCAAGTAAATCAAGTGTCAATAACACTAGGTTACAATATATATATATATATATATATATATATATATATATATATAATATCATAAAATATCGTGTATATATATATATATATATATATATATATATACACGATATTTTATGATGTTAAATGTTTAAATTTATTTTGAGATTATTTAAATTGTAGTGACAAGAGAGGAAAATAATGAAACATTGAATACTTATATAATACAATGTGTTAAAAAGATAGGATAAATAACCTATATTATATCTGAGAAGTTATTATGCAAACACAGATAACATAGACCTATACTTTGTATTTATTTCCATAATCAGTGTGTTTTTAATTTTTATATTTAACTAGTCTGTATGTGCTGAAAGATGGCTTAGACATTAATTGTAAAGGTTCTTGATGAAGTCATACCTGTTGTGTTTTCAAATTGATTCCCATGTGATTTGTGGAATTATTTTATACTATTGAGTTTTTACTTCATTTATTTGTTCATGTATCACTATCTGAATTTCATTTGTAAAACGTCATATAGAATAGTATTTTTGAAAGATGAATAAGGGATAATGTTAGATGATGTGGTTAAAAGTAAGTAAAATAAGTTTTTGGTATTTGGAAGAAATACAAATGATGTTAAATGCATAATGTTAATGGTAAATATAACAAAAAAATCATAATTTTTCTTAGTAGTTTGAAATATTTTTGATGATAAAAGAAATATAAACTATTCATAATTTATATTTTTTAAATATTTTTCTTACTTTCGATTTTCATAAATCAACAGCATTTTTGATAAAGCAATGCATATTTTTATATTGAAACATTAAATGAAGTATGTTTGTGTATGATGTATGCTAATATTTTATTTATTTTTTATATATTTGATATTTTAAAACATGAAACATGCATTTTAAGTAAAATGTCCCAAGCAAAATTACTTCTATTTAGTACATGAAAATTTACTTGACATTAACTTAGAATAAGCTAATACAATATTGTAGGATAAATAACAGAATGCGTTGCATGAAGCTTTTCATGTAATAATTTGTGGGCTTTTGTGTGTATATATATATATATTCTGATTTACATGTAATAATTTGTGGGCTTTTGTGTATATATATATATATATTCTGATTTACAGACTTAGCGCTTTCAGAGCCCTTGTTGCTTCATATTCATAGTCTTTTCAGATTATTAGTTATGCAAATGTATGCAAATTGACTCCTATATCATCCATTTTTTAGAAATGGCGAAACAAGTGTCTCTTCTGTTTATTGATTTGGAATCGCTGATATGTATTTCCAATTTCAATATTCATAAACCAGAGTGAAGGCTTTTTCATTCATAATTTTCTTAATTAAAAATCTGTAAATTCAGTCTTTATTTTATTTTATTTTGTATATTTTTGTTTTCTAATTTTAATATATCCTTTGTAAGTATTTGTTTTAGAAACTGTAAATATTTTTGTATAGAATTATTTATGTAGTATAAAATAAAGTTGGTAAAGTTGTTATAAACTTGTTAGCCATGTTATTATTGATCTCCTTACCTAAGCAGAATCAAAATTTTACAGAATTCAGAACGACACATATTACACTTTTTGCACATTATGATTTTAAATGATATTATTTTTATAAACAGTATTAATCATTATTCCGAATATGTCACAGCAAAATCATATTTCAGTTTGGGTTCCTCCGAATATTAATCGTTGTATTAATAATTGTAAAAGTATCACTCCTAAAATGCAAAGAAGTAATATAATTTATCAGATTTCATGCCGATGAAATAAATTATATATTGGTGAATCAAGCTGTTCTATGGAAAAAAGATTAAATGAGCATCAATTATTATATCATCGGATTAAAATTAATGTAAATAGTCAATTTAATACAGCTTCAGTATTATTTGACAATGAAAAGACTTGCAATTATAGGTTTACATTTAATATTAATGAAATAAAAATATTAATGGAAGAAATGAATCATAAAAAGAGGAAAATTAAAGAGGCAATTTTAATAGATAAATCTAAAGATAATGTTATTAATAGGTAAGTTGCAAATACGGCCATACACAGCTTATGGAAATTTACTTAACATTAAAATTTGAAATTCAGTTAAGGATAACCTAAAAATCTGAAATACCTAATTAATATTCATCGGGATCAAAAAACACACACACATTTTACTATTATTAGTAGAAGTTTGTTTATTATTTTATTTATCTTATTTGCAATATAAATTATTAATAAATATTCGTTTTCATGATAGGAAATTTCTTGTATTTCGATTTCATAATTTAATTAAAAACATTTCAAAATGTTAATTTTGTCTTTCGAAACAGAATTTTTATTTCACATGAACTACATAATTTTTAAAAAAAATAATAATTATTGTTTTTTAGACTTACTGAAAGTAGAATCTTCTGTAATTAACTGATGCAATATAACAGTATACATAAATAGTAAATAATTTTAATGCTTCCAAATATATATATCAAAATTCAACCGAAAATTTTTTTTTGTTTATTATGATAAAATCTAATATTTTATCATCATATTAATGATCTCTATAATCATTACATCTGCAGGTCTTTTTCATTTTAAGGATATTCATGTGTAGATAAACATTCACATTTTGAACACAAATTGTATAAATACATTTTGCTTACCTTTAATGATATAAAATTAAAAATTCACAGACATTGATTCAATGTACATTGTAAATCATACATAAATTTATTTTATAAAATAAATTTCTAATTAAAGTAAAGTAAATTATATCATTTAAAACTTTAATAATAATAAAAAAACAATTCTTAAAATTAATTAAGAAAAAAAGCAATGAGAAACCTATTTAATACTACTGTCACTATTACTGTTACTACTGCTGCTAGTGCTACTGTTCCTACTAGTGTGACTAATACTACTAAGACTAAGTAAGCATATATTTTATATAGCGCTATGTTTATAATTGTAATACATTTAAAATCAGCCTTTCAAGCTAATGTGTATTACAATTATAAACATAGCGCTATATAAAATAAATGCTTATTTACATATGTTTAAGTTTCAGTTGAGAGTGACGGTTAGTAAATTATAGATAATTTCATCGATGTCATTCATTCAGATATCGTAAACAGTAATTTAAAGTGAGTGGTCTATCCTCATGCTTTCATTTCCTGTCCTTAAGATTTGCCCATATATAAGCATTTGGGTTTAAAAGAATAAATGGATTCATTTTATTCTTTCATAAATATTATATCTTGTGTTGGGAATGAAAGTATTCATTTATTAATAACACTCGTAAAAAGCATATGCACAATAGCTTGAAAGGCTGGTTTTAAGTGTAAGACAATAACTGTTATGACTATAACCATGACCACCACCTTTACTAACACCACCACTCTAGCTATCTCCAACACTACTAATAATATTAATACTTATACTAATAAAAATAATAACAACAATACTCACCATTACTTCACATACCTATTTTATAATATTCTCCACCCAAGAATGTAATTAAACATGAAAAAAAAACTTTTTGTGTGTAATCAACATATAAAATATTATAAATATCATTATATAAAATATAACAAGAATAACAATATTACAAAAAATATAATCTAATCATGACAAGTGGTAATAATTTTTGATTTATGCTTACTTCATATTGTTTAGTGACTTGCATGAATATATGTATTTTATATTCTTTACTAATTTGTAACATTATAATAGTATTTAAAGATAACAGAATATAAATATTAGTTTCTATTTTAAAAAAAAAAAAAATACATTTTCTATTTTATGCATGCAACGATATGTGTATGATTTTTGATATTTTTTTTAAAGTCAACTTTTATAATCATTTATGTAATATAATGATGCAAGATATATTAGAATTTAAGAAATGAAAACATATATAAATGTTGTCATAGTAGCAGTGTAAAATTTTTTTTACAAAATTCATACAATTACGTATTCTATTAATAGAAACAAACCTTTATTGAAATACTAAGAATTAAAATTTTAAGAAGTATGCAAACAACAAAGTTTATATTTTTATACTAAAAAGTTTTAAAAAGAAACCTATATATACACGGATTTTAAATAAAATATAAAAAAAAAAAAAACATTAGTGCACTTATGTTTTTGTTTTTTTTTTGTATTATCCTATTGATTAATTTTTAAAAAAATATCCTTAACGTATCTGATTTTTTTATAATAATTTGTTTCACATTCTCTAATAAATTTTTATGACATTTAAGAATGTATTAATGCGTTTATATATTTTTTTGTAATAGTAAACACGAATTTGCATTCTATAGTATGCTTGTACATGCATAAATGTTTTTTTTTTTTTTTGCACAGAAAACAAAAATAAATAAAATTAATAATAGGCTAGAGGAGCGTATTGTACCTAATATTTATTTATTTCTTTTCTAAACTATTGTTCTTAATCCTTTCTTATAATGACACCTCCATGAGTTATCTTATTTATTTCTTCTAAAATCAACTTATAGTTAATTAATTGTTAAACTGAAGAAAATTAAATTTGTTAATGCATCTGTTCTTAATGAGTGTTATTTTCTTCACACACAATCTCTTTGTTGTTTAAGACATAACAGTTCTTCCTTAAGACTTTAACACTGACAAAAAATAATTTTATTTTATTAAAATCGAAATTAAAACAAAATAATGCAGATTTTAATCAACAAAATAATTTTGTTATCATCATATAACTGTGAAAATATTAAATAAAATATAAATATGTTGAAATTATTTCTTAAATGCCAAAATTGTATCCCCTTGAAGCAGTCATCATCAAATATACTTATGGAAGCCATTTAATTTTATTTTGTATTAACAAAGTGATGAAACATTAAAATTACCATCTATATGAAAGAGTTTCCTTACACAAATAAATGAAAACAATCCATATTTAAGCTAAACTATTCAGCAACCATTTGACACCTTTATTATCTGTGCAATAACCATGTGACATTACTTCATTTGAGGGCAAATAATTTCTTGTCAAAACATCTGTATTTTACATTAATTTTAGATTCTTAAAAATGGTTCACCCAACAACCTGATTTATAAAATGTATATGTTATTGCAAAAATGTGAGAAACGAATTGTATAGATTTCCTTGGCATTCTATACAATGACAAAAATAGGATGCTCAATTATGCTTACAATTTCACACATTTTTTGGACATTCTATAAAATACCAAAATAATAATGGGTAATGTCTAAACTCTTTCAGTAGTAACATTTAATACCATGAAATGACCACTTTATCCAGGGATTAATAGATCACCATATAAAGCTGTTTTTTGTCTATAAAGCTAAAGTGGTTCTCACAATGTCTTCCATACCCCAATATAGTTTACAAAAATACAGACTGAGAAGCAACTGGAAAAAAATAGAAAGCATAAAAACAACACATAAAAAAAAAGATGAAACCCACCCAAAAAAACTCTATAGCACAGAATACAAATGTTATTGTAATCCACGAGTGAAGAAATGAGAATGATAATGAATGTGTATCTATTGAAGAGACTTCTAGTTGTGCTGTCTGTTGCATTTCTTTGAAAAAAACCCTTTGATACACAGAGAAGCATAAGCAGTCTCTAAATATTCATATTTTCCACAAACATAAAAATGATAAAAGTGATAACATAAAATGTTATGATGATATTGGGCTATGTCCTCTTTGCTCTAATATGCAGGATGCTAGTGAAGGTAAAATTCAATCCAAACTGTATTTTTGAAATATAGTCACAAAACAAAAATTGATTCTGATCAGAAATTCCTTTTTGTACTCTGTAGAGATAACTGTATGATTTAATATTTCTACATGGACAAAAGATACCATAACTGGAACTATTTTCAATAGAGATGCAATCATTACCAATTTTGTTTCTTCCATACTAGTTTTCTTTAAAAAATGTTATAACTTCCATAAATTCATTTGATGTGACTATTACATGTGATTATGATTTTGGTATTAATAAGTATTTTCAACATATTTATATTATATTTAATATTTTCAAGCTTATATAGAAAAATGAAGACTTGTGCAGGTTAAAGTCTGCATTATTTTGTTTTAATTTTTATGAAGAAATATCATTAATTTTTGTCAAAATTAAAGTCTTAAGAAAGAACAGTCATGTCTCAAATAATAACAAGAGTGAGCATAAAGTAAAGGACACTAATTC
Source organism: Epiperipatus broadwayi (assembly GCA_028023455.1). Taxonomy (NCBI): domain Eukaryota; kingdom Metazoa; phylum Onychophora; class Udeonychophora; order Euonychophora; family Peripatidae; genus Epiperipatus; species Epiperipatus broadwayi. The sequence continues at coordinate 122,835 of JAQFVV010013029.1, read as the reverse complement.
AGATAGATGGATTAACAAAATTTGTATTGTATTCAGTTTCACAATTAATTAATCCCATGTTAATTTTCGAAGAAATAAATAAAATAAGACCAGGTAGTTTACATAAATCTCTTGAAATACAACTCTATACAAGCCACGTGAAAGCAATTTGCTTTATCTCTCTTCTCAAATCGACTTGAAATCAATTAACTATAAAACTGATGGAAGTTGAACTTTTTTAAAACCATCTGCTTCTAACAGTCAGCCATTAAATATAAGACTGTTTCTTACTTCACACTCAATGTCATTATTATTTAAGACATGAAAGTTTTTTTTATTTATACCTTAATCTCGGCAAAGATGAAAATTATTCTGTTGAAACATTAAAAATTAAAAAAAAATAATAATACATGGTATAAACCATAACATAATCTATATATATTTTTTTCTAATAGGAGTGTGCGTGTTGTTATTATTAAAGAGATTTACGAACACTAGTTCAGTAATGATGAAAATAAATATTAAATATTGGAAGCTCATCTAACCCATTATCATTTTTTATTTATTTTTGTTAAATGTGCAAAAAATAATTATAACATAGACCTGCATACCATAAAATGCAAATGCGTGCTAACTATTTCAATATATATATATATATATTCATTCTTAATATTATATCACAGAAACTTATTAAAGAATGCGGAACAAATCTTCAAAAAATCAAGATATGTTTAGATTTCTTTTTAGGATTATTCAATAGGAATATATATATAAACGTTAATTGTATTCACTGACTTTTCTTTTTCCATTTTTTAAAAAAAAAAATTCCACATATCTTTAGCTTTTTTTCTAAAATTATTTAATAGAAAAATATAAACTATATATTCATTGTTTTTTTTTTTTTTGCCTATTTCTTAAAATTTTTATTCTTAGTATTTCATAAAAGCTACGTGTTTTTCGATAGAATACTTGATTGCATGAATTTTGTAAGAATTGTCTGACATTGTGACAATGACAACATTCATATATGTGCTAGCGTCTTAACGATTATAAAAGATGTTTTCTACTTAAAAATGTAAAAAAAAAAACAATATAATATCTAAAGTAAAAAGTGTATTTTTGTAAAAATAAAAACAAACGTTTATTTATAGTTATTTTTAAATACTCTTATTATGTTATAAATTCCTAAAGTGTATAAAATAAATATATTCCTTGGCTTAGTAAATATTACTTAAACAATAACAAGTAAAACTAAATCACGAATCAATACCAGTTGTAATAATTAAATTTTTTATACGATTTTTATTTTTTGCTTCATATAATGAGAATTATAATATTGTATATGTTGATTACAGAAAAAATGAAGTTTTTTCCGTTTTTATATTTAATTACATTATTGGGTTGCGAGTACCATGAAGTAGGTAAGTAAAATGTTGTTGTTGTTGTTGTTTTTCTTCTTCTTCTTTTTCTTCTTCTTCTTCCTCTGCTTTTTCTTCTTCTTCTTCTTCTTCTTCTGCTTCCTCTTCTGCTTCTTCTTATTATTATTAGTTTTCTTCTTCTTCTTCTTCTTCTTCTTCTTCTTCTTCTTCTTCTTCTTCTTCTTCTTCTTCTTCTTCTTCTTCTTCTTCTTCTTCTTCTTCTTCTTCTTCTTCTTCTTATTATTATTATTATTATTATTATTATTATTATTATTATTATTATTATTATTATTATTATTATTATTATTATTATTATTATTATTATTATTATTATTATTATTATTATTATTATTATTATTATTATTATTATTATTATTATTATTATTATTATTATTATTATTCAGCCAATTCCAACAGTGCTTCAGCTTAGTTTTTGTTGATCAGGATAGAAATACTACCCACTCTTTTAAACCTGGTTACCAATCATTAAAAAACAATAACAAAAGACGAAATATCAAAGAGGCCTGACAAAGAATCATCTTTAAACATGTCATGCATTTAAGAGCAAATAGAATACACCTCAGCAAACATTGATCATTGCCCGACTGATTTTCATACAAATATTTATACATGCAAATATGCATATTTATTAAAAGTCAAAGCTTACATTAATTTACATTCACATGCAAACAGAAATGCAAATATCCTTGCTATACCTCTATACACTTTTTTAACAGTTTTCATGAGCCTATAAATATCATATGGTTTAGTAAATATTCAGGATGGATAATAAGAAAATATTCCAAGCAGAAATAATCACTAAATTATTGCTATGACAAAGAAACATGAAAATAATGAACAATCTTAAATAAGGTTCAGTTAAATATTTTTGATTACTCATGATTGATTTATTAATATTATGAACAGTGAATGTCAGATAAAAGTGTTCATTTTTATGTCAAAATAGATTGGCAGTGATAAAGGAAAGTAGGTGATAGATGAATATTTATTTAGATGATTATTTAGGTTGTGGCTTTTGAAATAACCTAATATATTGTACCCTCACCTCCAGGAAATATATAATTATAATCACTTGATCTAGCTCAGATAAATAACTATGTTTATCTAAAATGTATCTAAATTAATAATAACTATATTTTTAAGAATATCAATGATTAAATTAACTTAATAAATAATAATATAGTTCTGTTTTATAAAATAAAATAAATGAATATCTAATCAAATCATGAGACTATGAAGTGAGTTTACAAGTGGTAGAGCGAATACATTAAGATAATCTCCCACTGGATATCACCTTAATGGCATAAGAATACTATCCTTATTCCTATTACTTAAATACTACATTTATAGTACTCTTACGTCTTTAATCAATACTAATTAAGTAAATTACCGTTAACAAATTAATTTAAATAACTTTCTCAAAACTAATTTAACTCCAATTATCTCAGGTTCTCTGAAAATAATGAAAAAATTAATTAAGTATGATAAGAGATTTAATATCATTCCTAACTACAATTTAATAATATTAATAATAACAAGTAGTAATACTAATCTTTAATCTATAATTCACTCTTCTATCTTCTTTACTTATAATGTTGTTCTTAGATATCACATAATCAAATGTAATGTAATTTTCTATTATCCATATGGCATCTTAAATAATATATTTAGTATGATGTTACAATCTGAGAATATGTGGCAATCGTTACTAAGATAATTTAATGTAAATTTTTGGTAATTATTCCATGACCATCATAGTAATACAATAAGTAAAACTTCTTAAATAAAATATATCAATAAAATAGTATAACTCTTAAATATAAATTTTATTTATGATGTGCAAATATTATGTCTTCATTATAATTATCTGTGATTATATAATTGTGATGTGAAGAAATTGAGTCAACACCAAGACTTATAAAACACTTTTAACAATTTTATTAACAAACTTAACAATAAAATTATTTACATTATTTACATTCTAATAGAATTATATTTATTCCTATTCAAATATTTTTCTAATACAAATTAAATGACTTAAAATATAAGATACAGAACATTTCTTCAATAAAATATTTCTTATTTTTTAAAATATCATTATATAACTTTTTTATTACAGTTATTCGATATTATTACTTTATAGGTGTTAAAAAATATAGGATACTATTACTATGAACGTATCCTTGTTATTTAGTTTTAAAAAATAATGTATTATTCTGTATAGTCATTCCTCAATAATATTCATGTGAACTACCTTAATTCATAGCATACCATCAAACTAAGCTACTTACTAATTATTACTTTAAACTTTAAATATCATTTATGGATTAGTGTATTGTTATAAAATTATTTTTGTAAAACTTATGACTACTTTCATTCATTCAACACGATTCAGTCTATTACCTTTAATCATAAATAAAAATATGCATTATAAGTATGTCTTTTTTAAAAAAATTCTTAATAATTAAATAATATCATTATAAATTCTTTTAAATTATCAACTATTTATTTTATAAAAAAAAAAAAATATTATTTTAACTATAAAAGTTTTATGATTATTTCACTGATGAAATTATGTTCTTATAATTTTTTACACTTATTTTACTCTAATCAACATAACTTATCTTATCCAATTTAACAATTCTCTATTTCCAAACTCATTTATTATTTCCAATTTTAAAACAACCATCTTTTGCAATGTAATCCAATAAATTTCAATAACACATAAACTAGTAGGCATATGGGGTAAACTATAACTTCAACTTAACCTTTTATCAACTAACCATCATGGACACAGTGTACATGAACTGAGGTATAACTTATTTGTTTAATAACCTCTTCTACCAAGTATAATGTCCAGGCTATTCATTCAGCATTAAGGAACATTAAGCTTTAATACATAGAAAATAAACACTGGCATGAATATACACAAGATATAAGGCTATATTAGCTATACTTGTATAAACATCAATATAGTATATTCTTCTTCCCATATAAATAAACCCTACATACAATATTATACTGGTCTTATATAACCTAATACTAAGATATTAGCATTTAAAATTCACCAATTTATATCGCTAACTTCATCTTCTCATTTCTATAATAACAAATAAATTCATTTTTAGAATAACCGTCTAACTAACTAATAAGACATGATTATTTCATTCTTTAATAGTTCTCAAAGTTTAGCACAAACAATCAGAATCAGTGTCCTATTTTTAACACTTTAAATTATTCAACAAAACATCCACTTCAGTATTAATAGAATCATATAGTTATATTTCTTTTATGTTTAAATATCTTTACGATATCATTAAAATTATGCATATTCTTAAATAACTAAACAAATGATAAATTATGTGTAGGTGTGTGCTTTTATATACGCATCCATCCATACAAAATAACAAACACATTTTAAAACTATTAATAATTTACATTATTACCATAAGTAGTTTCTGTTGGCAATTACTTAGTTTTGTCATCTGGAGTACAATCTAAATAAACATTTTATTATCATTTATTCCACATTATCACACTTTAAAATATACTAAGTTAAAGATTTTTTTTTTACAATAAATTTTAATTACTAAGTTAGTAAATAATTTAATGTTTTCTGTTTCTACGCTATATTTATACTATGGATAAATATTCCTATTATTGTGTTAGTAAAAAATTAATTTTAAAACCATATTTACAATAATTTTATTAAAATTTCTTACGATGAAATGTTCTTTTCTTGATAATAAGTTCATTACAGGAAATATCTTTACTACTGGTAAAAAAACATTAATACACACTTTTGACGTCAATAATCATGCATGCTCCGGTTCTTAACATTGTAATATATAATCCAAACTGACAATTCAAGTTAAATACAGTATGTTTACTTTTATTTTATAAGACTTACACTAATATAATTAATATTATTCTTATTTCCAAAACTTTAAATCTTTCAACAGGTACTGTTAGATAAATATCTAATTTTAAATATTCTTCATCAAGATAATTTTCCAAATTCTTGTAACTTTTCCACATTTACTGAGGTATAATATCTTCTGATACAACCAATACTTCTCCCAATATTTTCAAATAACTTAAATTATTTTCCCAAATAATTTAAATAAACTTTTGTATGACCCACATACCTTAATGACTAACTTGTAATATTTTTTAAAATAGGATATAAGTCACATACTCACAAATGATCTTATATTTTCCAGGAAAACTTCCATTTTAAAATATTTCCAATATTTCTTCAGAAAGAAATATCTCCACATTCAAAAATAATTGTTTGATCATATTTAAAAGTTTTTTTTTTTCTTTAAAAGTATTTTTTCATGGTATTTTAAATAAACTTTCTTCATAAAATATATTATCTCATTTAACTTTATATCTTTTAATGAAAATGTTTATATATATATATATATATTTTCTGTGATGTTCTTTTTATGAAATTTAGTCTTGAATCAATATGACTTATCAACACAGGCAAAATTATATACTTTATACGATAATAATATTTGAATACTTCCATTAAATTTTTTATATTTAGTGATGACTTCTTCATGTTTAAGTTGATGACAAACTGAATGAAAAAAAACTGCCAAGTAAGGAATTATTTAATTTTTTAGCCCTCTTCCTCCATATCACGATCCTGTAATTATAAACTGCTGCATTTTTATAAAAATTGAAGCTAAATAAAATGGATTATTACACTACTAAATACTTTACTGAAAATTGTAGAAATACTAGCGATGTTATAATAGTACATCGGTAGAATGAGATAACAGCTCAATAATCGTCTGCCAAAATTTAAACCGCTCTTAAAAACTCCAGCTTTTTCCAATTTTGATTGGTCCATTAAACAATCCTGGCCTCAAATTATCCGGGACAATGAACATTGGTTTAAATTTAAAGTTAATAATAATTTACTAAATATTTATTTTTATTATATTATTCAATTCTTACTTAATTTTCACATTTTAATTTCACTTATTAAAGACTCTAAAATAATTTTTAAAAATCACATTTCAATATTTATTACCATTTCTATTTTTATTTTGAACTTAACGTATTTATTTTCAACAAAAAAATAAATCTGATTTTATTTATTATATTCATTTTTAAAATTCAATTTAACATTTATAACATATAATATTATTGTATTTTCGAACACAGGTGGGCATCACGTGATTTACAAAACTAAATAAGGTGCTAATAATTTAAAGACTAAAATAATAATTTAATTTATAAAATGTTACATAATAACTATTATAGCACAATTTTAAAATAATTATTTTAATATTATAAAACCAAAAAATACACTTTTCTTCCACATTATTATTTTTTAATCAAATGATTTTAAAAATATAGCCATTAAAAACAATTATTATTACTAAATCTATTCGTTTAACTTTAAAGTATTACTTTTAAAATTTACCCTAATTATTATTTATAAGACTTATTAAATCAGTATTTATTATGGCCAGTTCTCCCAACCATACAATCTTATAATGATTTTTAGTTAACTGTTTTCTTACAAATACCAATCCAATATTATACATCAATTATTTTACTTGCCTTAACTAAATTATTCAAAGATTATTAACACACCACATACATCATCCCTTATCCAACTTCAAAATTTAAAATTTTTCAGTAAACTATTACAAATAATCCATTCTAACCTAAACAAAAGGGTACAATATATATATATATATATATATATATATATATATATATATATATATATATATATATATATATATATATATATATATATATATATATATATATATATATATATATACTCTATTAAATTCTTATTTCAGGTTCACATGATTATACTTTTTATAATTCTACTTCTAATGTAACTGCACAAATATCATCTCCCAACTGTGGAAGACAACCTAATATTAGAGTAAAGCGCATAGCAGGAGGGAGACTTGCTGAAGAAGGAGAAGCACCATGGATGGTATTTTTATGTGCATTTTGTTTTCAGTTTAAATTTTTGAATAATTTATTTGCAAATCAATGCACAAACACATTTCAATATTTAGATATATACAACAAAATGTTTGTACAATGGTGTTCTGAATGTTTCATCATCAATCTAAGCATTTAGAACTATATATATATATATATATATAATGTCCACTATTTTTAAACAATAAAAAATTATATTGATGCTATTATCCTATATACAACAGTATTTATATATATATATATTATAATAAATATGTGAAATATTAAATAATAATAGCACGTTTTTATATATGTATATATTGTAACCAATAGTTCTGTTTACATCCTGAAAGCAAAAGTTGCTTAGTTGAGAAAAGTGTGTTAATGTGAAAATGCGTTTGATTCCAAATATAAAATTTACAAAAATTAAGATTAAAATAGAAATATACTTATTTATCTATTTGTTAAATAATAATAATAATAATAATAATAATAATAATTTATTATTATTATTATTATTATTATTATTATTATTATTATTATTATTATTATTATTATTATTATTATTATTATTATTATTATTATTATTATTATTATTATTATTATTCAAAATTAAATGTGGTTATTTTATATATATTTTTATGAGGATTAATTATTAATATCATTTTCAACAATTATTAATCTAATACATATAAACGTCTCCCCAAGTTCAATCCATTTTCTGCAATCTCTAATTTCTCTTCATCACTTCTCCACAAACACTTTAATTTCATCCAACCGTCTCTTATGTGGATTTCATTGGTTTTTTTTTTACAATTTTTTGAAATTCAGTTTAAGATTTTAACTGACCATCTATAATCACTTCTTCTAATAATATGTCAAGCCCAATTCCTCGTGAGTCTCTCATTTTTTTCATTGATGTCAGTAACTTGTTTGTTCTCTTACTCATTTATTTCAGCTTTGATCTATTGTTACTCTTAACAAACATTTCTCAATTTTCAGATCCATAAAAATGAACTAATAAAACACATTTAATAAAAAAAACTTATTTTTCAATTAACAAACATAATTCTGTTTAATTTTAACTTATTTCTATTGAAAGCATTCCAACCAAATTTTATTTGTGATTAATTCTATCCATTAATTTTGCAACTGTAGTAATAATTTGACTATGATATTTACACTTGTTATGTTTTTCTAACGCATTGTAATCAAACTTTATTTTCATTTTTAGGACAATTCATTGAATATTACTTTCGTCTGTTAACGTTTAGTTTAGACTTACTTACATTCAACTCGTAATTCTTGCAACATTTCCGAAAACTTAGAAGCATTATTTTCAAAACAATTATATTATCTGGAAAACAATGTACATTACTTACATAATCTTCATTAACATTTAATCCTTTACTTTCCCATTTTAGTCGACAAAATATTGTTTTGGAGATGTGGATTATCCCTGTTATACACCCATCTCAATGTTAATCTTTTTAATATCATTACATATTATAGATATGGTTGTAGCATTATTATAAATATTCTGCTCAAGATGACAATATCCTTTGTCAATATTTTGATCATCCAGTGATATAATATCTGCACAATTGCTTATAAAACCAAATGATTTTTTTAATAATCTACACATCTAAATAATAATGAAAAATCATATTCATTCATCCTTTCTATAACTTCTCTGTATACTAGGATATAATCTATTGCACTAAACCACCTTTAAGTTCATCTTGTTTTTTTTTAAATACAACATTCTATGTAGATAAGTTGCCATGATCTTTCTTCATTAAAAATTGTATAAAAGTAATAAAAATGTCAGATATGTAATTTCTCATATTTTATTTATCCCCTGTTTAAATATTAATTTTAATACTGCATTCTTCTAATCCTGTTGCACATTTTTTTTTATTTCTTCACTTGCTTCTTTTATGTTATTGCATATAATTCAATCATTAATTGAAGCCTTTTTTTCCACAAATTTATTTGCATGTCTCACTTCTTCATTTAAAATACCAGACAACTCACACAATTATTGATAGAACTTTTCTGAACAATTCATGAAGTCATCTTTTATTAGTATTAGTTCCATCTTTTTTTCCTATTGCAGAACATTATTGCCTACCAATACCTATATGTTGTTTTATATTCTTAACATTTTTATCTAGAGCCTGTTCACAATTATACTTTCTCATTTCATTATGAACTTTTTGTGATTTTACAAAATTTGATATATTCATTCCTTTTTTTTAACACATCATTTTTATATATTTTCATATTCCTTCCTTTCTCCATATATTCTATAATCTCAACAGGAGTTTTACTGGTAAATTGTACCAACTATTTTCGTTTCAGATTTTAAAATTGTATCCATTATTATTCTATTGATTTCATTAAAATATGAACCATTTTCCAAATCTACTAATATTTGAAAACGATTTCCTAATTGTTTTTGAAATTATTTACAATGTTTCTGAAAATTAGAAATATCAACTGTAAATATTATGCTTTTCTTTAATAGTTTTTTGACTATATAGTTTTGCATTAATATGCATACTACATTTCACTATCAGTGATCATATTTAATGTTGAATTTTTTTAGAACATTACAATCATGAGATATATATTTTTCTCCTAGTCAAAATATGTACCTGAATCATTTTCATCTTTCAATTGTTTTCCTGTTGTTTGGTCTGAAGAAATGTTTTTTTTCCATATCCATATAAATATCCCCTACTACTTCATCACTAGTAGGGTGCTAAGAATTCCCTGCTTGCCACCCCAGGCTGTCATGTAATGACAACGATTCATTTAGATACTTAAAAGTGCAGTTCAATTTCTAATGAAGGACTAGTAGAGGAATTGTAAGAAGAACTGTGCCATATTAAATGGGACAATATTGTTTGTGAAGTGAGAAAAAATGTTAACCCTTCAATGGGGTTCAATGCACAGGTGCATCAGTTGCTTTGGATCATTCTAAGTCGGTCATTTTTTGAGTTACAGTGATGTCTTAATACTCATTGGAAAATTTACAAAAAGTCCTGTAAGATGCTGCCCTCTCTTGAATTATTTTACAAGAAAAAATCAATACTAGGAATGTTTTAATTAACAAAAGAAGAAGGTGAATGCTGATTGGTTGGGCCACCCATTCCCGATGCTTATTGGCTGATGATTCCAATAAATATTTTTTCACTGCTGAAAATGAAAATATATGTTTTAGAGTATTTTTTTATTACTTTTCATACATATTACACATTATTTTCATAAAATCTGCTGAAAATATAGTTATTTTATGAAAGTAGTAAGGTTTTATAAAAAAAATTGTATATTTTACACGATTGTAAATTGAAAAAGTAACCAGCGATAGCAATAATTTTGACATTCTGTCAAGAGTTTAGTTTGCCCCAAGCGGTTTATTTGATTTTCAAACAAAGATTAATGTTTTAGAATATTTTTTTGGCATTTATCTACATATTATAATGTATTTTGGTTAAAATATGCTGAAAATATAATTATTTTTAGAAAAATGTTAAGATTTTACTAAAAAATTCTTAAAAAAATTGTGATGTAAATCTGGGAGAGATATAAATGATGTTTGTGGAATTTGCTCATAATATTTTCTTTGATTTTTCTGCTTTTAAATATTTCTATAAAATACAAATAAAAATATATTTTTGAAAAAACATTCGTTTACTTTCCTAACATTACAAATAATCAACATACTTTTTGAAAATGAAACTAAAATTAATATATATTAAAAGATGAAAATATTTCTATCAAAGAGTTTGTCAGTTGACCAATTAAAACTTTCAGAGTTTTACATAACTTGGCCAATAATAAAGTGACCCTCAGAAAGGTTAAGAGACATTTTTTAAATTGAGCATGTACTATAATACAAAAAGACAGTTATAGGAAGTACAAATGAAATATAATTCATCATAAATAAAAAGTTAAAAAACAACATTGTGATGATAGATGGTGTTTTGGATAAAGTGTCAAGATTATGTAATCAATTTAATAATGGGTACAAAATGCAATCAGTTAAGATTTACGAAGTGTAATAAACATTTATTTTATGTTTTTTGACAATAATAATATAACCCAATAAGACTTTATTTATATGTATATTACATAACATAAAAGTAAAACATTTTTGAAAATTTAATCTATTTTTTTTATTTTTGCCTTATTTAAAAATATCCAATTAATTTAACGATATAACTTTTAAAGGGTTTGAATCATTCTAACATAACATACTAGGGCAGTTATATATATATATACAAAAGTGCAATCAATAATATTTAATAAATGTCAGCAAAAATATTGAATTTTATTTCTCTTTTAATATCTTACTGATAAGAAAATAAAATTATTATGAATTTAAAATTTCTTGATTGGAAATGATTTGAATTGAACTGATTTCAATGAGTGTCCTACATGAGTTGAACACCTATATTAATAGTCGTTATTACTTATTATTTGATTGGCTACTTTAATTTTACCAGATAAGCTAATTTATATATAAATTAATTTTTGTCTAGGATTTTTTAATACTTAGTTAATTAACTTTTATATTTAATACATTTTATTTAACATATATTTTATTCTTATTTATTAGCATTAAAATAATATTAACAATTTTAATACTAACTTTAAAATATAAAATATTATTTGAAAAATACAACAAAAATTATGCTACATTTTTAAAAGAAAATTTATAAAAAGATTTGCAACATTAATTGGACTAAAATAAGAAATTAACTTTACCAACTTTTATTAACAAAGAACTAAAATTAATTTTATCTGTCTAGAAAATATGTGCACAAAGATAATATACACACTTTACAGGCTTATGACATCTTTCTGAAATAGAAATACAGAACAAATAAAATAATTTAAAATGGTTAGGATCCTAATATCATCATCATCATCCCTGATATTTAATTTAATTAAGCTGATCTAAACTGGGTTTTCTAAAATTGGCAGATACTTTTAGAGGGATGTTCTTACATTCATTATCATAAATATATGGTACTGAAAAAGTAATAGTTCATGTTTATTGTATCTATCATTAATTTGAGATCAAAGTTAAAACTTCTGAGATATTATATTGTAACAGGATGGGGTGGTGAGAAGTTGGTGGAAAGTGGAATTGAACTGGGGTTATGGCAAAATCCTCATCAACCCAAGTCCATTCAAAATTTAAATATAAATAATTTAAGATATAAGTAGAAAGTATATATAAGTATAAAATATTTAAGGGAGCATAAAATCAAAATATCTGTGTGAGATCATTGAGAGATCAGCCAGCTAACTTACAAGAGCAACTAAAAGCATAATTATTTATCAACCAGCATTATACAGTAAATATTAATATAAGTAAAATAACATTAATCATCATCAATGATGGGAATAAACAAATCAGTACAATGTTTCAGAATAAAATCAACAGACCATTTTGTGGCTGGATTTGAACAATAAACAATATAAATCAACAATCAACCGTGTGACTGGATAGGAAAATGGGTATTCTTTAGACCAGGCTAACTATTGAGCCTCTGTCATCTTGGGCAATTATATAAACATAACTTGGATGCACCATTTAAGTACCCATCCATTAAAGTACACAATAATCAGAAATCAAAACAATAATATTGGGACATTAAAACATGCTGATCATCATCAATGCTCAGAGCATGTGTAGTGGCCAACTATAAATGTAAATTTGTAATAAGACTAAGGTAAAATAAAAGATAATAGTGCATGGGCTTTAAAGAGTATCCTCTTTTGTGCCAACCAGGATGATGATTGATCATTTCTGGATGCCCCAAAGCACTAAGTACACATCACCATTTATTTGTGTACAAAATATAGCTCATAGAACACAAGCTCTATTACTGTGTGTGACCAAGAGATGTTGAAATACAATTTTTAACAATTAAATATATAGGTTTATTAATAACAAAAAATAAATAAATGATTAAGGTCTTATAAGGGTTCTGATTTTGAATGATACACGATAATAAAGTCATCATTCTATAATTTACAAGATTACTACAAAATTCAAGTTATTACATTAATTGCATTATTTTTAATGGATATTTATAAATGCATACATATATCCATACACAGACATGCATTTTACAATACATGATGAAGACATTTCAATTAAACATAAAATAATTATTACGTTTGTGATTTGCATAATTACTATTCAAAATTGAGATTGTTACATTAATTTACAAAATTACAATTGACAATTTATATTATTACTATGGTTTACATATATATGCGCACAGATGCGCAATTTATAATGTACAATTAATATTCATTAACAAAAAAAATGATTATAATTTTATATATATGAGTGTACATGTACAATGACTTTTATCTATTTCAACTTTTTATAATAATATTATAATTTTCTAATACATAAATTTCCTACCTATACATGTGTATAAACAAAATGTATAATTTAAAATTTAATTTCAATTTATAAGTTCTTTTTTTTTATCAAACTAATAATGTCACCTTTTGTTTTACAGGTACTTATTGATTAATCATCAGCACTTTTAGACCAATTTAAAAGATTTGCTTTTACGATTTTAATTCAAACAAAATTATGCTTGCATTTATATATTCTTTTATTAATGTCATTTTTTAAAGGAATTACCAAAACAATTTCTTCAAAAATATATATAAAATCATCTTTCTTTTAGACATTTGACTCAAGCAAATTATTTATGCCTTCTGTTTTAAGTCTAAGTCATTAATTTATAATTTTAAAAGTCATTTTAAGAAATATTGAAATAAAATAAATCACTCTACATACATGTGGTGTATTTATCTTGATTCCTTGTGCATATAGGTAAACAATAGCATAAGTATAATTACTTCTTTATTCAGCTGGTATTCAACTTGGGCAAGCAGGTTTATTGTCAATCCAGGCAAATGTCATCATCAGGTAAAAGTATAAGCCATGTAAAATGTTGGTCCATAGTCTGTATCCCATCTGTGCAGAACTGTGCCAGGCATGCAGCTGTCTTCTCCATGTTTAAGGCTATGAATTTCAGCAAAAGAAGTGGGTCATTTTCTCCATGTGAATTCAAACTCCTGAGAAGAAAATATTAGCAGCTTCTGAGCTATATCAGTTCATGGTGGGTAGACTGCCAACTCTACACAGCTAAAACCAACTGCTGCACTTCATCAAGTTTCAACAAAATATTGTAACCAACTTCAATTTCAGCTGACTATTCTTACAAAAATTATTATCCAGACAGACTGATATTTTTTTATCAGCCCTTTTTATAAAATCATCTGAGGTGTTATAACAAGAAGTTGATTTAAAACAGAATTTTATTTTTATCTCTCTAATTCCTTGGAATCTATATACATGTATTTACTTAGGGAATTTCTATTAGATAAAAATTTTGTTTAATTAATTAAAAAATTCCAAAAGTAAGTATGATGTTTTACATTTCAAAATAATAATAATAATAATAATAATAATAATAATAATAATAATAATAATAATAATAATAATAATAATAATACAATATTTATATTTATTCAGTCTTTTTAAAACTTTACTTTATAAAGCAATATTTTAAATCAGAGTTATTATTTATTTATTTATTTCTATTTCAGTAAATGTAGAAGATATCTACTATAATTTTTGTCTGTGTTTATTTCTACTTCTTTATATATATATATATATATGGATATATATATATATATATATATATATATATATATATATATATATATATATATATATATATATATATATATGTGTGTGTGTGTGTGTGTGTGTGGATATATAAGCACACACACTATATCATTATGGCTGTACCATATAACCCAACCAGTTACATTGTCCCAGTCGGAAGAAAAAGGAAAATAGAAAGCAAACACCTTTTTAACAATATTTACATAATTTACATATGTAATGAAAACAAAGTTCATATCTAAAACTATGTACTCATCAATTTTTTAGAGATCTGACAGACATATGACAGTAACACAATGAATAGTGACTTGCAATTTTGAAATAGATAAAGAATTCAGACTTTGGACTGTAAGTATACAACATAGCATGAACACCAAGAATACAACCTCAAATAAGACACTATAGACTACTACAACCTATGATAAAGATAATGCAAAATCATTGCAAAGCCCTCTTTCATGGAGGGTCTGGAAAATACAAAACTATGCCCGCTTCTATTGAGTCTTAAGGGCTGGAAAATACAAAACTATTCCTTGCTCCTTTTCTTTGGAGACTTAGAGCCTGGAATGATGGCAGGACTATGTTAAGTGCCCTATCACAAACAAGAGAAAATACAAAAAAATAGGTTGGCGCAAAGAGTGGAGATACAACACTCTCAGAGTTGCATGAAAACATTGCATCCTCAAGCCAATGACAAAAATCTCCCTCCATCATCAAAACTGACAATACAGCTAAACTAACTTCAACAATCAAACACCAAATCCAACCTCCAAAATCATCGATTTTCTATTAAACTCCAAACATGAACCTCTCCAAACATACATGAAAATTACTAAATTATAATCATCAACAATACTCTTGTCACATATTTCATAGTAATTTGTAAAATTAATTCTGCATAAAATGTATATTTTTGTCTTTCTTGGTCATGGTTTGAGGTTGAGTTAATAATTTTGAAGTGATGACCACCAGTATATGATCATCATCAGTCATATGTTGGGTAGCCATCTATAATGATTGCCACAGTACATGATCATCATTGTCCCTTAGTTAGGTAACCATTTGTAAAGGGATGGGTGTATCAAGAAGTAGAAAATAAATTTTTGAACTGGGTGATGGCAAAATCATCATCTCTTCAAAGCACAAAATATAAAAAGACAAACAATTTACAAATATTAAATTTATAAGAATTTGATATTTAAAAATGTAAGAGTATGAGATTAAAAAGAATCTGTGAGTTCATTGAGAGATCAGCCAGCTACTAAAAGCATAATTATAAATTCAACCAGCATTATAAAGTAAAGGTAAGTATAAATAAATACTCAAGAGAAATAACCATCCATCATCATCATTGATGGGACTAAACAAATCAGTACAATATATCAACAGTCAATTTTGTGACTGGATTGAACAATAAAAAATATAAATCAGCAGTCAACCTTGTGACTGGATTGGAAATGGATATTCTTTAGACCAGGCTAACTATTGAGCCTTTGCCAGCTTGGGCAAATATGTAAACATAACTTGGATGCACCATTTAAGGGCCCATCCATTAAAATGCACAATTCAGTAATGAAATCAATAGCATTGGGACATTTAAAACATGCTGATCATCATCAATGTTTTGGCCCTTTAGTACCATTAATTAGTGGCCAACTAAAACTTAAATTTTTAACAATACTAAAGTAAAATAAAAAATAATAGTGCATGGGATTTAAAGAATATCATCTTTTGAGCCAACCAGGATGATGATTGATCATCTCTGGATACCCCAAAACCCTACGTATACATCTCCAATTATCCATGTCCGAATCTAGCTCAGAGAACACAAGATCTATTACTGTATGTGACCAAGAGATGATGGAAAACATTTTAACAATTAATTACAAGTTTATTAATAACAATAAAATTGAATTTAGTTCTTGTAAGGGTTCTGATTTTGAAAAGTATACATTGAGTTACAAGATTAATAAATTAGGTTTATTTAAAACCAATTCAGCACACAGGCATGTGGCTTGATACAAAATAAACATGTTTGAATTAACATTTAATTTAGAAAAATGATCAAAATTTTACACATAAATATCTATCTGACACACATTGTTATTTACAATACAATTGACATAAAAACACACACATATGTGTGTGAATTTTCTGATTTTGATTATAATACAAAATTTCAAATGATCACATTGATATTCAAATAATTACTATTCAAAATTTAAATTATTACATTGATTTACATATATGTGTGCACAAACATGCGATTTATAATATGCAATTAATATTTAAAAAAAATGAATTGACTTTTAATCAAAAAAAAATTAAAATTTAAAATATATGAGTGTGTGTGTATATATGCACACTGACTTTTATCTATTTTAATTTGTTACAATAATATTATATTTTTTCATAATTAACTCATTTGGAAAACATAAATTTCACACTTATACATGTGTATCAATATTAAAGAAAAGTCAATTTAACAAATTCTATTATAGCTTTCTTTTATTCTTGTACAAAAAATATATAGTCAATTTTCCAGAGGTTAGAACACTTTTATTAGGTTACTTCTTAACGAATTATCAATGTCTTTAAATTTAAAAATATAGATTAAAAATGTACATCAAATAAATTATTGAAAAACAACACACTTTTGTATGGAAGGTTATCTGTGCTTCTCTTCACATATGTAGACACAGCAGCATATGCATAACTACTTCTTTATTCGGCTGCTCTCTTGGGCAAGCTGTCTTGGGTCATTCAAGGAAATTGTCATCATCATGTAAAAGTACATAATTCAGGTGTGGTTGGCTTTTTCCTTTCTGTAGTCAATTCTACTTCTACATGGATTTTGTATGCTTCAGGTCAGTAAGCTGTTTTCCAGAACACTTTTAAGCTATGAATCACAAAGAATCTTGACCTGTTTTCTCCATGTAAATTCAAACTCCTCCAGTGAAATGTACAGCAGCCACTTCCTTGTATTCCTAAATCCTCATGGCAGTTCTTTTGATAATTATTTTAGCCATCTTTGTGGCTAGCTTTACTATGGCTATTTTCTGTTACAGTTACCAACTCTTCACAAAATACTTGAGCCAACTTTATAGCTAGCTCTTCTGTTAACTCTTATAAAACTGCAAGCCGAAACTGTTCTCTTTAAAATCATGCTCCAGACTGGCTGATATTTTTATCAGCTTTTTTTTATATAATCACCAGAGATGTTATAACAACACCTTCATTAAAAAAAGGATTTTTTTTTTATCTCTCTAATCACTTGGAATCTATATACATGTTTTTACTTAGGGGATTTTTAATAGATAAAAATTTTGTTTAATTAATTAAAAAATTCCCAAATTAAGTATGGTGTTTTACATTTCAAAATAATAATAATAATAATAATAATAATAATAATAATAATAATAATAATAATAATAATAATAATAATAATAATAATAATAATAATAATAATAATAATAATAATAATAATAATAATAATAATAATAATAATAATAATAATAATAATAATAATAATAATAATAATAATAATAATAATAATAATAATAATACAATATTTATATTTATTTAGACCTTTTAAAAGTTTAATTTATAAAACAATATTTTAAATCAGAGTTATTATTTATTCATTTATTTCTATTTCAGTAAATGTAGAAAATATCTACTTTAATTTTTGTCTGTGTTTATTTCTACTTTTCCTTTACTTTATATATATATATAATTATATAGCTGACAATTTACTGCAGTAACAATACTGAAACTTCAGCTATATATATATATATATAACAATACTGAAACTTCATATATATATATATATATATTGTAAAATATTGAATTCAAATCCTACACTCCCAATTTGAAAAACTCCAAAAAGAGTGGTTGTTTATTTTTTTTCTCAAATGCTAGTTTGATATATTAGATATCTGTAGAGAAACTAAGATTGTAATGGGAAGAAGATTCAGGAACTAAATGAGGGATGTGTTTCTGAAAGTATTAAACATAGACAAAAATAGAAAAGATTGCTGAATTGATTAGTGATGATGATAATGTAAATATTATGAATATTTTAACAATCTACTTCAAAATGAAAGGTTAATAAGGATATAAAAAGCTATTGTCCTACTTTTGAAGTTTTAATATATCCAATAATTATGACTTAGTTCAGTGATATATGCATATGAACATATATATATATATATATATATATATATATATATATATATATATATATATATATATATATATATATATATATATATATATATATATATATATATATATATTAAGGTTTGCTATTATTGAGATATAGATTTTAAACAGAGGGCGTTACTGGATATTTGTAATTGTATAATGATTTGTTATATATATATATATATATATATATCACAGGCTGCAGAAAGGAGTTTGCTATTAACTGAAAGGAGACCCTTTGATTCCTCTTGGAGGCCTTAAAGGAACCGAGCAGGGCAAATTCCTAATGTCCACTCCATACGTTCTTGTCGTTGCAGCTGTTATTACTATATGTTTATTCATATAGTATACGAACATGGATGGGCTGCTCACCAACACGCATTAGCCAGCGTGGTGAGTTTATTGGCTTTTTACCTCTGAGTTTAAGATCAAGAAACACCATGGTCTTTCTTCTCAGTGCCTGATAAGGCAGAATGAATGTTTGTGTAAATGATAAAGATTTTTCCCAATTATACAATTATGACAGACAAAAATAAAGCATGGCCCTTAATCCCAGGAGGCTGTAAAGTCACCAACCAAGGCAGCGGTTGGTGGCCGAAGGCGGAGGGTGCTAAGAATATCCTGGAGGCGGACACAGGCTGCCATTTGATGATGACTTTTTATTTAGGTACTTACAACTGCAGATCACTTTCAAGTGAAGGAAGATTGCAAGAATTAGAAGAAGAACTCTCTTATATTAAATGGGATATTATTGGACTTTGTGAAGTTAGAAGAAAAGGTGAAGAGACAATTGATTTAAAAAGTGGATATATGGTCTATTATAAAGGCACAAATATTGGAAATACAAGTGGAGTAGGATTCATTATAAATAAAAAGTGGAAGAACAATATTGTGGAGATTGATGGTGTATCAGACAGAGTGGCAAGATTAGTTATACAACTTAATAGTAGATATCAAATGCAGATAATTCAGGTTTATGCCCCAACAAGTTCTCACAGTGATGAAGTAGTAGAAGATTTTTATATGGATGTACAAAAGGCTTTTGATCAGAGTAAACAACATTTTAAAATTGTTATGGAAGATTTTAATGCTAGAATTGGTAAACAAATGAAAGATGAAAGTGTTGTAGGTAATTTTGGTTATGGTAATAGAAATGAGAGAGGACATAGACTTGTGGAGTTTGCAGAGAAGGAAAAACTTTATATTATGAATTTTTTTTTTGAGAAAAATGTTAGAAGGAAATGGACATAGAAGCATCCAAATGAAGGTACAGCAGAATTGGATTATATTTTGACTAACAGGAAATACATATTTCAAGATTGTAATGTTCTTAATAAATTTAACACAGGAAGTGATCATCGATTAGTAAGGGGTAAGATACATGTTAATGTAAAACTAGAGAGACAAAAATTATTAAGAAAAACTATATTTACAGTTGATATTCCTAATCTTCAGAAACATTCTAATGAATTTAAATTAGAACTTACAAATCGGTTTCAAGTATTAGTAGATTTTGAACATGATTCAGATTTGAATGAAATTAATATGAAAATAACTGATACACTTTTAAAAACTGCAACAAAGATAGCTGGTAGAAAAAAGCAGCAATTGACTAATAAAATTTCTACTGAGACTAGAGAACTTATGAAGAAAAGAAGGAATATGAAGATATGTAAGAATGATGCATTAAAAAGAATTGAATATCTCGAATTTTGTAAAATGGTGTGGAAAAGAGTTGAAAATGATATAAGAAAGTATAACTGTGAATTAGCAAGAAAAGCTGTAGAAGAAAATAAAAGTCTTAAGAATGTAAAACAACATTTTGGTATTGGTAGGAAATTTATATCTGCAATAAGGAAAAAAGATGGAATTATTACTAAAAAGAGGGATGACATTATGAAATTGGTAGAAGATTTTTATCGAGAATTATATAGTAATAAAGAACAAGTACCTCCTATATCTATTACATTTTCCGAATTGCCCAGAATTTTAAATGAAGAAGTGAGAAATGCAATTAAATGTATGAAAAAAGGAAAGGCTCCAGGTAATGATGGAATTATAATTGATATATTAGAAGAAGCAGGTGAAGAATCAGAAAAAATATTAGCAAAGTTATATACCAAAAGTCTAAATGATAAAGATGTACCGGCTGATTGGAAGGATGCAGTAATAATATTAATATTTAAAAAAGGTGATAAAGAAGATATTAGAAATTACAGACCTATCAGCCTTTTATCAGTTTTATATAAAATTTTTACCAAGATAATTACAACTCGTCTACAGAGAACCTTGGATTTTCACCAACCAAGAGAACAAGCTGGATTTAAAAGTGGTTTTAGTACAGTAGATCATATTCAAGTATTGAGAGAAGTTATAGAAAGGACAAATGAATATGAGTTGTCATTATGTTTTGGATTTGTAGATTATGAAAAGGCATTTGATTCTATAAACATTTCTTCAGTGATTAAAGCATTGGCTCATCAAGGTATAGATCCAGGATATTGTCATATTTTAAAGAATATTTATAAAAATGCAACAGCAACAATTAGATTACATAATGATACTGGGAAAGTCAACATTGAGAAAGGTGTAAGACAAGGTGACTCCATATCTCCAAAACTTTTTACAGCAGTGCTGCAAGAATTATTTTGTGGATTAAAATGGCAAACTAAAGGAGTGAAAGTAAATGGAGATTATTTAAGTCATTTAGATTTCACAGATGATGTAGTGTTTTTTGCAAATAATGCTTCCGAGTTGCAGGAAATGTTGCAGGAGTTATCAGATGAAAGTAGGAAAGTAGGACTAAAGATAAATGTTAAAAAGACTAAAGTAATGTTTAATCGATTTGCTCAAAATATGAAAATAAAGATTGATTTTGATGAATTAGAAGAAGTTAAAAGTTACAAATACCTTGGTCAGATTATTAATACAGATGGAAACATAATAGAGGAAATTAATCATAGAATTAAACTTTGTTGGAGTGCTTTTGGTAGAAATAACTTGATATTAAAAGGAAATATGCCTATGTGTTTGAAAAGAAAGGTTTTTAACAAATGTGTTTTACCAGTTCTTACTTATGGATCTGAGACGTGGACACTTAATAGAAGATCAATACAGAGACTTCAGACCACTCAAAGAAGTATGGAGAGATGTATGTTGGGAGTAACAAGAAGAGATCGAAAACGCAATATATGGGTAAGAGAACAAACAGGTGTTACTGACCTCATTGAAAAAATTAAAAGATTGAAGTGGAGTTGGGCTGGACATATTGCTAGAAGAGATGATAATAGATGGACAATTGAAATGTTAAACTGGATTCCAAGAGATTGTAAAAGACCTAGAAGGAGACCACATGTAAGATGGATGGATGAAATAAGAAAATGTGTAGGGGTGATGTGGAGAAGAGAAGCTAAAGATCGGAGAAGATGGATTAAACTTGGAGAGACCTTCATCCTGCAGTGGATTGATAATGGTTGATAATGATGATGATGATGATATATATCACAGTTACTGTTTTAAGTATACATACAAATAGTTGCCGGTAGATAAGACTCTATACAAGGTTTTTTTTCTTTCTATGTATACTTATTATATTTTTCTATTTCTTTTATATCTAGTAATTATAATTATGTCTTTTCTTAATAGTATTTTTAAATACTTTTCATTATTAATTTGATCTGTGAAGATTACTTCTGACAGTACTCATAATTTTAGCTTTTATATTGTTTAATTTGCTTTTGACAACTATCTATTTTTCACTATATATTTTCTGTCTTTGCTTTCACCAATTACACATGCTTTATACATGTGTGTATATTTGTGTATGTGTTTATACAACCACACATTTAAACATTGACATTTATATTAAAAAGTTTTAATAATTTTATATTTTTTTTTGTAAAAAAGTTTTTAAGTCAAATTTTTAATAAAGAGAGAAAAAAAATAGTCCATTTTAAAAGTAAAGATAACTCAAGTGTTAAAAATGATTGAGGGAGAAATAAATCTTTTAGTAAGAATTTAATGCTAAAAAAAAAACAACATTGAAATAAAAATCATTTTATTAATTGAGATGGTTTTTGTTTCAGAAATAAATAGGGAATCATCTGGTAAGATGAAATCAATGGATGCCAGAAGGCTTGTGCATAAAATCCCATCTAGAAAAAAAATGAACACTGACATCCAAACATCTTAGAGCTATCCATTCTATTTTGTACAACTTATACAGATAACAACATGCTTGTATAAATGTTCTCCAATTTAAATGTTTAGGCTATCCCAGCTGCTCATATGTTAGTCCAGATCTTCATCTTTCACATACATACATAATCATGATTAATTATTTTTTTAAAAAAAAAACTAATCATGATATCAATTTTGAAAAAAACTTATAGTTTAGCAACAATTGAACAATATGACCAGAGTTTTTCTAAAAAAAAGCTCTATAAATTTTAAAAAAATCAAGAGCATAAATGAATGGTGTGAATTAATGATGATTAACAACATTTGGAAGAAGCTATTGGAGGACAAAATAAAATTTAAAACTTCTCAACCTATAGAATTTAAGTCTGAGGAGAAACAAAAAGATAAAAAACATTTTAAATATCACACACAATCATATAATTTGAGAATGAGAATGCTTTTAAAAAGGTACTTGGTATTGTACTGAAATGTCAGCTATTTAGCTATTTTACCACATGGAATATCTTGAAAATAATAATAATATAAAATTATCATTTATCCATGAAAATAGTAGAATATATATTGTACCAACATTGTGTTGGCACATAATAATTTTGTTTAAAATATTATCAAAATAAAAATCTTTCATTAAACAAATGTAAAATTAAAACTTTAAGAGTTCTTTAAATAAAAGTTACAATTAATTAATTAAGAGAGGGGGTTTGCTGTAGAAATAAACTAAAAGTTTTATAAAAGAAGTAAAGAGTTTTTTTCTTATTATTATTATTTGAAATATAAGTTAAAAGTTTAAAAACATAAATTTCTTTAAGTTAAGTTAAAGAAAGGAAAAAAAGTCATCTTAAAACTGAATAGTGAGTGGGTCTTAAATTATATATGTGTGTGCTACTGGAAATATAATGTATGCATATTAAATATTAAAAAATAAATGAAAGTTTAAAAATTAAAAAAAAAACTCTCAGCGATGGCTACAAATAAAAATATAAAAACAACATGTTTTCATGGCTACTAATTAAACAATCTCCAAAAACACATAATTAAAAGATTATCAAAGAATTTCAACAACAGATATAGCAGGAGAATATCAAAATGACAGCATGTATGTATAAATAGCCAATTTTTTATCTGATTGTTAGTCATGTTTGAGTTGTGTTTGATTTGCATTTGAGAGAGTTATATCAGTAAGTTTATTGCATGTCCAGAGTCAAGAATGCAGTGTTAAAACCTCGGAAAACATACGACTTTTTTTAGCCAGAAGTCCGAAAAACAACCAACCTACCCAATAAAAGTGATGCCTGCATAACAACCTGAAGCTGCTCAATGTCTAATTGTTTTAAAGAAAACACCTCAGAATAATAAGCATCAAATCTCCACAACAAAA
The DNA here is from genome assembly GCA_028023455.1 of Epiperipatus broadwayi. Taxonomy (NCBI): domain Eukaryota; kingdom Metazoa; phylum Onychophora; class Udeonychophora; order Euonychophora; family Peripatidae; genus Epiperipatus; species Epiperipatus broadwayi. The sequence continues at coordinate 97,928 of JAQFVV010013029.1, read as the reverse complement.
CCTCTAATCTAACCACGTAGAAATACTTCATTAGAAGCAGCAAAAAGTATCCACATTCAAAACCCTAGGTAATAAAATTTTCTAATTTCTAAAGTAGCCATCTCATTTGTAAAGCTCCAAGAGTCAAGTTTAAAAACTCTATAGCATACATAGATGAACTTTTCATATGTGTGTTTAAAATGTTGTGTGTTCATGCATTAGTATATTGATTTCATTGTATTTTAAATTTTAAAATATTATTTAATGCTTTCTCATAAGATATTATAGGGTGTGAATTAAAAATGTGTGTGTGATATTAGTAAATACGATTTATAAAATATTTAAAATTAGTTTAATAATTGTTAATTAAAATAAGTTGTCTTCAAACTTAAAGCTTTATTTGTTGGTCAATTCTTTTCACCACTAATTGAAACTAAAATTTGTTATTGATTACATGTAGCTGAGCTAGTCATGGGTGTATCTTGGGCATTGAATTAGTGGCCATTGTTTAAAGTGTGTTATTTATCATCTGGATAATTAACTGGCACCCATGTTTATACAAAAAAAGGGCTTTAAACATGGTGTTGAATTCCACAGTCAAGAAGAAGTTATGTCCTAGAAATATAATGCTAGTTATATATTTTATAGCTATTGTTTGGATATACATACTCAAAGAGTATGTTCTTCTCTGTATAAGGGACTGTTTCGATCATGTAATATTTATAATATGAGATTATAAATTTATTAAAAATAAGATTAAACCAGTTAAACAAATTTGCAGATGAAGTGTGAGCAGGATCAGATTGAACCGAGTACAAATGGTGCCCATCATGGATGCAATTTGTACCGAGATTCAATCCAATGCTGCTCACACTTCATCTGAAAATTGATTTAACTGGATTTCAACATTATTTATAATACATTTATAATCTTATTTAATTATAAATATTATGAAAACAAACCAGCATGTTCAAGCAAAGTGTAGGTTACTATTGATGGCAAAGCTGTCAATACTACCCACAATAAAACTGAGTTATGCATTGCATAACATGATCATAAATCCCAGATTGTGGCCCACCTTGACTGCCAGATTCAAACCCCTACTATCCAAACTCTTTATTTGTTTTGGAGTACAAAACTGGGTGCCAGCTAGTCTAAAACTAACATTTTCAGACAGTAGGCCCATAATCCAGTGGTTGAAAAATCCATTAACTAGCTCAGTCTGTTTTTCAATTCAATAACAAAATATTGTTTCAATTAAATAGTGGCACAAGAATTGACTGACAAAATACAGTTTTAGTTTAATGGCAATTTATTTTAATTCACATTAATAAACTAATTTTAACTATTTTATCAATCTTATTTAACTAATATAACATATACATTTTTAATTCACACAGTATAATATCTTATGAGAAAGCATTAAATAATATTTGAAATACAAAATACAATGAAATCCCTATACTAATGCATGGACACACAACATTTTATACACACATATGAATAGTTCATCTATGTATGCTATAGAGTTTATAAACATGACTCTTGGAGCTCTATGAATGTGATGGCTACTTTAGAAATGAGTATAAGAAAATGTTATTATCTAGGATTTTGAAAGTGAATACTTCTTGCTGTTTGCTGCTTCTAGTGAAATATTTTTAAAGGGTTAGATTTGAAGTTTTCTTAAAGAGATTTGATGCTTATGATTCCGAGGCATTTTCTTTAAGACAATTAGATATTGAGCAGCTTCAGGTTGTTAAGCAGGCATCACTTTTATCAGGTAAGTTGGCTGTTTTCATCGGACTTCAGGATGGCAAAAGTCGTATGTTTTCCGAGGTTTTAACACTGCATTCTTGACTCTGGACACACAATAAACTGACTGATATAACTCACTGATAGATTGTACTGAACTGTTATCTCAAACACAACCTAAATGCAACTCAAACTCAACTAACTGTCTGATAAAAAATTGACTATTTATACATACGATGTGTTGTCATTTTGATATCCTCCAGCTATACCTGTTGTCGAAATTCCTTTGACAATCTTTTACTAACATGTTTTTGGTGATCGTTTAATTAGGAGTCATGCAAATGTGATGGTTTTATATTTTTAATTAGTAGCCATCACTGTGTTTTTAAATATTTTTTTTCTTTTATTTCATTTGAATATTTATCTCCATGTGTTTTTTTTTCAATATGTTTTTTAACATGCCCATATACAAGCATTTATCATTTCTTTGTTTACTCTCACACATATATATTTTATTAACAAGCACACATTAATTTGTCACTTCAGTACCTGTATATTTTATTCTAATAAACTCGATATTAGTTTTAAGAGTAATTTCTTTTCTTTAACATGAATTTAAATAGATTTATATTTTTTAAACATTATGTTACATTTTAACTAATAATAATAAAACAAAATCTTTAACTTTTTTAATGAAACTTTAAGTTTGCTTCTATAGCAAACCCCCCTCTCCCTTTTAATGAATTAAATGTAACTTTTATTTCAAAAACTCTTAAACTTTTAACTATTTATTTTAACAAATAATTTTATTTTAATAATTTTTAAACAAAATGATTATGTGCCAACACAATGTTCATATAATATATATATATATATATATATATATATATATATATATATATATTCTAACCTGGTCTTCATGCATCTTCACTTCTGAATAGTATAAGATATGAAATAAAACGGGTTCTAGCTCAGTTAATAATTAATAAATAAAATATTCAGCATTAAAATTACAATGTTTCACTAGCTCAAATTTAAAATACGAATAAGGTTCAGTTTATAAAAATAAATTAAATAAATATTTAATATTTTCATGACACTTTAAGTGAAAATACAGGTGACAAGATAGATTACATTGAGCCAATATCTTACAGGATACTACCTCAATGGCATAAGAACACTATCCCCCTTATTACTATTTCAAATAACAAACTCATAGTATTCGTACGACTTTAATAACCTCTAACTCACTAAGATTAAGTTAATAATTACATCTTAATTTTCTATTTATAATAATCTAGCTCAATAAAAATCTCAGGTTCATAAAGTTTATGCTAAGTTAATAAAAAATATGGTAGTAAATTATGAGAAGGGATTTTATGTTGTAATCTACTACACTGAAACTAATAATAATAATAATAATAATAATAATAATAATAATAATAATAATAATAATAATAATAATAATAATAATAATAATAATAATAATAATAATAATAATAATAATAATAATAATAATAATAATAATAATAATAATAATAATAATAATAATAATAATAATAATAATAATAATAATAATAATAATAATAATAATAATAATAATAATAATAATTGTTTAAACTGCTACTGAATATCTTTTCTTTTATTATAATTTTATTACCATAATAAAATAATTTTATATAATCTTTTATCTTTATGTAATAATATAATAAATACGTTGTAGCATATGATAATCTGATAAACAAAGGATGTGTGGCAACTGATAGCATAAAATTCAGTATACTATTGTGATAACTGATTTATGAGCAATAAAACAATGTAAAATTATAATTATTTAATTAAAAGAATACCAATAAATATTTAAATTCTTAAATAATTCTCTATTTATTTTTTTGTGCAAAATTATATTTTTGTTTCAATTGTCATGAATATATCGTGATTTCATGCAATGAAGTGGAGAAATAAACAATCCAGACACAAAATTTTGAAAAACAAATTTTAACAAAGTTTATTAATAACAACAAAATAAAATAAACAATTTATGTACACTATTTACAGTGGATATCCTTATCTTCTACTTTACATTTTTATCTACTGGGTTATAAAAATAATTTATATTTTAGTTACGTCTTTATTTAGACTTAAGACAAAATAAAATGTTACCATTTGGTTTCTCGTTATGGTTAATTTATTACAAATATATTTACTTATATTATTAGCAAAATATTTCATCCTTAATATTATTAAACTATCTTATTTTTAAAACATTCATAGGAAAACATTCTACAGAAAAACAAAATTAACTTTATAATGAGTATGGATTTCTCAAAATATTAAAAAAATTTTCATCTTGCAAAATCAAAGATGTTACATAAAATATTCATCCAAAATTCAGTACTAGATTTTAGTGTTTTATCACACGATGTTTACTAATCATAATATACTCTTATTTACCCTTACTTTAGTATGATATAAGTGTAATAATCAATATATTCCTGTTATTTAATAAACAAAAAATATACTATGCATATTCCCTACATTTATTGTATATTATTGTATTTTAAAAATATGCAATACTTATTTTTCTCTTAAAAATAAATAATAATAAAGCATTTAAAAATAATTAACATTTCAAAGAAAACAACTTGTTTAGATACTCTATTCCAAAATTTATATTTCATTTCCGAAATAAATTCAAAAATATATTCTATGATTCTTTCCCTTCCTTAGGATATATTGGACCTTCAATTTTAAGTTATAAAATTCTGTTCCATATAAGCAAATAAACCAATCTTATACAAAACGATAGCATAACCTAAGTTCTAAATTATTTATCATTTCTTTTCAAAATATCTTACTGAAACGATGCAGTTACATGAAATAAAGATAGTGAAACAGATGCATAGGATTTAAAGAAGAAGGCTAGAGTATCGCTCATAACATATCTCAAAAATCATGGCACAGTGCATTACAAGAAAGAGGTATGACCTTTACCTGTCTAATAACCTCTAATATATGAACAATGTTAAAGCTATTTCTTCAGCTTTATTAAAACATCAAATATTTAAAGAAGTATAAAACACTGTCCAAATAAAATGTAAACCAGTCATAGGGCTTTGTTAACTATGCTGATATCCACACAAAGACTAAATATTGTTTCTATTCCTTATCATATCCTATTTCTTAAAAACATCATCTTGTTTTCCTGTTCACTAAGTACTTCCAAGCCACTATCTCAACATTATTTCTCAAGATTTTCCACATCTTACATTGATAAATAACTATCTGCATTTACTAAACAATAAATAAAATTCTTTGATAATTAAACAATCCCATTGTTCTCCAACTAAAGTCTGTCTACTTTATCATTCAGTATGTTTAATCATATACAATCTAACTAGACAATATGTGAATATCCAATAACATGAAAATTTTAAAAGAATCACATAACTATTTGTTATTATGTTGGATTATATGACTAATATAAAAAAAATTGTTGTATGCATATCTTCAAATCATTCCTATCTCATAATGTTTTTCCAAAAAATGTTGTATAAAATGCATTACATATAATTAAAAAAACTTTTACACTTCATTCTTACGATTCATAGATGATCTAAAGAAAACAAAAAAAATAAACATTATAAATTATTAATAGTTATTACTATTACCAAAATAACCTTTATCTGGTCATCATATTCAGTAGGCTTCCTTCATCCACTAGATACCGAGCATTGCATACATAAACAAAAATATACATCCATACACTTTATCTTAAAATATTCTTATATAAATTATTAGATTATTATATTATAACGTTTTTATATTAATAAATTTATGTTTTTATGTTTTCCTAATCTTACAAAAGAAAATTTAGATTTAAACTAAGTTAGTAAAAATAAAAATAAAAAAAATTCAAGACTATAATTACTTATTTCTTCATTAATTCTTTACTTGATAAAAGTTCTTGATAGAGTTCATAAAACTTATTATTTTCTCCAGTTTTTTTTTTTAATGTTCCTTCTAAAAATGTGTTATTCTTTAAGAGCATCCCCCCCCGCTCCGTTGCTATAATGATGAACAAGAACATACCATTGAGAGTGGTTGGTGAACAATTTTTAAAAAAATAGTAAAAAAAAACAATACGTCTTTTAAATTTTAAAGAATATAATAAAATCCTTGTTAATTTGTTTTAGTAAATTTCATAAAACAATAATCCTTGGTTTTATTGTTTTAAATAATTATTATTAAAGGTTCATTATGCTAACTAATCCTGTGAAGCTTCTTAGATAATTTAACTTTAAAAAATATTCGGTAAACTTTTCCCCAATATTTCCATGGATTCATTTTTAATCAACTATTATATGTTCATTCTTTTATATAGGTTTCCATCCTTGGTAAAGCGCTTCAAAAACAAATACTTCTAAAGTTGCATTTTTAATATTTCTGAGACTAGAAGTTTTTTTTAATATTATATTTCCTTAACAAAATCTTCTCTATGAGCTCTTTTTAATTCTTGTAAAATATATTCTTTTTTAAAAAAAAATGTTTCCTTCAAAAAGGACTAAACATTCTATTTCTTTCATTATTATATTTTATGATAATTTATAAGATATAAGTATCTTATTCTTTTTTAAAAACTCCTGGATAAGCTTATAAATAATGCGTCACAAATTTTTTTTAGACGGCAAATAACTTTCCATTTAAGCTTCCATCATAATGTCCGAATTATTTTTTGTACCAGAACAGTTCTCCGGTTAATTATTAATATAATGGCATCAATGAACATACTATGCATTTTCATAGTATTATAATCTATGCATATTTTACTTATTATATCCATCTGTTTCATTGCGAAGTTTAGGTTAAATTTTAGATAAAATAATCCTGGCAAGTAACTTTTAAAAATTAGCAAACCATTTAAATGAAGTTCGAAATATATTGTATTTTAAACTCTCTTTTAAAATAAATATAAAAAATTTTAAAGATTTTTCACCTCTATAGCTTCTGATATTATCCAGCTACATAGGTATGTTATTAATCACCACTAACACATTATTAAACTCCCCTGTACATTATTAGTCTCTGATATTTATACCTTGCAAGAATACCTTATCCTATTGGGTAATTCTTACTTCTAGCTTGAGAACAAATTTACATATTTTCAATTTTTTACAGAATTGAATTTCCAAAATAAAAATTATGACGTAGTAAAATTTAAAAATATTATTTAAAATACCACTTTTAAATCAATTATTATTTTATCAAAATTATTTAAACATTTAAAATAACTTTTAAAATAATTTTAATAACCTATTCCATTCTTAATATTCCATTTATCTTGTTTTATTTAAACAAAATAAATAATTTTCATATTATGAGTGTATTCGTCTTTATTACATCATTTAAGCATGTTATACGATAGTTAACTTAATATTTAATATTTGCTTTATGCTAAATGATAATTCCATCCAATTCTATAATGCAATCTTTTAAAATATTTTAAACTTTGTTATTAATTCAAACAAGCAGTGTGTGTGAAAGTATGCATTATACAAGTCACATGATCAATAACTTTGACAGATGATTTTTAATCTATTTCTCTGCCCAGATTTATAAAATTGATACACTTATTATATTTAATAATATAATTATAAAAATTTGGAAAAATAATTTAAAAAATATAGAATTAAATACAATTCTCACCATCATAAAGTTTATTTTTAAAATGTACGATATTAATTTTGACTATTAAGTATGATTATAAATTTAAATATATCATTCATTAACTATAAGTTTCAGACTATTAAAATTTAACTTTTTAAATATGCTTTTAATTATTTATAGCTGTGTTATTTAATATGGCCAGCTTTTGCAACCATATGCAACAATGTTTTAAACTTTACTTAACTACTTTTAAATGATTCGTTATAATTTTATATACTATGTATTTGCTTTAGCCTCAAATTGCACTTTATAATATAATTAACTTGATACGATTACCATATTAAAAGAACATATTCTAAAATTTAAATTTTTTAGTAATTGACTAAGATGGACTATTACTGACCTATAGAAAAGGGCACTATATATATATATATATATATATATATATATATATATATATATATATATATATATATATATATATATATATATATATATATATATATATATATATATAAAGAAGGCATGACCACAGATTAGAAGACAGAATAATAACTAAATAAATTATTATTAACATGCATTTAGAATTTTATATTTTAAGTTAATAAGTAGGCAAGTTTAAATATTCCATTTATCAGAATTTTAAATCGTATTTTACAGCTTGAATTTAGCTTTTAGTTTATTAAATATTTTTACAATTTAAAAGGTTGTGCATGATTAATATTAGCTAACTTAAGAGTTTTACACATTCATATATAAATGTGTTAATGTTATTTTAAAAGAGCTTTGTGGGGAAAAAATGTTACTGCATTTTCATATTTGAGGCTTCCATAGCTGATCACTATCATACTCAGCTTGTCTTGTGTTACGTCTTCTTGGCAGTTTAAATGGATATCCCCCATTCTTCCATTTCCACAAACAAATCTCTTGAAAGGAGAGACAGCAAAAATGGAACCTCAATCAACAAACTCCATTTTTTTAGTCATCCACAGGTGTCTGGCAGCAATTACACATCACGATTTTAACAAGAACAAATGAGCCAAGTAAATTACCCTACTGAAAATTTAAAGTTATTTATAATTAAAAACTCAGTAATTTTGTGTTGTGTTAATGACATTTACAGAATTTTTTCTGTAATATAAAATGCATAAAAATGACTGCTTTAAACATTTCCTGGTGAAAACAATAATGGTCAAAGAAATCACTTCTTGTTCTTAGTTTTTAATTTTAAATGACATTAAAATTTTGACTGCAAGTTTTTGCAGATGGTTTTGTAAAAATTACAAATTTATAAAACAAACAGATAACCTTTTTTGCTAAAGAAGTTTAAGTCTGTAAGCTCTCTAGTATATGTGTGTGCGGTATTACCACAGGAATTGAAATTCATATACAAATGCCTTTAAATAAAGAGTTTTCAACTAAACATAATGCAAAATTAAATTAATTTAAGAGAGTTGTAATGCTTTTAAATCTATTGTACTATTTTTGGCATATATATGTAGGTAATCACACACATATAACAATGATCGCACAACTTAATTTAAATGATATCAATTTATTAAATTTTAAATTTATAACAGTGTACACGTTATATACATCAGACATTAATATAAGTGTTATCTGTGCACACTTACACAAATATACACACATACATGTAAATATATGTTATTACATATTAAGTAAATCTTTAGAAGCTTATATACATGGACTGGGATTGGTTTGAATCAAGGAAAAAGATAGTATTATGGAACATAGTAGGGGAAATGAAATGATGGCTAAATAATACTGTTTATATATATATATATATATATATATATATATATATATATATATATATATATATATATATATATATATATATATATATATATATATATATATATATATATATATTGTAACAGAAATAAAAATAGAAGAATTTATTAATTATTAAAATGTGTTTATAATCTGTCAATTGTAACAGTAAGAAAAAAATGTAACATCATACAAAATAATGTAGTGATGAAAAAGGCTACTATTCTGTAACGATTATAAATATATAGATGAGTGATAAAATAATAGTTGCTATAATTCAATAACTAAACACTAATCAGGATATATGATATGCTCTAGCGTTTCATCACTTGTAACCGATTAAAATTAAATGAGAAATGAATTTACTGTGTTAGCTAAAATACAATTTATAATTAAATAAGGATGACGCTAACATATAAGTAAGAACATATGCATATCATGCACTATTTGGGTGTCTATTTTTTTTTAATTAATTAAATATAACATTATAGCCTATTTGCAACTATCTTAAACATTAATTCTGTCACGCTAATAATGAAATAAATAAATTATCCCATTTCTCAATACATAAAATAACAAAATGAAAATTAAAACTGTCATCATTAAAGATTTAACATATTTCGATATTGTGGAGTCATTTAATCAATAAAATATACTAGCCATTGTCATCAAATAAAATAATATTAGATATAGCAACTGAAAAAAATTACTGCGAAATCAATGGAGTGCATTTCGCTTATCACCAAAAATAGGTTCTTATAACAAAGAATCCTTCCTATTTTTCTTTCCAAATATATAAAACCATTTATGGTCATACACACACACTGGTGTTATTTATAAAAACGTATAAAAATATCATATAAAGTTAATATTATTAAGTTGGAAAGGGGACTAGATCACTTTTATTCAGTTTAGCTAAGTACATTTGTTTTCAACTAGCGCCACTAGATTGTTCTAAATCTAGATAAATTTTATCTGTCCATAGTGTACTGAGTTCAAACTCATTTGGTACATTTTACTACACATGACTTGGATGACAAAGGAACAAAAGAAAATGACATTCTTATATTTTATCCACGTCAATAAAATTATAAGATCCCAATATTACCAAAATTTATATATAAAAGACTCTTACAAATATTCCTAGCTTAGTTTATGTATATTGAGTAACAGATGTAAAAAATATTCTCATTAATGGCTTTCAAGTAAACATAGAAAATACCATTACTTAAGTGGATGGCCATGAAACTGGTTACTTAACATAGTTATTTATTATAATATAAAGATGATAATGAAGATGATAATAATGATGATGATGATACTAGCCATAGCTTTATAATGAATTCACAACAATAAATTTATCTTTATAAACTCATAGGCACTTTTTAAATTCATCCTTTGTCAAAATGGGATTTAAATATTACATTCACTAGCATTTATATAAGTTTCTATAACCTCTATTTATTATATATATATATATATATATATATATATATATATATATATATATATATATATATATATATATATATATATATATATATATATATATATATATATATATATTATGTTAAACATTAAATATAATGATTATAATTTATTTAATGATGATGGTGACATAACTCATTTACCGTACTGTGTTTAAACTGTGTTTTAATCAATAATAACATAATTTAGCTTTCTATTATTAACCTATAATTATTAAAACTTGGTTATTATCAAGCATAATCTTTAAATACTTAAATGTAAATTAACATTCTAGATTACTTAACATTTTGCAAGGCTTGCTTAATCTTTGCGAGGGCTGATGATTCTTAATATCTGAGAGTGATGATGATGATCATTTAAATGATAGAATCAAGACAAGAAAATACAACAATATTTTTAATAATAACTCAGAAACCAATTAAGATATATAATTATGTTTTATTAATACTATTCTTCTTTCTTTCTTTAAAATCAAATTAATAACTGTACAATTGACTCTATTATTATATTAATTAATTATAGAATTAAATACAAAATTTTAGATACTCATAACCAAATAAATTTAATATACAATTTTGTCATTTTTGATTGGTATTTTAAAATAAGCTTGCTTAAATTGATATTAGAAAAAAAAAATTTATAAATGCTTACTTAGGACTTTCCTTATTTATTACATATCATAAAAATAAATTTCATATGTAATGTGTGTGTTTTTCTTTCATTCTGATGTAAGCCTTGCTCTACAATTTCCTATACTTAAACTAATTATGCATAACCTATTCTTTTGCCGTGCTTGTTTAAGCAGTTATACACACACACATTCAATAATGTTAACATATATGTTTAAAATGTATACCCCTATATGATGGATTCATACATAAATCATATATAAAAATATTATTGCAACCCTGAGTAACAAAAATAAATGATATCCAGTCTAATATGCAAAAATAAATAAATAAAAACATTATAAAGCATATTCAACTGGGTTGCTTATTATGACAATCAATAAAGAACAATAAAAAACATTTTAGTATTACAATATATAATAAAATAAAAATAAAAAATAATGAAAATTTAAGTTTGAAGATTTAAACTGTGTTTGTGTTATGTTATGTGATATTGAGAATAACCATCGATAAATAAGCCCTTAATGTTTCTGTATCAAAAGAAAAAAAATACTTTGATTCTATAAATTAAAGTTTACTTTTATTAAGTAAGAATAGAAGATTTGTTAATGAAAGTTCAAAGTTACCCAATTACTTTCACTTTCCATGATCGTCTTAGGTTTGAATTTTCCGACTGTTCGCCTAACCTAGCTTCAATGGGCTGGTTGCACCATTAAAAAAAAAAGAAAAATTTCTTACAGATACTTTTAAGATAAACATGAATTAATGGACTTTCTTATTTCCACAATTTTAAAATTATTTATTGCCAATACTTTTGATAACAATGAATTGGTTGACTGGCTTGTTTCAAATTCTTAAAAAAAAACAACATTGTAAACACTTTAGATGAATGTGAGGAAAGCTTTAAAAATTGATTCATAGCTTAATCAAACTTAGTTATAAGGCTTTTATACAATTTCCTTTTTCTTTTCTCTTCTTTCCCCTTCTTCCTCCAGTCAAAGACAATGAACCCATAATAGGACAGGAGCCAGAAAAGAAGCATTTCAAATAGCTTGTGTGGTTGGCTTTAAACTCGATCATTCTGTTGGTTATAAAGGACTTTTGGTATAAGTCCATGGATAGATCAGTGAGTTAACCCTAGATATCAGATCTCAAGAAGCAGAAGAAGTGGCTTTAGCAAGGCAAATTCATTGTATTATACACAGCAAAATATATTAATATCATTTTATAGAATTGTCAATAACTTCTTCCAAGAAATTCAATTTTGTTCCATTTTTTTATCTTAATCTTGCTGGGAATTACTTATATATATATATATATATATATATATATATATATATATATATATATATATATATATATATATATATATATGCACATCTTCATTTATACTGACTTTAAAACAAGAGTCATTTTTCTCCTTCCTCAATTTTTAAAAAGAGAAAAAAATCAATCGCTCACACTCTTTAAAAATATGAAAACTGCCCATTTCCTTTGGTTTTCACAAACGCAATCATTACATCTCTGTCTATTAATAATGAAAAACTGATCACCACATCTCTTCTCTAATAAAATTGAAAAAACAGAGCTCACATCTCTTCTTTAATAATATTGAAAAAAAACTGACCTTAGTAATAATAATGATTGACTTTCTTTTAAAACTACATATTGTTACATCAGTCTCCTCCAAACAAAAATTGAACTGACTGACTGACCCTTCAAATATTATTTCACTCATTTATATTGCGAAACCTTTTTTTTTCTGATCAAAAAAAAAGGATCACCTGCAAATATGTTATCTTGAGATAAGAAAAATCAGAGTTTACAAGCTGGTGTTCCATCACGATTTCACAAGAAAATTAATAATCACATTTTATTCCATCAAAGCACCCTCTCTCCCTTCCTAAGATAGGCTTAGATACAGATAATACAAACAACAAAGCTTGTAATTTACAGTCAAAGTTTTGTGTAAAGAAAATGTTTGATGTCTAAAAAAAAACAGCTGTACTCATTCCTTCACATGTGTACCTATTTTATCAATCAATCGCTTTTTATTCCTTCCTTTCTTAATGTTTTATTTTACAGAAATAAAACTAAATAACTGAATATATTAATTATTTGATAAGAAAAATCATATATTAAAACATTGTTTCTTATAACATTATATTCATTCACTACTTATTAATTTATCAATTATAAACTATACATATAATATACACACACAAATCTCTATATAAAATATTTTTAATTAAAGAATATATATATATATATATATATATATATATATATATATATATATGAGAACATATATATTGTAACAGTAGCTGGGTTCGAATACGGGATTAATTGCCAGTGTTGTTGCGAAGTAAATAGGTTGAAGTGGTAAAAGTTTACAATAGTCATTCGAACCCTGTAACACAAGAGTATGAATGAGTACGTTAATCAATTAAAGGTATGACAATATATATATATTCGCTCTATGTGTTAATATAATGGGTGAAAATTACTAATATACTTATATGTGACAATGTAGAGAAGCGATTATATTTAGAGTTGCATTATTTTTTTTTATTCATTTGTGTTTTAAATAGATATTTGGTTATGAATATCGTAAGACAGATTTTAAATGCCATTGATAACACGTGTTTCTTAAGCAAAGCCCATTAAACTTATAAGGCTGGAAAATAAGCAGTAGAATGGAAAGTTGTGCCATGGGCAGTTTCAATTAATGACTGTCCACCGGAATTCTTAGAACTGGTCAAGCATATTTTTAGAACAATGAAAGAAAAAGCATTCTTGAGATCGGACCATCAGCATAAGAATAGAAAAAAAAAGTGAGGTTAAAGAGCACTAAAAAATAGAACTATATTTGTTCTCAGTGATTTAATAGTGATTAGATTTTAGAAAAAGCAGTGAAGTGATAGAAAAAAGCAGAGAAAGACACGTAAACTGATCAACCAAAATATTAATTAAGAATTTTATTCATAATGTACTTCGTATACATGCGGGGGTAGAATAATCATCTAGGTTCATCAGACTGCTCAATGTACAGCTATTGTGGAACCCACCTGAACTTTATTTATGGATTTGTCATTTAGTCAATCAAGCATAATGGCCACGGAACTCTAACAACCAGAGCCTCTCACAATCAAGCCAAACTCATCTACTTAAATTCTAATAGGGATTGTTTTGGTCAGAATATTTCAGAGTCTATCATCATTGTTTGGACCAGCGATTTTTCGTTAAAACCAACATCTTCTATATGCTTTAAGCTTACAGATTATTAGCCTCAGCCATTTGAACATTCGCTCTTAAGAGGTAGCATTGATTTTTTCTTAATCTGCCTTAAATGAACATTTAATAACGGCTAAAGAAACATGTGTTATTTTAAATTAAATAAAGTAAATTAATAATTTATTAAATTGTTTAAAAAAATGCAACTCTGACATGTTATCACACACTTTCGTTAATATGTGTATGAATTATATATGTATATGTAACGGAATAAATGAATTATATGTTTAAGATATTAATATATGTGTGTGCATGCTAATAAATCTTAGACCAGAATGTAAATAATATAATATATTATCACTTATATATATTATTTACATTCTGGGTTTCTGTTAAATGATGGGCTATTGTAATAGGATCGGATTTAGAAAGAAATTATAGTTAGAGATAGAAGGCATCTCTTAATGAGATCCTCCATAGCTTTGTTCTTCCGATTTAAATTGTTTTCCCAGACCCTCGAGATTGAGCTAGTTAGGATAAAATACCCAAAGAGTATCCATTGGAACTTTTGTTTGCACTTTCGAGACGTATAATTCTTATTAATGGATAAGATTGGCGCTGGAGAGGGGCTTCTGTCTTTGCTCATAAATATACATGCTCAAAGCTTAGGGTAATAACTACTTATACACACTAAATTCTTTGAACAAGATTGTGGGTAGAATGTTAAAAACGGCTGCCCAGTGTGTGGCATGGTATTCAAATACCACGTAGTGCTTTATATATATATATATATATATATATATATATAAAGCACTATACACACACATACATATATATATATATATATATATATATATATATGTTTGTGTGTGTGCATGTTGTGTGTGTGACTGTGTAGGAAATGATGATCTGGACCAAATGAGGAATGCTGATCAGTCCAAAATACTAAATATATTAAAGATAATTTTTTTCACTTGTATGTTGTTATGAGTATTGGTTGCAGAAGACAGAGTGGACAGTTATAGGAAGGTTAACAGCCTGAGTTCAAATTCCTTATAGCTTGCATTATGTTCAGTATAAGTAATATTCTTATGTTTACACACTGTATTTGTATGTATGGGTGTATGCATATGTGAGTAGTTGTGTAAATTTCCTATTCGTTAATTTTTACTTTTAACTAAATACTTGCTAGATTTAAATACTTGTGTGTAACTTTGGTTGTAAATGTGGAAAACAATTCAAATTTATCTAATAAATTAGCTGATGGAGATATTTAATGTATCAAATTATCTCTTTATAATTATTTAATTAGATAGCATATAATTTAAAACAGTCATCATCATCATCATCATTATCAACCATTATCAATCCACTGCAGAATGAAGGTCTCTCCAAGTTTAATCCATCTTCTCCGATCTTCAGCTTCTTTTCTCCACATCACCCCTGCACACTTTCTTATTCCATCCATCCATCTCACATGTTGTCTCTTTCTGGGTCTTTTACAATCTCTTGGAATCCAGTTTAAAATTTCAATTGTCCATCTATTATCATCTCTTCTAGCAATATGTCCAGCCCAACTTTTTTATTTTTTTCAATGAGGTCAGTAACACCCGTTTGTTCTGTTACCCATACATTGCGTTTTTGATCTCTTCTTGTTATTCCCAACATACATCTCTCCATACTTCTTTGAGTGGTCTGAAGTCTCTGTATTGCTCTGCTTTTAAGTGTCCAAGTCTCAGATCCATAAGTAAGAACTGGTAAAACACATTTATTAAAAACCTTCCTTTTCAAACACATAGGCATATTTCCCTTTAGTAACAAGTTATTTCTACCAAAAGCACTCCAACCAAGTTTAATTCTATGATTAATTTCCTCCATTATGTTTCCATCTGTATTAATAATCTGACCAAGGTATTTGGAACTGTTAACTTCTTCTAATTCATCATAATCAATCTTTATTTTCATATTTTTAGCAAACCGATTAAACATTACTTTAGTCTTTTTAACATTTATCTTTAGTCCTACTTTCCTACTTTCACCTGATAATTCCTGCAACATATCCTGCAGATCTGAAGCATTATTTGCAAAAAAACAACAACTACATCTTCTGCGAAATCTAAATGACTTAAATAATCTCCATTTACTTTCACTCCTTTAGTTTCCCATTTTAATCCACAAAATATTTCTTGCAGCACTGCTGTAAAAAGTTTTGGAGATATGGAGTCACCATGTCTTACACCTTTCTCAATGTTGACTTTCCCAGTATCATTATGTAATCTAATTGTTGCTGTTGCATTTTTATAGATATTCTTCAAAATATGACAATATCCTGGATCTATACCTTGATGATCCAATGCTTTAATCACTTAAAAAATATTTATAGAATCAAATGCCTTTTCATAATCTACAAATCCAAAACATAATGACAACTCATATTCGTTTGACCTTTCTATAACTTCTGTCAACACCTGGATATGATCTATTGTACTAAAACCACTTTTAAATCCAGCTTGTTCGCTTGGTTGGTGGAAATCCAATGTTCTCTGTAGACGAGTTGTAATTATCTTGGTAAAAATTTTATATAAAACTGATAAAAGGCTAATAGGTCTGTAATTTCTAATATCTTCTTTATCACCTTTTTTAAATATTAATATTATTACTGCATTCTTCCAATCATCGGTACATCTTTATCATTTAGACATTTGGTATAAAACTTTGCTAAAAAAAAATTCTATTTCTTCTCCTGCTTCTTTTAATATATCAATTATAATTCCATCATTACCTGGAGCTTTTCCCTTCTTTATACATTTAATTGCGTGTCTCACTTCTTCATTTAAAATTCTGGGCAATTCGGAAGATGGAATAGATATAGGAGGTACTTGTTCTTTATTACTATATAATTCTTGATAAAAATATTCTACCAATTTCATGATGTCATCTCTCTTTTTAGTAACAATTCCATCTTTTTTTCTTATTGCAGATATAAATTTTTTACCAATACCAAAATGTTGTTGTACATTCTTAAGACTTTATTTTCTTCTACAGCTTTCCTTTCTAGTTCACAATTATAATTTCTTATATCATTCTCAACTCTTTTCCGCACCATTTTACAAAATTCGAGATATTCAATTCTTTTTAATGCATCATTTTTGTATATCTTCATATTCCTTCTTTTCTTCATAAATTCACTAGTCTCAGTAGAAATTTTATTGGTCAATTGCTGCTTTTTTCTACCAGCTATCTTTGTTGCAGTTTTTAAAAGTGTATCAGTTATTTTCATATTAATTTCATTCAAATCTGAATTATGCTCAAAATCTACTAATACTTGAAACCGATTTGTAAGTTCTAATTTAAATTCATTAGAATGTTTCTGAAGATTAGGAATATCAACTGTAAATATTGTTTTTCTTAATAATTTTTGTCTCTCTAGTTTCAAATTAACACGTATCTTACACCTTACTAATCGATGATCACTTCCTGTGTTAAATTTATTAAGAACATTACAATCTTGAAATATGTATTTCTTATTAGTCAAAATATAATCCAATTCTGCTGTACCTTCATTTGAATCCTTCCATGTCCATATCCTTTTAACATTTTTCTCAAAAAAAGAATTCATAATATAAAGTTTTTCTATTTCTGCAAACTCCACAAGTCTATGTCCTCTCTCATTTCTATTACCATAACCAAAATTACCTACAGCACTTTCATCTTTCATTTGTTTACCAATTCTAGCATTAAAGTCTCCCATAACAATTTTAAAATGTTGTTTACTCTGATCAAAAGCCTTTTGTACATCCATATAAAAATCTTCTACTACTTCATCACTGTGAGAACTTGTTGGGGCATAAACCTGAATTATCTGCATTTGGTATCTGCTATTAAGTTGTATAACTAATCTTGCCACTCTGTCTGATACACCATCAATCTCCACAATATTGTTCTTCCACTTTTTATTTATAATGAATCCTACTCCACTTGTATTTTCAATATTTGTACCTTTATAATAGAGTATATGTCCACTTTTTAAATCAATTGTCTCTTGACCTTTTCTTTTATCTTCACAAAGTCCAATAATGTCCCATTTAATATAAGAGATTTTCTTCTTCTAATTCTTGCAATCTTCCTTCACTTGAAAGTGATCTGCAGTTGTAAGTACCTAAATAAAAAGTCGTCATCAAATGGCAGCCTGGGTCCACAATCAGGGGATTCTTAGCACCCTCCGCCTTCGGCCACCAACCGCTGCCTTGGTTGGTTGAAGTCTGTAAGTTTTTGCTTAACTATTAGGTTTAGGCATCTCGGTTTCATTATCAATGTTGAGTGCTTTCTAATCAAATAATTATAAATGGATAACTTCACACATTATATATATATATATATATGTGTGTGTGTGTGCGTGCGTGCGCGTGTTTTCAGATACACAATTATATATGTAGGTGTAAAAATAAAAAAATGATTTTTTTTTATTTTTCAGGTTTCATTGTATGTATACGATAAGCACGTATGTGGGGGAGCTATCATAAGTGATCAATGGATTCTTACAGCTGCCCATTGTGTACACCTGTAAGCCTTAAAAATTATATGAAAAACTTTGTACAATATTTTTCTGTTTTATCATTTTTTTAATTACATATTTTATTGCTATTTATTTTGCAATATATTTATTGTTTTAAACGTTCATTTAACATATATACATGTTATAACAATGATTTTCCATGGGTAAAAATATTAATATGATGTCTGGGTTCAGCCATCTATGTTTTTTTTGTACTACGGAACAAACATTTTTGCTGAATAATTGTAATACATTTTACTTTATAAAAGAATATGCAAATATAATTATGTATATCTGTTTTCTATTGGGAAAAAAAATATTCTTGTTATATATCAATATTTAACATCGCCTCTATAACCATTTCATTATATTAATTAACCAGTTAAAAAAGCTATCAACATGGATGAAAGAATTATAGGGCTGGAGTGCAATTGGACTGAACATATTGCTAGAAAAAATGATAATAAATAAACAGCTTAAATCTGAAACTGGATTCTATGAGATTCTGGGATGATGGAACAAAAATGGCTACAGATTGTGGAAGATGGACTGAACGTGGAGAGACCTTCTTTCTGCAGTGGGTCAATAAATAACCCAAAGTGATGCTAATTATGAAATAATGTGTGGTCTAACTGAAACATTATGTTAATATAATAAATTATACACAGATGAACATGGGTTATATATATATATATATATATATATATATATATATATATATATGTCATATTTTTCAGGTTTATCCATGTTAAAATATTTGATTTTTGATATACCAATGTTTTGACTTGATCACACAAGTCACCCAGTGGATCAAGTAGAAATGTTGATGTATCAATATTTAAATTTTTTAACACAGATGAACCTGCAAAATATATTCTTTATTTATGCAACCCGTGAAAATCTTTGTATCAATATACATATATATATATATATATATATCGTCATCATCATCAACCATTATCAATCTACTGCAGCATGAAGGTGTCTCCAAGTTCAATTCATCTTCTCTGATTTTTAGTTATTCTTCTTCACTTCACGCCAGCAGACTTTCTTATTTCATCCATCCATTTCACCTAAGATATCTTTCTGAGTGTTTTACAACTTCTTGGAATCCAATTTAAAATTTCAATTGTTCATCTATTATCATCATTTCTAGCAATATGTTCAGCCAGACTCCATTGCAATATTTTAATCTGTTCAATGAGGTCAGTAACACTTGCTTGTTCTCTTAACCATATATAGCGTTTTCAATCTCTTCTTGGTTCCAATATATATATTGGTATATTTATTGTCAATATTGTTAATAGTATCAAATAATATTTTTATATAAAAATTCTCAAGTTGATAATAATTTCGTTGAGAAAAAAATTATTTCTTGCCCATGAAAAAAGTATGAGTTATATTCAAAAATGTTTTTTGATGCGAATTTTGGGTATGAGTATAATACTTTTAAAACCTGGTAAAGATTTACAACTTCAATCTTTTTTAAACAGTGCTTTTTCTCAAATTATTAAGTGGTAATCCAAAAAAGTACAACTGGTTGCAAACAGTATATTTATTGATTTTATGTTGACGTTTCTCCCGACTACATCTTTATTACAGCTTTTAAACCCAGATTTTTTAATATATGCTATAGAAGGTTTAAGGGCCTTTAATCATATGTCATCACATTCATTTATACAGAAACAATTTTCAAACAAAAATAAGTTTGTAATACAATTTAATAATAATAATAATAATAATAATAATAATAATAATAATAATAATAATAGTAATAATAATAATAATAATAATAATAATAATAATAATAATAATAATAATAATAATAATAATAATAATAACAACAACAACAACAACAAAATGGAGAAAAAGAAAAAGGATGAGGAGAAAAAAGAAGAAGAGAAGGAGAAAAAAAAATAAAAAAAATCATTCTTATTTTAAAGTATGTTTTAAGATTTGAACTTATCAAAATTTTATATCCCTTTTTTAATCACTTGGCATGGTTTTATTAGTTTTGTTAATCATTCCTTTAATATTATTACTTAATTATAAATTTGATGAAGGAAGTTTGTTTGACATATATATTATACCAGGACAGATTATTTTACTCATGAGGTGTATGTCACTATGATTGCCCACTGGCATTACACATGATATGGCAAGTCAGTTATTTGGCAATTTATCTAAGTTTTAGAAAGTGATCCATTATGATTAATGATTGAGTGGGATTCGATTTACATTTGCACAATTTCCCTTACTTCATCTCTCCTTGATCCATGCTATGACACAGATTTCAAACTCACAGAGAATGTACATGTATTCTATTTCAGTGTAAGACTAAGTCATATCTGATGGGTGCATTAGATGTACATATAGTGTGATTAACTGGAACATAAAAAGTCTAACAACAGTCAACTAATTTGACTTAATATTTAATATTTAACGAATTAGTTAAGATGGTGATCACTGTTGACAATTTTTATAACAAAGTAATGTATGTATTTAACATTTAATCATTGTGAGGGCATGATTATTCTTCGGTTGTATTCCTCAAATATTTATTAACCCATACCTTTTTAGCCCTACAAAGGATGGTCATTTACAATTCTAATTTAATACTTTTAACTTCACAGTGAATACAATATAAAAAGAGACCTATATTTTAACAATTAACTCTGTTAACCAAAATTTATAATATCATTTGCACATTAATTTCTGATTTGTCTATCTATATTTCACAATTTGTTGATTGTTTCTTTACAATCAGAATCTCCCACCAATTATGATGTCATACAAATATGTGATAGTTCACACCAATCATGCAATGATTTAATCTTTACTTCTGAGTAACAGATAATTAATAACTAAGTTAATTCAGCATAAAATATAAACATTGAACATAAAAATATTGCAATATAATTTCAAATTAATAGAAACATGTTTTATAATTGATGACTTATGAGTTAGTATTTTAGATCTAGTTCCTATAGGTTTACCCCTTCATTGAGATGAATCATAATCTCGAAACCAATTGGTATGGAGGTAGAATTAATGATAAATATTTTGAAATCTTTCTCTGACAGCATTTATAAAAATAAAGCTTGTATAGAGCTATTGGTAAACTTCATCTAGTGATCATTTAAATACAAGCTTAAAAGCAAGTTATAAAATTTATAACTTGTTTTATTAATTATTATAAGTGTGCATTTGATGTCTTTTGTAATGCTATATTGTACAGGACTATTACTATATGGTAACAATGAGCTGAATTCAAACTCACATAGCTATCTAGTTTGCAAATCTGGATTTGAAGACATTTATTTGTCTGAAAATTTCCACACTATCTCATAACACTGGTATCCTTGAACACATATATGTTGAAAAGATAAATAGACACCAATATATGTATTTCTTGCTAAACTAGCAATCATCAGTTGGTCCAGACTACCATCTCTTCACATATATGTTATTAGTGCTCAGATATATATTATGATAGTCAAACCTCATACTTTAATGGACATGAGTGTAACAAAAATCTCAGCCTCAGGGTTGCCTTTGAGCATTCCATAATCAGATTTTCAATTGGATGGATGGTTGAAGAGTTGGAGTATGTAGTAGATCTGGAATGTAACTTTTCTTACCCTAACAATAAAGAAAACTTGATACTTCAATTAGTATGTAAAAATGATAATAAAAAACATAGTTACTAAACTCCAATTATTTTTTATCTTCATAAAGTTCAATTTTTTTTTTAAAAAAAATTCATTCTTCTAATATATTTATAGAAGTTTTCCCCCTGATGCTTGTTGCTAAGGTGACCACAACTGTCTAAAAGTTTTAAACAAAAAGAGCTCTTTTTTTCTTCTCGGTGCATGATTTTTCTCAAGTAAAAAAAAAATAATGTCAACTTTTTGAAACCAAAATATTTGAAAAATTAGCTATTCATTCTGTTCTGAAAGACTATAAAATACAGTCTATTGTCTGTAGCTTCCTCAAAATGACAATAATTTAATGTGATAACACATGGAAATTTTTTCAAACTATTCTTCAAAATTTGTTCATTTGCATCATACTGGGTTTAGATGCATCATTCTCAGCTCTTATAAATCCATGAATATGTTTACAGAAAATAAATATTTTTTTATTCCATTCAAAAAACATTATTTTACAGTAATACAGGGATACATTCATTTATAGAGTTATATTTCTTTAGTCAGGATAATAAAGTTTTAATTATCCATTTATTTCTTTTTTTCTTATAAATAATTAAAAAAAACAGTTTTTATAATATTAGATTATTTATGGTATCTTTTGTCATAATAATTATACCTGTTATAATTTCGGTGTTCATCTTTATAATCATTTTTCAAGACAGGTTTGTAATAAACCTTTATAAGTTAATATTTTAATAGATTCATTGCAACTTTTTTAAAAAAAATTACACAGTACTAATGTAAGCATAAACAATATCTTTTAATTCTAGGTTCAATATTAAATTTGTTTTCAACTTTTTTAAAAAAAAAATATTAAAATTTAAGTTTTTTACATGTAACTTTTTGTTCTCCAAATAAAGTTTTTATCTTTAAAATATAATGTATAAACATGTCAGGCCTTGAAAAGTATTCATGTTCTACAATCTTGCGGATGTCCAAAGTATTAAAAATAAATAATAATGCAAATTATTTTACAATACTTTTAAAATTATACTTTCCTTTATTAGCTGCTCTTCTGTCATTAATTCTTTTAAAAATATTATCTTTGGTACGAATTCCATAATTTTACCAAGAAGTAAGCTTAAGCTTCAATAAAAATAACCAGTAGAGAATTTTATTGATTTAGCAATGCATTATTACTTTGACTTAATAAATTGATAATCTTTCAAAGCTTTTTTAAAAATAATATTATTAAGAAGTAGACTAAATAATATCCCAATGTTGATATATGATAATGATATGGAAAATAAAATAATAATTTAACAAGAATTAATTAACTGACTAAGTTATAACTAAATAAGGGTATGTACTTTTATACTAGATCTAACTTACCATGTGATTGGTTATTTAATCTTCAACTTGTGATCTTATTTACATACTTGGCAAGTTTAGGTTATTAAAATTTAAAAATAAAATTCATGATTCATACCACACATTAAATATTACTACAAAATTTAATTTGAAAACGATTTTACAATTTTATTTAAACAAATGAAATACTCTAAAATAACATTTTTTATAATAATACTTTATTAATGTATCTATCTTTAAAATTTACCATTACTAACTATACTTATTTTAAAGTTATCTATTTAAATATTTTTCCTAACATTTATTTTTATGATACACAAATGTTTCATTTTTAAAAGAACTCTAAAACAATTTTGAAACTTTTTAAAAATCTTGTATACACAAAGTATGGCATTTGCTGGTCACATGACTTTAAAACCAGACAATATGTATCAATTTTTTGATAACTACAGTCAAACAGAATTATCTTAAACATTTCATTACAAAATATGACATTATAAAAATAATAAAATATAATTATACAATCTAGAATAATATGTTTTGAATTTATTTAAACTGTAACAAAATTAAATACATTTGTTTACCACACAATATTGTATTTTATTAAATCATTTATAACACAAATATTAAACCTATTTTTTTATTTAAAATACATTAGCTTATTTAATTTTAAACCATCATTTTAAAAATTAGCTTTTAGCCATTTGTTTACTAGGGCTCTTACTATATTATTTCACTATGGTCAGTTTTTCCAACAATACACAAATCATATTTAGCTTTTACTTTTATAATTTGGCATACTAACATAATTTTTACATGTTTATAACTCTCACCTCTATTTTAACAAAGTTTCAAAAATATTATCAAAATTATATAGCATTTATACTATTTAAGTTTTTCCTTAATTCAAAAATTTTCAAAACTTGACTTTGTAAACCTATTTGGACCTAGTCAAAATGGTGATATATATATATATATATATATATATATATATATATATATATATATATATATATATATATATATATATATATAATATATATATATATATATATATATATATATATATATATATATTAGAGAAAATTATCCCAAATTCACAACTCAACCAAACTAGTCATAAAAATAAAATCACTAAGTATATACAATGACAAAATAACAACATATTCAAATTAAACATTACCCACAATTGTACTTACCTCCCATACACCCTTAATATTAAAAAAACTTAAAAAGTTAATTGCATTATAATCATATTATTTTAATAATAAAAATTTTGTAACTTATTTTTAGATTTCACTTATCT